>ML660216.1:1565126-1627017 GCA_007570785.1 Antilocapra americana
GATGGGCATCTAGGTTGCTTCCATGTCCTGGCTATTGTAAACAATGCAGCGATGAACATTGGGGTACACGTGGCTCTTTCAATTCTGGTTTCCTCAGTGTGTATGCCCAGCAGTGGGATTGCTGGGTCATATGGCAGGTCTATTTGCAGTTTTTTAAGGAATCTCCACACTGTTTTCCATAGTGGCTGTACTAGTTTGCATTCCCACCAACAGTGTAAGAGGGTTCCCTTTTCTCCACATCCTCTCCAGCATTTATTGCTTGTAGACTTTTGGATGGCAGCCATTCTGACTGGTGTAAAGCGGTACCTCATTGTGGTTTTGATTTGCATTTCTCTGATCATGAGTGATGTTGAGCATCTTTTCATGTGTTTGTTAGTCATTTTTATGTCTTCTTGGGAGAAATGTCTGTTAAGTTCTTTGGCCCACTTTTTGATTGGGTCATTTATTTTTCTAGAATGGAGCTGCAGGAGTTGTTTGTATATTTTTGAGATTAATTGTTTGTCCGTTGCTTCATTGGCTATTATTTTCTCCCATTCTGAAGGCTGTCTTTTCACCTTGCTTATAGTTTCCTTTGTTGTGCAGAAGCTTTTAATTTTAATTAGGTCCCATTTGTTTATTCGTGCTTTTATTTCCAATATTCTGGGAGGTGGGTCGTAGAGGATCCCGCTTTGGTTTATGTCAGAGAGTGTTTTGCCTATGTAATCCTCTAGGAGTTTTATAGTTTCTGGTCTTATGCTTAGATCTTTGATCCATTTTGAGTTTATCTTTGTTGACACTGCTCTTCTATCCTTTATAGTCCCTAGTCAACATATTCATCAGTTGACTCAATCTGAGCATGATTGGGAAATACATGGCTTTTCCTTTATTGTTTCCAACCAGGAAAATGATCTCATATCAAGTTAGTCTACTGCTCTTTGATGAAATAGAGAAAACTCACTGCCTTGGTAGGGATTAGTAGATCTGAAGAGTGGCTGCTCAAACCACCATGCTGTGCTGTGTTCTTCCCAGACTGTTCTCACCAGATCACATGGTCACAGCAAAAGACCAGCAAACATTGGGATGGAAGGAAGCCCAGTGCATATAGGAAACTCTTTCATTCCAAACACACAACTTTCTCAAGCCAGCTTAATGCCTCTTTTATTGTCTCTCTTGGCAGAGCATGAGCTGTACTCTGATGAGGAGCCTAAAAGCTAGAACAAGTACTAAGGAAACTTCCTCTCATCTCCATGGTTATTTTTCAGGGAGGCTTTAATCTGTCCACAATAGGATGATAGGATGGTGATGAGTTCTGCTCTAGGAAGCAGACTGAAGTCAGGACTTGCAGATAAAGCAAAGGATGGGAGATGAGCTGATGTTACCCAGGGAACAAATTTTCAAAAGGAAAACTCCTTCAGTATTTGTCTTTGTCTTCATTTTAATGATGAAAAAACTAATGAGGGAAAGCTTATATAGAACTTTTTGCCTTCCATATTACATAGCAGGGCATGGTTTGGTGGTCACAGGGTGGGGATATTGTAGCACTTCCACTTACCAAACCTCTGTATTTGATATTATCTCTTATTTCATCTTGCCTTCCCGTCACTGATCTATTTTCCATTTAGTAAACCCAGTAGCAACCAATCCAGTAGGGCAGAATGACATGAGAAGCACAAACCCTTATGTGAAACATAAATAACTTACCAGAAATGGCATTTCAAAAACTGTGTCATCTTTTGTAAAGCTGGTTTCAAGGGTCAAAGCTAAAACACATTGTACGTTGGCCACAATACATCAGGCCATCACATGGAGTCTTCCCCAAGGGTTCAACAGCTGGGATGTCTGATTTTATCAGTCTGATAAAATACAGCATGGTGCTTAAGGTGTCCTGGAACCAGAGCGGCTCGTTTGGAGTCCCAGCTTCACAGACTTATCAGCGGTGTGATCCGAGCTGAGTTCTCTCTTTGCTCTCCTATAATATGAAGACAATGTTCATAACCACAGTGGCATAGATACTGTTGATGAGTAAGATAGTATGATCAAACATCTGGTGCTAAGTACTAATGTGCTTAGCACAGACTCAGTGTCTATTTATGATAAGCAAGTAATTAGTAAATGCCTACTGTATGTCGGACCTTGTGTTAGGCACAAAATTTACCACTCCGAGGTATCAAAGTCTATCTCAAAAAACAAAATAAGGCTTTCTGTGCTACTTTTGACCTGCTCAGCTAGGGAACCAGAAAGCCAAATAAAAGTTCTTTAATATTTATAACAAATTCAAGCTAAGTTTGTGAACAAAGAGCATCCTATGTGAGCAATTTCTAAAACATCTGCGAAAGTTTTAAATTCATTGAATATTTCTTGGATGCCCTTCCAAATGACTAATTTTGGTGTCAGAATTACTGTTTATTTCTGGTGGCGTGAAATTCTACACCTAACTCCCATCCAAAGGTACATCTGTCTCTATCTTCTTTACGTCCTTCTGTTCTCTTCTGGTGATGCTTGCATTAGGATGATGCTTTTAGCAAAATTGGGCCTGTAATAGATGCTGGAGTGAGAGATGGGGCACCAAACAAAATTAGGCTCATTTTTCGGGTGCATTTAAGTGCTCGCTCCTGCCCCAAATGGTAAATTACAAAGATGATCATGGGACCCTGAAGAGTTGATGGATTCCCTACCTCAAATTGCTAGACAGTTATATGAGTGAGGATGATTTTCTTAGTGTTAAAACTGTTCCGTGGGGGTAATTTTGGGCACCTTGGGAAGCTGCATTAACTACTTTTGGCTCCTAGACAGCCATTGCTAAGTGGGCCCTGAAGTGTTCACATGATGGTAAAGTGGTGCCCCAGTAAGAATAATTAGCGCAGATCTTTGTGGTGATAAAAGCTTGGGAGGTTTTACTGAAAGAAACACCCTAACTCTATAATTCTCTTGAAAATGAACCTTTCCAAAAGAAAACCTGCAGGTATGAAATGACTTGCTACTGCTGCTGATCTTTATAATGCCCTGCTAGGAAATCAGGTTTTCTGGATCTCAAAGACATTTTGTGA
Organism: Antilocapra americana; assembly: GCA_007570785.1. Lineage (NCBI taxonomy): Eukaryota > Metazoa > Chordata > Mammalia > Artiodactyla > Antilocapridae > Antilocapra > Antilocapra americana. Next base: position 1,568,153 of record ML660216.1, read on the forward strand.
GCATTAACACAATGGTTAGTCATAGTACTGTCAAGGAGGAAGTGGGGGTGAGGACGTTGCTTTTCAGGCAGAGAGTTACAGGACTTCATTGGAGGAGCTGAAAATTTAGAATCAAGAAAACCTGAACTCTAATTGAGCTTGGCTATTTCTTATTCATGTGGCCTTAAGCAGTTCATTTTCTGTGTTTGGGCCTCAATTCTATTGTTCATAAAACAGTGGGATTGGATTAGATCAGCCACGGCACATTCCTAGCAAGTATGCTGCCTTCATCTCAACCTGTACCTGTAACGGACATTGCTGATTGTTGTTGTTTTTTAGTCCATAAGTGTGGTGTCTGACTCTGCAACTTCATGAACTGCAGCATGCCAGGCTTCCCTGTCCTTCACTATCTCCTGGAGTTTGCTCAAACTCATGTCCATTGAGTTGGTGATGCCATCCAACCATCTCATCCTCTGTTGCCCCCTTCCCCTCTCACCCTAAATCTTTCCTAGCATCAGGGTCTTTTCAATGAGTTGCCTCTTTGCACCAGATGGCCAAAGTATTGGAGCTTCATCTTAAGCATCAGTCCTTCCAATGAATATTCAGCATTTATTTCATTTAGTATTGACTGATTCAGTCTCCTTGCTGTTCAGAAGATTCTCTAGAGTCTTCTCCAGGACCACAGTTCAAAAATGTGAATTCTCTGGTGCTTAGCATTCTTTATGGTCCAATTTTCACATCTGTACATGACTACTGGAAAACCATAGCTTTGACTATACGGATCTTTGTTGGCAAAGTGATGTCTCTGCTTTTTAAAACACTGTCTAGGTTTCTCATAGCTTTCCTTCCAAGGAGCAAGAGTCTTAATTTCATGGCTACAGTCACTATCCACAGTGATTTTGGAGCCCAAGAAAATAATATATGTCACTGTTTCCACTTTTCCCCATCTATTTGCCATGAAGTGATGGGACAAGATGCCATGATCTTAGTCTTTTGAATGTTGAGTTTCAAGTCAGTGTTTTACTCTCCTCTTTTATCATCATTAGGAAGCTTACCTGGTAGCTCAGGTGGTAAAGAATCTGCCTGCAGTGCAGAGACCCAGATTTGATCAGCAGGTCAGAGAGATCCCTGGAGAAGTGAATGGTACTCACTCCAGTATTCCTGCCTGGGATATCCCATGGACAGAGGAGCCTGGTGGGCTACAGTCCATGTGGTCACAAAGAGTCAGATCTGACTAAGTGACTAACATTTTCACTTTTCATTGCTGATTGGTCAAGGCAAAATCTCAGACTGAGCGTTAGAGGCTTCAGATCAATATCACCTCTTTCCATAGGTCAGTCACAATACCAGCCCACCATACAGGCATGTGTAATGGTATCAAGAAAGGTCGCATGAGGCACTTCCTTGATAGTCCAGTGGTTAAGAATCTGCCTTACAATTTATGGGACTTAAGTTTGATCCCTGGTAAAGAACTAAGATCTCACATGCCACAGAGCAATTGAACCTTAGTCCAGTTGTGGTGCTGAGTCCACGCATCACAACTAGCAAGTCTGTGCACCACAGCAAAAGATCTCACATGATGCAATGAAGAGCCCTTGGGTAGCAACTGAGACCCACGGCAGCTAAATAAATAAATAAAAAGAAAGGTTACATGAGATGCTGAAATGAGACATAGAATGCAGTTAACTGCATGCTCAGTAATTACGGGTTGAAACTTTCCACCTTCACAATTAATTTTCTATATGTGTTATGCCACCAGGGCCAGAATGAGCAGCGCTCGAGAGGGTGGATTCCGTGTTCAAATCCTGGCTTTAAACTTTGTTAGCTGGCTCACGTAACCTCTCTGTGCCTTGGTTTCTACTTCATAGGATGATTGTGAGGTTTGGCTCAGGTAAGGCATGAAAACATTTAACACAGTGATTTCAATATCCCTAAGTGCTTATTCAGTTCAGTCACTCAGTCGTGTCCGACTCCTTGCGACCCCATGAACCACAGCACACCAGGCCTCCCTGTCTATCACCAACTCCCGGAATTTACCCAAACTCATGCCCATTGAATCAGTGATGCCATCCAACCATCGCATCTTCTGTTGTCCCCTTCTCCTCCTGCCCTCAATCTTTCCCAGCATTAGGGTCTTTTCCAATGAGTCAGTTCTTTGCATCAGGTGGCCAAAGTATTGGAGTTTCAGCTTCAATATCAGTCCTTCCAATGAACACCCAGGACTGATCTCCTTTAGGATGGACTGGTTGGATCTCCTTGCAGTCCAAGGGACTCTCAAGAGTCTCCTCCAACACCACAGTTCAAAAGCATCAATTCTTCAGAGCTCAGCTTTCTTTATAGTCCAACTCTCACATCCATACATGAACACTGGAAAAACCATAGCTTTAGCTAGATGTACCTTTGTTGACAAAGTAATGTCTCTGCTTTTTAATATACTGTCTAGGTTGGTCATGACTTTCCTCCCAAGGAGCAAGCGTCTTTTAATTTCATGGCAGCAATCACCATCTGCAGTGATTTTGGAGCCCAGAAAATAAAGTCAGCCAGTTTCCATCATTTCCCCATCTATCTGCCATGAAGTGATAGGACCAGATGCCATGATCTTGGTTTTCTGAATGTTGAGCTTTAAGCCAACTTTTTCACTCTCCTCTTTCGTTTTCATCAAGAGGCTTTTTAGTTCTTCTTCACTTTCTGCCATAAAGGGTTGTATCATCTGCATATCTAAGGTTATTGATATTTCTCCCGGCAATCTTGATTCTAGCTTATGCTTCTTCCAGCCCAGCATTTCTCAGTGCTTATTAAATGCTTGCAATTAATATCCAGCCCTTGTTTTCTGGTAGGATAGTTAGAAGTTAATGAAGAAAATATTAGCTCAGATCATTGCATCCCCCAAAGAGTTCTGGCACTATTAATGATCTTGTACCCCAGAAGCCCCACTCCAAAGGCCCTTTCTGCTCTGAGCTTTCACTAGTGGGTATTGATTGACAGGAACCTTGGAAATGGCTTTGTTTTATTTTTGGAAAGCTAACTTATAGTATAGCCTTATTTGTATAATTCCTGCAAATCCTGCATCTTAGTCATGCTGGGAAGGATTGAGGGCAGGAGGAGAAGGGGACAACAGAGGATGAGATGGCTGGATGGCATCACTGACTCGATGGACATGGGTTTGGGTAGACTCCAGGAGTTGGTGATGGACAGGGAGGGCTGGCGTGCTGCGATTCATGGGGTCACAAAGAGTCGGACATGACTGAGCAACTGAACTGAACTGAATTGAAAACATAAAATGGTAAAAATGCAAAATTGAAAGGTAAGAGACTTATAGTTTGGGATTCTGGGTGGTCTGCTGCCTGGATGATCCTCCATGTTTCTAAGTTTTTCCTACTTATTTTTTAGCTTGAGATGGGGACCTAGAGTGGAACCTCTTCCTTCTTGTCATTCTAAAAATTCATACCCTAATTTCTTGCCTGAAAAAAAAAGAATTTGTACTTATGGACTTGGTCAAATTATGTGTCCAATAATGCTATTTTGAATCATCATCATGGACTTCATTTAGTGAACATCCTAAGAACACTTCCCAGTGAATCTGAGCATTTTTATTCCATAGACACAGACTTTATTTACTTCTTATATAGAGAGATAAAGACTCATACATGAAGCCAGATGATAAGCCCCAGACCTCCCCCTCTGCTCACAGCCAGCCAGACCCTAAGGAGTCTGGATGTTCCCCTGTAACCAGCACAAATGTCAGATCAGACATACATTTGACATTACAGAGATGCCACCACACATGTAAGGGAAGGCTGAACTCTTCCAAGACAGTTTACACTAGGGCTCCACTTATAAATAAGGAAATGCAGGGGAACACAGGCAAGGCTCTATGGCTGAATCCTGGAACCCACCAAAGAATCTTCTCTGGAGAAGTGTGACTCTAAAATGGTGGTGCTTCAGAGCAGATCCCAGAGGAATCCCCCAGTTCTGATGGAAATTATTTCCAATCAGAGATGTTTTTGCCCACTGACTCAGCCATGGTTGCCCTGTCACTGTTCAAGTTCCTCCCTCTTGAGTTCCAGTCCTCTGTCATGAAATATCACTAAGCTGACCCTGAACAGAACAGCCTGTGTTTAGGGCCATGATAATGGCTACAGAGCAGCAGGGACTTTTTTGTTTTTATTAAAAATATTTTGAATAAGAGACACTGCACTGGAGGGTGAAGTATTTCCATAGAGACCTGTTTGCCTGGTGCTTCATGTAATGAGAAGTGAAATTCCTGACATCTTTACCCTGAACCCATGCAATTTTTATTCATTTACCAGATGGCTTCTTTTTTCATAACTCTTAAGTAGATTCATTTTACCATGGATGTAGCCCCACAGTAGTGGACACCTCCTAATGCACTACTTGATTTGGGAGCCTTAATTTTTCTGGGTTAGACATGTGCCTTGAAATTTCCACTGACCTCCAATCTATCCTTGTACCAATTTGAGTTATTTATTTTCTAACCTTGAACTTACTGAATAGCTCTCCATTTATTCAACATATATTTATTGAGTAACTATTATGTGCAAGACATTGCTGTAGGTGCTGCGGATGCAACAGAAAATTGAACAGAAAAAATAAAAAACAAAATCATGTTCCTTCTGCTATTGTCTTTTGCAGAAGGAGAATGGACCCCCAAGTCAAATTTTGGTTCGAAGGTGATAGTGCCATACACACGACAAGAGGTTATGATTTGTTATTTACATCATGAGACACAGGGAATATCAGGAAAGATATCAAATGGGTCCAAGAATGGCTTGAGAGAACCAAGAAAGAAGACTGGCTTGGCTTCCTTATGGTGATTAGGGAATAGGGCTAGGGTAAAGATTCCCATGCTAGAATAAGGGGCCTGCATAATTTGAACCTTCCATCAGCACCCATCAGTAGGAAATACCCAGGCTTTCTTATCAGCTTGCCTAGATGTGGGGCAGAAGGTGAAGAGAAAGGGATGAGGCTTAAGAGCTGTCAGGAGTCGAACATCAATAAATGGAGTCAAACTTTGGCTTACTTTCTTAAAAATTTTTTATTGTAGTACAATCAGCACATAGTAAGTTGTTCAGTTGCTATGTCATGTCTGACTCTTTGCACCATGGACTGCAGCATGCCAGGCTCCTCTGTCACCATACATATAGATGTATGTAACCACAATGCAGAAGAGAGATAGGATGTTTTTAGCATGCAGATGGATTCTCTATACTCTTTTCCAGGCATACCTTTCCCCAAGAAATAACCTCTATTTTGACTTCTTTCATCAAAGATTAGCTTTTCCTGTTCTTTCATTTTTATAAATGGAATCATAATATGTATACAAGCAGTTCTGCCTTGGTCTGGAGTCAGACCTAGTATATATGACTACAGACATGTGGATCTGATTCTGAACTTTCTCTTCTAACCTTGCACCAATATGACACTATCTTAAATACTATTGCTCTATAGTAGTCTCAACATTTGTTAATTGAAGTCCTCCAAATTTGTTCTTCTTCAAGATTGTTTTCTATAGCCTTTGCGTTTCAACAGTAACATTTTAGAACCAACTTCTGAATTTGTGTGTGTTCAGGTACACACACACACAAACACATCTTGATGGGCTTTTTATTGGGATTGCATTGAACCTACACATAAATATGGGAAGAATCGACATCTTCCAATCCATATTGTGGAGAAGGCAATGGCACCCCACTCCAGTCCTCTTGCCTGGAAAATCCCATGGATGGAGGAGCCTGGTGGGCTGCAGTCCATGGGGTCGTGAAGAGTTGGACACGACTGAGCGACTTCACTTTCACTTTTCACTTTCATGCATTGGAGGAGGAGATGGCACCCCACTCCAGTGGTCTTGCCTGGAGGATCCCAGGGACGGGGGAGCCTGGTGGGCTGCCGTCTGTGGGGTTAGTCGGACATGAATGAAGCGACTTGGCAGTAGCAGCAGCAGCAATCCGTACTGAGAATTCATATCAATTAATAGGGAATATTTTCCCACTTATTTAGATCTTTTAATGTTTCAACATAATTTGTTAATTTTCACTCTAAAGGCCTTTCACATCTATAATTTTATCTATTCCTTTGTACTTAATTTTTAAATACTATTGTAAAGAATATTTAAAAATTTTATTTTCTAACTATCCTATATAAATATATTACATATAATTGATTTTGTTATTGATCTTGAATCCAGCAACCATTTATAAGTTCCCTGTATAATAATAATAATTAGTGTATAGTTTGAATTTTTAATGTGCACAATCATATGTGAATGATGAAAATATTTCTTTTGAATTTCTAATCTTGACATCTTTATGCTATTTTCCTTATTTCATAATGCTGCTAGGAACCTCTTGTGCAATGTCAAAAGATGTAATAATTGACATCCTTTTGGTCTTGACCTCAGAGAGAGATACTAATACTTTCACATTTCACCATGTAGTGTTAGCTATAGATATTTTGTAGATATCCTTTAACAGATTAAATAATTTTTTTCTTTCTCTAATTTGCTATAAGCTCTTCTCCATCTCAAACAGGTGTTGAATTTTATCAAATGCCTTTTCTGCTTCTGTTGAGAGGATTGTAAAATTTGTCTCCTTTATTATGCTAATATGGTGATTTACACTGACTGATTATCAAATATTAAAGTAGCTTTGCATTTCTGGGATGACTCCACTTCATGCTAATGTATTTGTAGGGGATCAGATATGCCACTCCAGCATGTGTCATTCTGCATAAAGATCATTTTGAGCTGAAGGCAATGGAGAAAAAGCAGATACAGCAGCATCTCCCTGCCCTTATCTGCCGGATAAACAGGGCATGAATTCCCCTTGTGAAGGTCCTCCCCACCCTTTCCTGTACTGGGAAGGGAAGAACAAACTTATCACCTGAGATGAGATGGCTTCAAGAAGAATCTACCTGGGGAAGTTCCCTGATGGTCCAGTGGTTAAAACTTTCACTGCTGTGGCTTGAGTTTGGTCCCTGGTGGGGGAACTAAGATTTCACAAGTTGTGCTCACAGAGGCCAAAAGCAGCAAACAAACAACAGCTACCAAAAAACAAAAGAAAGAAAGAAAGAAAATTCTACATGAACAAATTTTACTAAATCATCTTTATCTACTGTTAGTATTCCCCATATATTTACCTTCCCACAATTTACACCCTAAAAAAGTCCAGAAGCCCCTTTCCTTTGTTTTGTCCCTGGTCCACAAATTTGTCTTCTGTCAGAACAGTAAGAATCCCTGCAAGTCTAGTGGCTTCTTTGGGGCTTCTTGATTCTTCCCAGGAAGCTCCCACCCTCAAACCCTCAATCTTGTTGCCACTCAAAGCATTGAATATCAAATAAAAAGTGTATGCTTTTCTCTTGTAAACCTACTTTCTGTCAGAAAGTATTTTCTCTCCTACATATTATACTTTTGTAAATGGCTGGATTCGATTTACTCATATTATGTTTAGAGTTTCTGCACCTATGTTTATGAGAAATATAATGCTCTTGTTGAGTCTTTGACAGTTTCTGTTATCAGGGTTTTACTGGCCTCAGGAAACAAGCTGGGAAGAGTCTCTCTCTCTATTTTTAAAGTTTGTGTTTGACTCAAGATTTCTTCCTTAAATGTTTGAATTTACATTGTTTATTACCACAAAATCCTATGAGTTTCCATTTTGTAAGAGATACCTCTGTGTATCACTTGGGTTTCCCAGGTGGTGCTAATGGTAAAGAACTTGACTCCCAATGCAGGAGATGTAAGAAATGCAGGTTCAAGCCCTGGGTCAGGAAGATTTCCTGGAGGAGGGCGCGGCAACCCACTCCAGTGTTCTTGCCTGGAGAATCCCAAGGACAGAGGAGCCTGACAGGCTACAAGTCCGTATGGTCACAAACGGTCGAACACAACTGAAGTAACTTAGCATGTACGCACCTCTGTGCACTGTGTTTCAATCATGCTTTCCAGTTACTGATGAGATGCTTAAATATACTTGCTTTGAGACTGGTTGACAAGCCCTGCTCCTGAGCCTGAAAATTGGAAAGAGTTTCTGTTTTGGTGAGCACCATTATGAGTGATGAAAGTATGATCAGTAAACATTTTATTTTGCATCTACTGTAAACTTATGATGATGAAGCCTAAAATCAAATTCTGGCAGACCGGGAGTCATTTATAAGTCCACATCCTAGGAAAATGTCAATAGATAAGCATTAAAAAAAGATTCCTAAGCCAATACATTAGGATAAAGTTCTGTGGTAGAAGCTGAATAGAAATATGATTTCAAGGAAATAAATCAATGATAAAAATTTCTGACTATTAAAAACAGAGATTGTTCAGGTACTTTTTAAATAGATGATGCAGAGGCCCCAGACCACAATGGTATTAAATCCTAACAAATGGATTTTAAAAAGCAATCCAATGATTTTACTTGAAAATATTAGTATTTGCAACATGCTGAAAAATGCATTCTTTTTTACAATTTAAACAAATTTTAGAAGTCATCTTAAATGTATGAAGTTTTTTGCTCACAGAACCTCTAAAAGCATTTGGAAAGCATTTTGAACAGTAGCCTAAACAAAACTGGGATTCTGAGGAGAAAAAAGTGAGGGAAGAATGTTGAGTACGCTGTCAGTATGTCCACTGCATACCTCTCCCAGAGAAGCTCATAATACATCAGTGTAGAGCTTCTCATACTGTTTCTTCACAGGAGGGCTCTTGACTGTGTCTGGCTTCAATATATTTACCTAACTCCAAGTAGAATATAATGGATGTATCAGAAAAGATCTTTCCAGGAAAGCGTCCTGATCCAGTGTACATAAGACCTTCTAGTTCAGAGAGAAGGGGCTCCTATAAAGACCTCAAAATATGATATTACTCTTCAGTTAAAAATTAAAACAAAGATATATTTAAGATTACAAAAGCATAAAAATATCACACAAGATAACATCTAACTGCCATTTTCTCTGACTGGTTTTTCTTTTTCTTTCCAAGTTAACATACATAAAGTTAACTTTATTTTGCTATAGAGTTCTTTGAATGCTGGGGCTTCCCTAGTGGCTCAGGTGGTAAAGGGTCTGCCTGCAATGCAGGAGACCTGGGTTCCTCAGTCGGGAAGATCCCCTGGAGGAGGGAATGGCAACCCACTCCAGTATTCTTGCCTGGAGCATTCCATGGAGAGAGGAGCCTGGCGTGTTACAGTCCACCTTGCAAAGAGGTGGACATGACTGAGCAACTAACACTTTCACTTTCACACTCTGTGAATGTTATTTCATGGATGGACTCATCTAACCTTCATTGCTGTCAAGATACAGAACAGTTTATTTACCCCTAAAAGATTCCCTTGTCAATTTAAAAAGAAAATGTGCAATGTGAGACTTGAGAGTTGTTTTAAATTTTATTTTATATTTAATTGGAAGATAATTACTTTATCTGAGACAATATGAGGACTGCAGCCCAGGAGACAGCACCTCAGACAGCTCTAAGAAACTATTCCAAAGAGAAAGGGAAAAGATGTGTGATTTTGGTAAAGGGAGAGTATGTGCAATCAAGCACATGATTTTTTGTAGAAAGTTTTTACTGGTCTTGTGAAATTTCTGCTAATCATAAGAAACAATCATCAGCAAGAAAGATTTGAGTGCTTTTTCAGATATGAAGAGATATAAGAATTGGGCTCATAAAATCAGCTCTCGAGAATATCTAACTATCAGAAGACCTGTTCTGCCAGGTTTTCCCTGAGCACAGAGTGCCTCATTTCTGCTCTCTACCCTGAACCTCTTTAGGTGGTGTTGGAGGTCAGCAGCTGCAGCCGCACATGACTTAATCCTTGTAGAGGTAAATGGCAAGCACCCATCAGTCCAGTCGCTTAGTCGTGTCCAACTCTTTACGACCCCGGGGACTGCAGCATGTCAGGTCTCCCTGTCCATCATCAACTCCCAGAGTTTACTCAAACTCATGTCCATCAAGTCAATGATGCCATCCAACCATCTCATCCTCTGTCGTCCCCTTCTCCTCCCACCTTCAGTCTTTCCCAGCATCAGGGTCTTTTCATATGAGTCAGTTCTTCGCGTCAGGGGGCTAAAGTATTGGAGTTTCAGCTTCATAACCTCAGTCCTTCCAATGAACATTCAGGATTGATTTCCTTTAGGATGGACTGGTTGGATCTCCTTGCAGTCCAAGGGACTCTCAAGAGTCTTCTCCAAAACCACACTTCAAAAGCATCAATTCTTTGGTGCTCAGCTTTCTTTATACTCCAACTCTCACATCCATACATGACTGCTGAAAAAAACCATAGCCTTAACTACATGGCCCTTTGTTGGCAAAGTAATGTCTCTGCTTTTTAGTATGCTGTCTGGCAAGCACCCATGACAAGTGGCATTTCATGGTTAATACCCTTTTGCTGCCCTTTTGTAGACACATCCCTCCCCTAACCCTGGCAACCACTCTCTAGCCTCTGTCCCTAGAGTTTTGCTTTCCTAAAATATCAGATAAGTGGGACTTCCCTGGTGGTTCAGTGGCTAAGACTCTATACTCCCAATGTAGGGGACCCCAGTTCAATAACTGGCCAAGGAATTAGATCCCAAATGCTGCAACTAAGAGTTCTCAAACTGCAACTAAAGATGCTGCATGCCACAATGAAGACTGAAGATACCAAGTGCCACAACTAAGAGCCAGCACAGCTAAATAAATAAATGAAATAAGTAAATATTTTAAAGAAACAAAATAAAATAGCAGATAAGTAAATCAAGCAATATGTCACCTTTGAGACTAGCTTCTTCCACTTAGCAAAGTACCTTGAACATTCCTCCATATTGTTGTATCTGCATATTTTTTCTGCATAATACACATTTTGTGGATATACTAGAATTTATTCATTCACCCATTGAAGGACATTTGGTTGGGTTGGCAGTTATAAATACAACTGCTGTAAACATTCGAGGACAGGTTTTTGTATCAATCTAAGTTTTCATCTCTCTAGGGGAACAAACTATGTATATGGATTCCTAGTTCATATGGTAAAAGCATGCTTTACTTGATAAGAAATTGTTAAATGATTCAGCTGAGTGGCTATACAACTTTTGGTAGAGCAATTTGAGTGTTTTAGTTACTCTGCATCCTTTCCAGCACTTGGCATTGTCAATTTTGTTTTTTTAAGCCCTTTTCATAGGTGAGAAGTAGTATCTTATTCTGGTCTTAATTTGCATTTCTTTAATGGCCAATAACATTGAACGTCTTTTCATGTGCTTATTTGCCATCAGTATGTCTTCTTTGGCGAAAAGTCTATTCAAATCTTATGAGAGCCTATGTAGCATGGAGTACTTTTTGGTAACCTAATTCAGAGCAGAAGATAGTATGTATCGTAAAGCAGATCAAGTCCCTGTATCTGACATAAAGATATCATTACATTGGTTCTAAATACACTAGAATTTCCTCCAGATCTACTTTTGTGGGTTCTTTTTGTGAACTGATATCTAGATCCAGGAGAAACAGTAAAAATGGGTAGGTAGAAAATATAAATAACAAATCATACCCACATTTGTATACTTCTGCTTCCCTTGTGGCTCAGCTGGTAAAGAATCCACCTGCATTGCAGAAGACCTGGGTTTGATCCCTAAGTTGGGAAGGTCCCGTGGAAAAGGGAACAGCTACCCACTTCAGTATTCTGGGCTGGAGAATCCCAAGGACGGGGGAGCCTGGTGGGCTGCTGTCTGTGGGGTTGCACAGAGTCGGACACGACTGAAGAGACTTAGCAGCAGCAGCAGCAACCCCTATAGTGGAGACCTTGAGAAGGGAGGAATTCACTTAGATCTGTTAGGCAAAATCTGTGATAAACCTTTGGCATGACTTTCCTAGCCCTGAAAGGTTTTATTTTAAAAGTTTAGTCTGAGACTTTTATAGTCTCAGCAAAGCAAAAAGTCTATGATTAATTATAATTGCCATACCCAAGCCTGATCATCCCTGTAGCTCAGACAGTAAAGAATCTGCCTGCAATGAAGAAGACCCAGGTTTGATCCCTGGGTCAGAAAGATCCTCTGGAGAAGGGAATGGCAATCCACTGCAGTATTACTGCCTGGAGAATCCCATGGACAGAGGAGTCTGGTGGGCCACAGTCCATGGGGTTGCAAAGAGTTGGACACAACTGAGTGACTAACACTAACTACTACTACCATACCCAAGCCTGCAGCACCCAGAGCCCCTGTCCCTATGGCAGGTCACTGCTGACCTGTACCTCTATAGGAGACACTCAAACAGTTCTGTCTCAGTCTCTGTGCGGGCCCTGGGTCCTGGTGAGCACAGGTTTGTTTGAGCCCTCTGAGTGTCTCTGGCGGGAATGGGGTTTGATTCTAAACGTGAATTCGCCCCTCCTACCATCTTGCTGGGGCTTCTCCTTTGCCCTTGGGCATGGGGTGTCTCCTTATAGCCGCTCTAGCACCTACCATCTTACTGGGGTTTTTCTGACCTTGTACATGGGGTATCTCATCACTGACGCTCCAGCGAAGCCCAGCCGCTGCTCCTGACCTTGGACATAGGGTGTCTCCTCGCAGCTGCTCCAGCACCATGCAGCTGCTGCTTGAGCCATGAAGCATAAGCTGGAAGCAAGATTGCCAGGAGAAATATCAATAACCTCAGATATGAAGATGACACCACCCTTATGGCTGAAAGGAAGGAATAAATAAAGAGTCTTGATAAAAGTGAAAGAGGAGAGTGGAAAAGTTGACTTAAAGCTCAACACTCAGGAAACTAAGATCATGGCATCCAGTCCCATCACTTCATGGCAAATAGATGGAGAAACAGTGGAAACAGTGGTTGACTTTAATTTTGGGCTCCAAAATCACTGCAGATGGTGATTGCTGCCATGAAATTAAAAGATGCTTACTCCTTGGAAGAAAAGTTATGACCAATATAGATAGCATATTGAAAAGCAGAGACATTACTTTGCCAACAAAGGTCCGTATAGTCAAAGCTATGGTTTTTCCAGTAGTCATGTATGGATGTGAGAGTTGGAGTATAAAGAAAGCTGAGCACCAAAGAATTGATGTTTTTGAACTGTGGTGTTGGAGAAGACTCTTGAGAGTCCCTTGGACTGCAAGGAGATCCAACCAGTCCATCCTAAAGGAAATCAATCCCGAATGTTCATTGGAAGGACTGATGTTGAAGCTGAAACTACAATAGTTTGGCCCCCTGATGTGAAGACCTGACTCATTTGAAAAGACCCTGATGCTGGGAAAGATTGAAGGTGGGAGAAGAAGGGGACGACAGAGGATGAGATGGTTGGATGGCATCACCGACTCAGTGAACATGAGTTTGAATAAACTCAGGGAGTTGGTGATAGACAGGGAGGCCTGACATGCTGCAGTCTGCGGGGTCGCAAAGAGTTGGACACGACTGGGTGACTGAACTCAACTGAACCACTATAACAAACAGCTGCCTGATTTCAGTTATTCAACACAGTAAAAGCTTATTTTCCATTCCTGTGGTATTCCTACAGAAGTATTCCTTATTAGAGCACTCTTGTGGATAACTTCCTTTTGAGAGACAAATTAGGGACCCAGACTCTGTCTTTCTTATGGCCCCACCTCTTTTGGTCCTTGGGGTCTCTTTTTTCAGGGGAGACAGTGTGTGGAGGAACTTCAGAGGGATTTTAGAGGTTAGGCTTAGAAGTGGCATGGCTTGGTTCTGCCCATATTTCAAAGATGAAAACTCAATTGTGCGGCCCTGCCTACCTGAAGTGAAGAGGCTGCAGTCTAGCTGTTTATGGAGGAGGAAGAAAGCAGACTGTGGTAGACACATAGAATTCTCTGCTTTGCTGTTCATCAGCATTTATAAATCTAGTTTATCTTCTTTTAAATGTTGTTATTTATTTATTTTTGGCTATGCTAGCTCTTCATTGCTACACTTGGGGTTTCTCCAGTTGAGGGGCACAGAAATTGGCAAAAAGAAGACAGTGGCTGCTCCTGTTGTGGAGCCTGGGATCTAGGCATATGGGCTTCTGTAGTTTCAGCTCACAGGCTTAGTCGCCATGCTGCAAGTAGAGTCTTTCTGAAACAAGGATTGAACCCAAGTTTCCTTCATTCGCAGGCAGATTCTCAACCACTGGACCACCAGGGAAGTCCATAATTTATCTTCTGATATCTTATGTTTGTAAGCCTCATGGAAAGATGTTGACTTCCTTCCTTGATGAGGAACCTTAATGTTTGAGAAGAAAACAATTGTGTTGGTTTTACTTCCTCTGGACTTCTCTGTGGGATTGTATTCGCTATTTCTAGCTTGCTCTAGTTGACTGCTAAATATAGAAACTCCTTTAACCACTGAATTAACATAAAGCTTCAATGACCTTCTATTTTTCATACCCTTAACTCAGGGACTAAACTTAGAAGTGTCAGAGACTTACCCTAAGTCAGTCAAGAGAGAGTCAGGCAAATCGATTCTGTTTACTCTAACCCCAAAAGACAAGCTTTGAGAAATACTTCTGGAGGTCCACTGTATGCAAGTATTAGACTAAATCAATACTCTCCAGGTCCAGCCCAGGTCCTCCTTTAGGCATGGTCTTGAGCATGATCTCTTTGCCCTTCAGTTATCTCTTTTGTAAAATAGCTACTGCAGCATCCACCACATAAGGTTATTGGGATAATGCAAATAAACTGCTTAGCATGTTATTTGGTACATATTAATATTAAATACGCAATTGGCCACAGTGAATACAAGATTTACCCTAAAGATGGGGGTCTTCTTTTTAATAGGTTTCATATTTGCAGTCGTGTGGAACTCTTTGCAGCCCAATGCCTGTAGTCTGCCAGGCTCCTCTGTCCATGGGATTTCGCAGCAAAGGATACTGGAATGCGTTACCATGGGCATCTTCATGACCCAGGGATTGAACCCAGGTCTCCTGCACTGCAGCCAGATTCTTCTGCCATCTGAGCCACCATCTTCAAGTACTGTGGGAGGTGTTCCTCACTCAGGCCTTGAATTCTGTCTTATTTTTGACATTTCTTGTCTCTGAGACCCCAGTCTGTCCCTAGCCTATGGCCTTATGGCCGTGTCCCTATTGCAGCAGCAGCAAGCATCAGTAATTATTGATTATGTGCCAGCCACTGTGACAAGAATCCGTTGTGCTAATGTACTCACTGTATATCCATTTTACAGAGGATAAGACTCAGGTTCAGAGAAATCAGATGAAATTCTGGCTTAAAGATGATGGTGTAAAGTCAGTATTTCCCCCTTTTTCTTCTTGGAAAGAGTCCATAAGCAATGAAGAGAGTGGAAACATGACAACTTTATTTCAGGTGAAGCTAGGAGATAGCTAAAATATTGTATTCTGAGAACCTTCACAGCTGCTTTTCTCTATTGGTTGAGGAGAAATTATACCTATAAAGGCCTATATATGTACTTGGAGACAAAGAAAGGATGATGTTTAGCCAGGGGTATGGCCCCAACTGTGCCCTCACACAAACTTCCAGCCCATAAGATTGTCCAGGAAAATCTTCCTTATTTAGAGATAGATAACAACAAAAAAGAAATAAGTGTAAAATCCATACAAATAGCAAAACAACAAAGAAGCTGTGGTACATATATACAGTGGAATATTACTCAGCCATAAAAAGAACATACTTGAATCAGTTCTATGAGGTGAATGAAGCTAGAGCCTGTTATACAGAGTGAAGTAGGTCAGAAAGAGAAAAACAAATGCTTTTTTTTATTATTATTAACACATATATATGAAATCCAGAAAACTAGTACTGATGAACCTATTTGCAAGGTAGCGATAAAGATGTATAGAGAGGAAACTTGTGGACACAGTGAGGGAAGGAGAGGATGGGACAAATTGAAAGAGTAGCATTGATATAAAATAGATAGCTTGTGAGAACTTGCTGTGTGACAGGGTGTTCAGCCTAGTGCTTTGTGACAACCTAGAGGAGTGGGACAGAGTGGGAGGTGTGAGGGAGACTCCGTAGGGAGGAGACATATGTATACTTATGGTGGATTCACATTGTTTTATGGCAGAATCCAACATGATATTATAAAGAATTATCTGCCAATTAAAAATAAATTTAAGAAATAATAAAAAAGGAAATACGACAAACATTAACAGATACCAGAAGCATCACCATAGAGTTGATAAAAACTGTTAGTTGACCAAAACTTTAACCATGAGTTTTAAAAGAGAGAGAGAAAAATATATGCTATCAAAACTCAGGAAAGAAATATGCACATGTATATTATACATTGGAGAGAGGAGACATAAATCATGTTAGAAATGAAGAAATGTGGAAAAAACACAAGAGAGAATAGACTGCTAAAAACATGATAAAGGATATAGACAATAGGAATAACAAAAATAAACAACATTATGTTGAAATAGAGAGAGGAGTAAAGTAATTTAGAGAGAAAATGATAGATGGTGGACAGGCAAATAAGTCCAACATACGTACAATTGTCATTCCCTGCAAGGGATAAAAAGGAAATAATTGCCAGAATGAATATCTAAAGATACAATTCTAAAACTCTTCCTTGAAATAAAATTTGAGTTTACATAATGATAGGACAGACCCCAAAGGAACACAACTTTGACAAAATTATAGCAGCAAAGGAAAGGACAGATAAAAAGAACTAAAGGAATTAACAAACGTGTGTGCATATGTGTTGCTTTGTTGTTTGAAGGGTATTGAGAGATGCAGGGCAGACATCAGCTAGAGGCAGAAGGAAGAGTAGGTTGGAAGAAAGCTTTTGAGTTCGACTCTTGCTCTTACCTCACTCCAGGATTATACTGAAGCCAATGAGAATCCTGAACAGTCACCAGCTGAAGACATTAACACCACTGTTGTCAACACTGGGTAATGAGAGGCAATCAGAAAATCTTGCTAAGTTGAAGAGATGGAGAAAAGTTGTGAACTGACTGTCTTCCCTTAACCAGTCTCTCCTTCACTTCCTCCTTCTCTTGGCTCCCTGGACTATTGGGTTAAAGCCCAAGGATAAAGCTTTTCCCCATACTATTTGTCTTTACTGAGTTTAAAAGAGAACCTATGTTCAGAGGAAATGCTTAATTTTGGAAACTCAGCCAGTAGTGATGCAGTGACTCTCCAGTGCTTGGAGCTCTCTATATCTTCTCTCTCCTTAACTTCATAAACTAGGGTTAGGACTTCAGTTCTTCCCTTCTGTACATTACCAGAGAGAGCAGTTGTTGCCCCAGAAGATGAGCTCGCAGGCTAAAATCACCAGATAGTCACAGAGTAAAATCACAGAGTATAAAGACAACACATGGAGCGACACGCTAACCAAAACAGAATCATCAAGACAGATGACAGTCTGCAGCCTGTCTCTAAAGTAAGAGCTCTTAATAACCACGTGTGCTGATTAGTGTCTGTCTGCTGCACCATCCCCATGGCAATTGACTGCCTGGACTTCTGGGTGCAGCCAGCCCTGGATACCGGTCTCTGTTCCCATTCCCTACCTGATACCCTTAATACATTGTCTTAAATTTGCAACCCTTTCTGGTGACTCTTTGCCCAGACTTGATATGAGATGCGTTTGACCTGTGCTTTTTGTGGACATCACTTTCAGTACCTGAGGCAAGAAAGCAGGTTCTCATCACCCGCTCTGCTTTGTTGGGGAGTCTAGGGCAAGGTTCTTCTCCTTCTACTTCTTCCTGTGGCACTGTCTGGCCTTGTCACCATCCCTCATCCTCCAGTCTTGAGAGACAACAGTCTTGTCTGCCAAGGACATGAGCTTCTTGTAAACCAGGTCAATGCCAGCTGTGATAAAGCTTATCAGAAGCCACATAGCAACATGGTAAATAAAATGCATTCATCTTGCCTGAAATTAGGGCAAATACCCCCAAATGCCAGAACTGAGCATCTTTCTAGACACCCTTTTGGTGGTCAGAGATCAATAAACCCAAGTCAAGGGTGAGAGTCTTCCTACTTTCTCAGTTTTCCTTCTCTTCCTTTTTGTCTGGTAGCCCTGAGTGCAGAGTCTGGTCTGGTGGGTTAGCACAGAATATGGGGCCATCTGGTCACTGAAAGAGTAAAGTCACAACAAAGCATTGGAACCAGAAGCAGAGGAAAAGGGGAAGATAGGAGGGGCAATCTGGGGACAGGCAGGTGGAATCAGCAGGGGTGCAGAAAGTAAGCTTTATATATATATATATATTTCTTTGGCTGTGTTGACTCTTTAGTTGTGGCATGTGGGATCTAGTTCCCCGAACAGGGATTAAATCTGTGCCCCTTGCACTGGGATCATGGAGTCTTAACCACTGGACTACAAGGGAAGTCTCAGTAAGCATTCTTTTATAAAACTTGACCTTCTAGGATATTCAGTCCTGGATACCTCCTCGGCTCTAGGCTTTAGGAATTGGAATTCACTCTTGAGCAGGCTGGTTTCTTTTTGCAGAAAACTTAAGCAGTGTTCATTGATCGAATGATGTTTCATGAATCTTTGAGGTCTTTTACATGAAGAGTGGGTCACTGTGATGAAGAAAAGATGTTTAAAGGAGTCAGGGAAAAGATCACTGGTAGGTACAGTGATGAATTACAGGGGTGAGTTCTGGGAATTCTTAAAGCTTGTCATGAATTAATTCTTGGAGCTGCTGCAAGATTGGTGACATTTCCAAAGAGCATAATTTGAAGTTGATTGGGTCTCTCACATCCTTTGAAGATAGGCTCTGTTCTTAAAATGTTAAAAAATATAACACAGAGGAACTTACCCAGCGAGAGTGGCAAAACAGTCTGGCTGCTGACACGTCGATCTAACATCTCTCAGGAAGAGCAATGTGTCTGTTTGAATTGGTTTTGAGACACAGACAGTGTGATGGCTAAATTGTCATTTGGCAAATTGAATAAGTGTGTGATTTCTGCCTCTTGGGAAAGATGACGTACATTTTTGTACATCTAAGACTTGTTTTTTAAAATCTTCAGTGTTAAAATATCAAACTGGCTGGGCTGCTCAGATTACTTTGTGCTATGACCCACCAGGCACCCCATACAATAGATTGTAACACAGGTAGTCCATAGCTGTTCTAGACTTTTCTCTAAAGGGGCAGGTCCACTACAAGGGCAGATGCAATTTTTGGTGTTCCTGGGACAAGGGTGAAAAGAATAACTAAATTGCCATTTCCCACTTAGAATGCCACAGGCCAAAATCAGTTCTCAGCATCCATTTGTCCAGTTGAGCAGTTTCATGATGACAACCTTCCGTCACTCTTGAAGGCTTTTAACCAATTTAATAGAGGATGGAAGTTTTTAAAATAAACTTTTGTTTTGCAATAGTCTTAGATTTATATAGAAAAGGTGCGATGATAACACAGAATTCCTGCATATCATTCACCTAGATTTTTCTAATGGTTGGGGTTCTTTTCTTACATGGCTGGGGTTCATTTGTCAAAACTAAGAGATAATAGGGCTTCCCAGGTGGCATTAGTGGTAAGGAATCTACCTGCCAATGCAGGAGAGGTGAGTTCAATCCCTGGGTCAGGAAGATCCCCTTGGAGTAGGAAATGGCACCCCACTCCAGTATTCTTGCCTGGAAAATTCCATGAACAGAGGAGCCTGGTGGGCTACAGTCCATGGAGTCACAGAGAGTCCATGGCAGCACACATTTCACATGGCAGTTTCACATTTCAGTATAAATAGTAAATAATTCTTATCATAGATATTGGGTTGTATCTTGTTGATTAAATTGCTCCTATGTTCCTTTGACATGCTACCATCCTTTTTTAGTTTGTTTTTTGAACACTTCCTTGATTTCTGGCAGCATAAGGTGCCCCAGGCTCATGTTGTACTTTATCTGTCCCAACCCTAGAATCAGTCATTTCTCCAAGAAGTCCCAGTTCCTTTTAGTGGAGAATGGTACTAGAAACCAAGATTCAGGCACAGGTGTGCTTGTTGCTCTTAGAGTGTTGCTGATTCTAGACCCTCTCAAGGACAGAGCAAGGAAACTCAAGTATGTGTACTCACCAGTGTGTACATACATATCCACAATTGTTTCTGCATGTGTCCATCTGTGTGTGTGTGTATACATATATATATATATGTATATTAAGCTATATGTGAGTTCATAGTGGAGTCTGACCAATCAAGTACTAGAAAGTTCATTCTGTCCTTCCCCTCTTACTTATTGTAATGTCTTTCTCTGACAATAAGAAACATAGCTCAGAGGATGAAAGATTTTGGTAGCTGTTATACCTCTAATTATTTGTGAATGGAAGAATTTTGATTCTCCCGCATATATCTGAGTATTAACAAGGAAATTCAAAGCAATGCTACCACTGGTTTATCCTAAGCTTCTGGCTCCATAGGAAAATGATAATCCACAGACATATTGATGATTAGAGGTACTAATGGAGTCCAGTGTGTCCTCTAAAACATCACAGAAAAGTCTGTACTCTGTTCAATGGAATTTTTAGCTTATATCGTTGTTTTCAATTTATCTAACAAATTTAGTAAGCTCTCAGGGGATGTGTGAAAATGTCAGTCCAGCATGGTAGAAAGCAGGTGTAAATAATAAGTGAGTCTCCAATTTTTCTTGAACAGTTTTGTTGGCATGCAGTAAATTGCACGTATTTAAAGTGTAGAATTTAATAAGTTTTTACAGTGTGTGTGCATCTGTGAAACTACTGCCACAATCAAGATAATAATCACATCTTTTATTTCAAGCATTTTCTAATGGCCCTTGATAAAATTTTAGTAAGGAGGTGAATCTGCAAATACAAAATCTGTGAAAAGTGAAGATCACCAATATTTGTTCACTTACATTAATTCTACCCTGTCTTTAATATGTCTGTGCCAGGTAGTATTACTTCTCCTATTTTGTTCTTCTTTTTCAGACTGTTTGCTATAAATTTCCCCCTAAGTACTGCTTTAGCAGTTCAGTTCAGTTCAGTCCAGTTGCTCAGTCATGTCCAACTCTTTGTGACCCCATGAATCTCAGCACGCCAGGCCTCCCTGTCCATCACCAACTCCCAGAGTCCACCCAAACCCATGTCCATTGAGTTGATGATGCCATCAAGCATCTCATCCTCTGTCGTTCACTTCTTCTTCCACCCTCAATCTTTCCCAGCATCAGGGTCTTTTCAATGAG
The DNA here is from genome assembly GCA_007570785.1 of Antilocapra americana. Classification (NCBI taxonomy): domain Eukaryota; kingdom Metazoa; phylum Chordata; class Mammalia; order Artiodactyla; family Antilocapridae; genus Antilocapra; species Antilocapra americana. The sequence continues at coordinate 1,589,190 of ML660216.1, forward strand.
TCAGCTCTTCGCATCAGGTTGCCAAAGTATTGGAGTTTCAGCTTCAACATCAGTCCTTCCAATGGACACCCAGGACTGATGTCATTTAGGATGGACTGGTTGGATCTCCTTGTAGTTCAAGGGACTCTCAAGAGTCTTCTGCAATACCACAGTTCAAAAGCCTCAATTCTTTGGCTCTCAGCTTTCTTTACTGTCCAATTCTCACATCCATATGTGACTACTGGAAAAACCATAGCCTTGACTAGACATACCTTTGTTGACAAAGGAATGTCTCTGCTTTTCAATATGCTATCTAGGTTGGTCATAACTTTCCTTCCAAGGAGTAAGGGTCTTTTAATTTCATGGCTGCAATCACCATCTGCAGTGAGTTTGGAGCCCAGAAAAATAAAGTCAGCTACTTTCCACTGTTTCCCCATCTGTTTGCCATGAAGTGATGGGACCGGATGCCATGATCTTAGTTTACTGAATGGTGAGCTTTAAGCCAACTTTTTCACTCTCCTCTTTCACTTTCATCAAGAGACTCTTTAGTTCTTCTCCACTTTCTGCCCTAGGGTGGTGTCATCTGCATATCTGAGGTTATTGATATTTCTCCCGGCAATCTTGATTCCAGCTTGTGCTTCATCCAGCCCAGCGTTTCTCATGATGTACTCTGCATATAAATAAGCACGGTGACAGTATACAGCCTTGATGTACTCCTTTTCCTATTTGGAACCAGTCTGTTGTTCCATGTCCAGTTCTAACTGTTGCTTCCTGACCTACATACAGATTTCTCAGGAGGCAGGTCAGGTGGTCTGGTATGCCCATCTCTTTAAGAATTTTCCACAGTTTACTATGATCCACACAGTCAAAGGCTTTGGCACAGTCAATAAAGCAGAAATAGATGTTTATCTGGAACTCTCTTGCTTTTTCAATGATCCAGTAGATGTTGGCAACTTGATCTCTAGTTCCTCTGCCTTTTCTGAAACCAGCTTGGACATCTGGAATTTCACGGTTCATGTATTGCTGAAGCCTGGCTTGGAGAATTTTGAGTATTACTTACTGGCATGTGAGATATGTGCAATTGTGTGTGGTAGTGTGAGCATATTCCACACACTTTTATGTGCTGTTTTATTTTCCCTCAGTTTAAAATAATTTTTACTTTTTATTTTGATTTTCTATTTAGTCTATGAGCTTTCTAGAAGTATATTATTTAGTTTCTGAATATTTAAAGTCTTTCAGGGTGGGATGATATGGGAGAATGGCATTGAAACATGGTAATTATCATATGTGAAATCAATCGCCAGCCCAGGGTTGATGCTCAGGGCTGGTGCACCGGGATGACCCAGGGAGGTCCCATGGCAGTTTCATGTCAATGTATGGCAAAACCAACACAATAAAGTAAAAAAAATCATAATAATAAAGTTTTTCAGAGATCATTAATTTTCTAAGCTCTAATTCAATTGTTTTCAAAGGATATCCTTGATAGGACTTAAATCTTTTATATTGATGGAGACTTTTTTGTAATCCAGAATGTGGTCTTTATTAGTAAATGTTTCATATACACTTAAGAAGAATGTGTACTCTGCTGTTATTGGGTGGAAAATTCTGTGTCCGTTAAGTCAGCTTAATTGATAGTGGTGTTCAAATCTATACATTTACTGATTTTGTCTGATACATCTATCTATTCATTACTGAGAAAGGCTATTGAACAAAGTTCCTGTATTTAACTATATCAACTAAAATTATAGATTTGTTTATTTTATTTTACAGTCTATCAGTTGTTGCTTCATAGGTTTTGAAGCTCTGTTATTAGGTTCATAAGTGTTTAGAATAGTAGTGTACTCTTGATTAACTGATCTTTTAATCATGAAATGACCTTATTTATTCCTGGTAGTATACTTTGCTCTAAAATCTACTTTGTCTGATATTAATGAGGATACATTAGCTTTCTTTTGATGGTGTATCATCTCCCATCTATTTTTACTAAACCTTAAAAACTATTTGTGTATGTATATTTGAAGTTCACTTCTTGAAGGCAGAGTATAGTTGGGTCTTGCTTTTTTAAAAAACTAAATCTGACAGTCTCTACCTCTGAAGTGTGATATTTAGTGTATTTCCATTTAATGTAATTATTATTATGACTAGGTTTAAATCTACTGTCTTGCCATTTGGTTTCTATTTATACATCTATTTTTCATCATCTTTTTGCTCTGCTTCTTCTTTTTGTTTAATTAAATATTATTGTTTTAAAAATCTCATTTATTGACTAATTGGCTGTAATATTTTGTTATTGTCATTTCAGTGGTTGCTTTAGGTTTAGAGTATATCCTTTTAATTGAACACTGTCTATCTTCAACTGATATTTTTAAAAAATATATTTATTTGTTTATTTGGCTGTTCCTGGTCTTAGCTGTGGTATGCTGGATCTTCAGTCATCCTTGAAGCTTGCGACCTCTTAGTTACAGGCATGTGGGATTTAGTTCCCCCACCAGAGACTGAACCTAGGTCCCCTGCATTGGGAGTGTGCAGTCTTAGCCAGTTGTACCATCAGGAAAGTCCCCTCAACTGATAGTTTACTACTACTTGTTAGTAAAGTGTTGGGTACTTTACAAACGCAGTCTAAGAAACTGCCTACAAACTCCTTGTCACATCCCCATCTAAACAATGAAGAAATTGAAACTTAGAAGAATTACTTAGTTTTCTCAGGATCAGTCAAACACTTTGACATATCTCTAGAACTTAAATTTAGGCAAAGGAGAATGATAAACTTTTACTACTTTTCACCTGGATGGGTTGATAGGTTACTAAAGGGGAAATGACTACGTGTAGCATCTTAGCTAAGGAGACTTGACCTTAAAGTTCCCCATCTATTTCATAAATCCCAAATGTTCAGAGACCATCTAAAAGAGTTATGAAATGTGCTTTTCATCCATTTTTAAAATTAGATATAAAGTCTCTTGATTTACAAAGATCCAGCTAGAGATGAATGCCCTCATAAAGCAAAAGAATTGACTCCATTTGTCTATAGCATCCTTCTCCTCCCAGAAGTTCTAATTTTTTTCTTGCCTCTTCATCTAAGGGTCAGTTTTCTTCTCTATTATAAAGCTTCCAATCAAATCTGATGTGAAATGCTTTCCATCCAGAAGACCCCAGGAAGATTTCACCAGACTGGAAGGGCAGCTGTGTGTGGGCAGAGATGACAGATACCAGGGTATCATGTCATGATTTTTTAGGGAAAGAGATACAGGCATTTTCCAGTGTGGTTCAATTTATAGGAAGGAAAATCTTGTCTTTAGTTAATTAAAGTGTAATCTTGCTGCAAAATTCAATAGCCTGAAAAATTCAATTAGCTTAATTTTAATAAGAGGGGTTTCTATGTGAAGCTTATAGACCTCATCCAAGACCCCTGCTTTCATGAAGGGTTTACTCATTTGGCAATGAAAGAAAATCTAAACCAATAGTTATTAGCTACGAGTACCTGAAGCGGCTAGGAGTTTATGGATAAGCTTTAGGCATATATATGTATAGATTTCTCAGGGTTGAAGGTCCATAGTTTTTATAAACTTGTCAAAGGAGGCTATGACCCAATTTAAGAACTTTTACATGAATTATAGATAGAATATTCCAAATGACTCAATAATGGGGCTATATTTTTAGTTAATAAATGTGATTTAGGTACCACTTATACCCATTTGGAACTCTAAAATGATTGGAAAAACTTGACTGATAGTGATTTTTGTATCAAGTTAACACCAGATTTTTATAAGCCAGTAAAATGGAATAAAATTTAATTAATTAGAATATTTGAATAGCCAAGTTGCTTCCTGGCACTCAATTTTTCATACATTGAAAGCAACTGACAGAAAGAAAATTATTATTGATTAATCAAAACAATTCCTTTGGAGTGTTTGGAGGTCAGGTGACTTCTGAGTTATTGATCCTCTTGCACAGAACTACCTGTGGTCAGAAAGAATACCCTGAGCTGTAATGTGATCCAAGTCTTCAAAAATTAAATTTTGCTTTGTAGGCAGCAAGTTGGGCTGATACAGGTTAGAAAGATTTCAACAAGGGTAGAAATAAAAGGTGGATTCTGGTTAACTCTCAAAGAATGAGAAAGCTGAGTCTTTCGTTTCCTGAATAGCATTAGCTGGTGGAATTTTCACAGTAAGAAGATTTGTGTAGCGCTTGATATTTCACTGGGCTCCTCATCGACTTTTTCCAGTTCTCAAGTTGACCCTTTAAGAATGGAAGGCATTCAATGAGGAGGGAGTGATCTCATTCAAGAGCTTGAGGGGAATCATTCGTGGTGGTCTCAGTGTTAAGAAAGGAGTGGTTCCTAGTAGCAGCAGCAGCAGCCGTCAACTCAAGAATAATTATCCCAACACGGCTGACCACCATTTCCAGAGCGCTTCCTACCAGACACTGCTGAGCCCTTCTTCAGCCCTTCAGGGAGGTAGCTCTGGTAGCTCCCTCTTTCTGAGAAGGGAGATGAGGGAGTCATCCCACATTTTTCATCCCCATCCTTCCAGTGGGCTTCACAACTGGGGCATTGGATTTCAATGATAAGATTTCCCCTCAGAGGTACACACAACACCAAGTTTTCTGGGGTTTTTCTTCTGAGTATTTCTCTTTTTTAAGGTTTTTTTATTTTTTATATTTATTTGGCTGCAGCACGTGGGATCTTTGATCTTCATTGCAACATGCAGATCTTTTTCTTAAGTTGATCAAACTGACCAGGGAACGAACCCAGGCCTCGTGCACTGGGAGTGCAGAGTCTTAGCCTCTGGACCACCAGGGAAGTCCCTCATCTAAGCATTTCAAAATAGGTTAAATGAATAGAATCATAGCAGTACTGTGAGGTCATTTTGCCCCTGACGTGCTCCCTGGTCAACTATAATTGGCCTGCTTGTACTTTCCTGCTCTCTCTGGACATGGCATTTTCACAATAATAGTGTAGTCGCTAACCTCTATTGAGCACCTACTGTATGCATGAAATTGTCTGATGAGTGAATGCACATTCATTACATCTGTATTTACTTTTGGGCTTCCTTGGTGGCTCAGATGGTAAAGAATCTGCCTGTGATGATGGATACCCAGATTTGATCCCTGGGTCGGGAAGATCCTCTGGAGAAGGAAATGGAAACCCACTCCAGTAATCTTGCCTAGAGAATGCCATGGATAGAAGAGCCTGGAGGGCTACAGTCCATGGGTTTGTAAAGAGTTGGACACAACTGAGCGACTTTCACTTTCATGTTAAATTTAGAAGTAGATTCCTTTTACTATTTTAGATGAGAAAGCCAGGACCCTCAGAGGTTATCTGACTTGCCCAATTAAATGGAGCCAGGATTTCTGACTTGAGAATCTTTGCTCTTTTTATTTTTAAGAAATATTTTTTTGTTTGTTGTAGGTCTTAGTTGAAGCATATGATATCTACTTCCCTGACCAGGGATTGAACCTGGGCTCCTGCATTGGAAGCACAGAGCCTTAGCCACTGGACCACTTTAAAAAAAAAAGTCCCTGCTCTTTTTGAAATTCTTTCACACTCATATTCCTTCCTCCTTTCCCCCTTTCCTCCCTCTCTCTCTACTTCCGTCTCTTCCTTCTTTTTCTTTCTCTCTTTTTCTGTTATAGCAAATGTTCAGCATTTACAAAAGTAGGTAGAAGGGTTTAACAAGCTCTCATGTACTCTTCTGGATTTCTCCAACGGCTCAGTGGTAAATAATCTGCCTGCCAATGCAGGAGACAGGGGTTTGATCCCTGGGTTGGGAAGACTCCCTGAAAGAGGAAATGGCAACCTACTCTAGCATTCTTGTCAGAAAAATCCCATGGTCAGAGGAACCTTGTTGGGCTACAGTCCAAAGGGTCTAAAAGAGCTGGGCAGGACTGAGCAACTGAGCACAGCAGACATACTTTTAACCCAGCTGAGAGACTTCTCTGGCGGCTCAGCTGGTAAAGAATCTACTTGGGTTCAATCCCTGGGTTGGGAAGATCCTCTGGAGAAGGGAAAGGCTACCCACTCCAGTATTCTGGCCTGGAGAATTCCATGGACTGTATAGTCCATGAGATTGCAAAGAGTCAGACATGACTGAGCGACTTTGACTTCCCTCTTGAGATCACATGGGATTCCCTGGTGGCTCAGACTGTAAAGCGTCTGCCCACAATGTGGGAGACCTGGGTTCGATCCCTGGGCTGGGACGATTCCCTGGAGAAGGAAATGGCAACCCACTCCAGTACTCTTGCCTAGAAAATTCAATGTATGGAGGACCGTGGTGGGCTACAGTCCATGGACTCACAAAGAGTCGAACACGACTGAGCGACTTCACTTTCTTTCTAAGCATTTATGAGTTTCATCTATAGCCTCATGTACCCTCTTCCGTATACCTAGAAGCCAATCACACACAGGCACATAGCATTTCATCTGTAAGTATTGCAACACGCGTTCCTGTAGAAGCTCTTGCCGCCCCAGTGTCACCGCTTCTTGTCCACCTCTGATTGCAGCTGCCACTGGAGCAGAAGTCCTGGGAGAGCTCAGACTCTCACCGATAGTAAAAATGTCTGTCATTCCTCCAGCGTGTGCTCTCTGTGCTCCCGCATTTCTGAAATGTGGGTAGTTAGCATCGCTGGAGTTTTCAACTCATCCAGAGAAGACTGGGAGTGGGAGATGTGGTCTTGTCCTCCCATGGGCAGATGGACAGTTCTCGAGAGCATTCTATATCCTTCTCAGAGGTCTGCTTAGATGCAAACCCTCATGGCCCACAGCTATGACCTTGAAAGCATGCATCTGATCGACTTTTGCTCTTTCTCTGTCTTACTCTCCCACATACCTCATTCATGCATTCTGGGATCACCTCCCCTCAAAAACTGCCTGAACCCAGACTCCTTTCTCAGGCTCTGCTTTTAGGAATATTTCAATATTTCTAGATCTTTTGGTCTTTGTAGTGAGCAGAATTAGGAAATATATTGTTTTGTTTGTTTTTAATAAAATACATCTTGAGTTCATACTGATACTTTTTAAACTAGTACTATTTTTCTTATGTCTCATACCTGTATCTCTTTCTCCCACTCTGAGAATTTTCCAGTTCTCAAGGATGCTTGAGATAGTAGAATTAGATTACTGCATACTTGTTTGCTTTATCCTATAATACACATAAAAACCTCAAACTAACAATCTCTTCATCAATGAAAATGGTGTAGTGTGAACAGATTAAAATTTGGGTTTTTGCTTTTTAGCATTTACTTTTGTCTTGAGGGTTTATACTACAAGGGATATACCTTATAAAAGATTCCTGGGTCATTATTTTGTGTAGAGAAATGTGTGTTATGAGAGAGCCTTACCAGAAAATGTTTGTTACACATATAGCTGTGTCCACTTGAAACTTAGGAGCTTCTATTGACATAGTAATGAACCAGAGAAGCTTAAGTTGATCTTGAGCCAGGTTGAAGTCCCAGTCTTCAACTATGATTATTTCACACATAATGAATTATTTCACATGTAAAGAGTCTAAAGAAGTATACTTCAGTGATGTGACAGCTTTGTCCTTCTCTTTGTTTGACAACAGAAGCTCAACTTAAGGAATTAAGAAATTCCTTGTGTCAAAAGATAAGGAAACATTCTTTACTTATCTATTAGTCTGGAGCAAATCTGCCCTTGGAAATAAAGACCCTCTGCTAGGGTCTAAATAAAGACCCATGCCTCATACTCAACTGGTATGAGTTGAGTGATGCCCAAGACCCACTTCAGGGACCAGGGGGTCGAGAAACTGCCTCCTCCATTAAGTGGCCAGACAGCTCCAGGTGAAGGTCTATGCCACTATCATCTCCTGTCTCATTGTCTTGGTTATGACCTCTAAGAGGCTGGCAGCTGTGCTGAAGTGGATGAGACTCCAGAATCCAAGGACTAGTCACAGCTACTGGTTACCTGAGCCTCTGGAGAGGAGGAAGTCAGAATCACATGTGAGGAAAGGACTTTAAGCATCCAGTGGAGAATGGTGGACCTTATGAACTGTGAGCAACTGTATACCATGTTTCTGGAGCTCTCAGCAGCACCCTTCTCCCCTCATTCCCCCATGTCTGTCCCTTTTCTGTCATTGCATTGCTCCAGCATCCAATACCTAGGCAGTGCTGAGGAAAACACTGGGTGTGATTAACAGAACCTGCTTTGAGCCATGACATCTGTCAACTAGAGCACATAGTAGAAAACAGGACCGAGGAGGAAGAATAGGGGGATTAGGTGCAAAAAGAAAGGAGTTTTCTTTTTGGGCTGAGGTTTGGCTCATCTGGTCCCTGAGGCTGGGCCAGCCCCTCCCACAAGTGCATGCTGGGTGTCTGCAAATGTCCAGATGTGGGCACAGTTTCCTATGTGATGTGATGTCTCCTGTTTTCTGGCCTGGCTCCAGGTAGCCGTCCTGTCCAGACTTTGCATCAGGGATAGTCTTTATGTGACTGTTGAAATCCCTTCCCTAACTCTGATATAGACAGAACTAATGGAAAGACTGGACTTGCTCCTTTCTCCTTCTCCCCTTTTGCATACCTTCCTCTTGTCCTATCTTGGCTCAAGAACCCATATGACCCTCCAGCTGCCCGGAGGATAGTCCAGACTCACAGTCAGGCACCGAGACTTTCCCATCTTGATGATGCTTGATTCCCCTGGATGATCCTTGCGGGGCAGCCAGATGGCAGTTCTGCCTCCTGAACACACTCGGTTCACATTTTCCTATACCACCCACCTTAACCTTGGCAGTGAGCCTTCAGAATGCCATTTCAGTTCCATCCTTTCCTGACCACCCAACCCCTATGGATTTGTTTTCCTCAGCCACAGCGTATTCCTTGGTCCTAGGATTCCCTAAGAACTCATAGCCTAGAGATTTGTCCTACTAACATTTTGTGTGTGTGTGTGTGTGTGTGTGTGCGCACATAGGTTTGTCTTGACTTTCAAATAACTTAGAAGTTCTTTTAGGTCAGGGGCTGTGTATCATGTATCTTAAAAATTCCTGCAATCAGTAATACTATGTTCATTGTATAACAGGATGATAAATGAGACTTTTCTTATTGTCTAGAAATTGACAAGTAAGTGTGTGTGTGTGCGTGTGCGTGTGTGTGTGTGTGTGTGTGTGGTCAATTGTTCAGTCGTGTTTGACTCTTTGTGACCTCATGGACTGTGGCTCATCGGGCTCCTCTGTCCATGGGATTTTGTAGGCTGGAATACTGGAGTGGGTTGCCATTTCCTCCTCCAGGGGATCTTGCCAGACCAGGGATCAAACCTGCATCTCCAACACTGGCAGGTAGATTCTTTACCACTGAGCAACCTAGACTTAAAAAAGGGGCAAATTGCTGCACCCCAAGTTCTGCAGTGAGTCAAAATATTTGGAAGGCAAATGCCTCTTGGGGGCTTTAATAGTAATAGCTTAATAATATTAATACTAATAAAATTAAGCTGTCAATAATTAATTGCTATTAATATTTTCAATATTAATAATTAATAACTATTGCTATTAATTATATTACTTTAATATTCATAGCTCTGCTACTACATCTGCCACCTCATCACCTCCCTCCATTTCAGATGAACTTATGGTTCTCTGACAACTGGGTGTAGGTGTGTGATGAGCAGAAGGACTCAGGAACACTGTTGGAGGAGTAAGTTGTCAGCCTTTCTCCCCTCAGTGGGGGCGAAGAGGGTTGCAGTCACACCCAGAGTCACGCCAAGTTAGGGGGTGGCTGTGTTCCAAAGAACACATCCCTTGCAGGAGGGTGGTATTTCTAGGAAGATGGAGACCAGCATCACATATCCTGGTTGGAAGTCTACTTGTTGAGGTTGATAATGTTCTCTTTGTGCCTTATTTGAGTAGAAGGAAAGGAAAGGTGGGTAACAGTGGAAGTGGAGAGGCAGAGAGCAGCAGTGGAGCAGCCGGCGTGGGCATGCGCTTGTGACTTAAGCATCAATCAACTAGATATTTATAGAAGGGGAGCAATGCCTGCGTAATTCAGGCTCCCACTCCTCCCTTATCCAGCAATTCCTAGTATTTATCTTTATTTTGAGAAATGATTTTATGGCTAAAAATAATTAAAATCATTGACCCAATTTATCTCTCAACCCTCTAGACACACCTACCCATCCTTGAAGCTTGTCATCATTCAGAAAGATCCTCAGTGTAAAAAACAATCAGCTCCTATATGCGTGGCCCTATGCCAGATGCTTAGAGACAGAGAATAATTAAGTACAATGAGCAGGTTGATTCTTGTGGGGTTTTTTTTTTTTCCTCTTTGCCATGATTACCACAAGTTGCACAGGCAGTTCAGAGACAAAAGCTTATAAAAATACTTGAAACAGATCAGTGATTCCAGGCTCTACTCTTGATCTTCAGAAGGGATGCTGTTCATGGTGTAGAGGGGAGGCCAAGACTGCTTAAATGATCCAGATGCCCCTGGCTTCCTGTCTTAGGTATGCCTCTATAGGTGGTTTCAGACAAAGAGATAAACTGACAATTTTACACACTGCCTTAGGCCCGGAGGGGCAGATAATCAATACTCGTCCATTGGCACCACCATGTGCAAATTCCTGGAGGCTCTGGTTGCCTCAGTTGCCGGCCCTGTTTTGGTGGACCCTCCAAATCCTGACAGCACCCACAGGAGAGTTCCTTTGGTAATGATGGAAGTGCTTTTTGCTGCTTGGAATTTATGGCAGGTGAAATCGCAGGACATGACAGAGTCTATCAATTTAATTTCCCCTGAGAAACTAGTCCTGCTTGGTTGAGCAACAGCCAGCCTTGAAGCGGAGGGGCTCAAAATGGGAGAATAGTAAGATGCCCCAGTCACACATTCTGAACTGTAAAACAGACACACTGAAAAGAAAACGGAGGGCTTGTACTGGGAAGCAGACATGACATATTGATCCATCAGTGTGGTATTCAAAAACGAAAAAGAAGAGAGAAAGTAAAAGAAGGCTCTCATTTCTCCTTGTCACATGGTGGTTACCTTACCCAGGGACAGGCAGCTGGGGATGCAGAATTTTAGGAAAATGCGCAATGAACTTTCCATCATAAACCTGAATTCCCTCCTTTCTCCCTTTGCTTCTTCCACAGAAATTTAGGACATGTCCCTTACCTACTTTGCTGAGCTTTTCTTCTACCCCTCCTTGCACTGAAGCCCACACTTTAGACACAGTGACTCCCTGTCATGTTCCCCAAACTGTACCTTCGTCTCCACCTGGAGCATCCTTCCTGCTTCTCACCTGGCCAGTTCCCTCTCATCTTTTAGGTGTCTGCTCAGACAACACCTCCTCTGGGAAGATTTTCTCAGACCAGAGTGGCTGTCTTTTCTCTGTGCTTCCTTCACAAAAGCCACAACAAGATCATTATCTGTATAGGACTCTGTCTCCTTCTCAAGATCAGTGGTTCCTTGGGTTTCCCTGGTAGTTCAGTGGTAAAGAGTCCACCTGCCAATGTTGAAGACACAGAGTCCGTCTGTGGAATGGGAAGGTCCTACATGTCATGGATCAACTAAGTCCTTGGGTCACAACTATTAAGCCTGTGCTCTAGAGCCTGGGAGATGCAACTACTAGAGCCATTTTCCAGAACAAGAGAAGCCACTGAAATGAGAAGCCTGTGCACCTCAACTAGAGAATAGCCCCAGCTTGCCACGGCTAGAGGAATGCCCTCACAGCAACACAGACCCAGCACAGACAAAAATAAATACATAAAATTATTCTTAAAAAAAAAAAAGGACAGGCAGGGTGAGTTTGATGCTCCATATGCCCAGTGCAAAGTCCTGCCCCTGGATCACAGGAGATATTTGGTTTTGTTGAATGAGAGGTGAATTATGACATCAGTGAGTACATGTCAGCTGTGAAGAAGGTTCCCTGGAAACAAAGCCAGGTGACCATGATTTTGCCATCTTGCTTTAACTTCTACCGTTGCCTTTTATATATAATTCATCAAGCCACCGTATCAGGTAAGGTCTTCCAGGCTGGGAACATTGACTGTTCTCTGGCAAAAACATAGCCAGTCCTTATCCATCCTCTAGGTTGTTGTGTTCTCCTTGTCTTCAGCTGGCTCCCGTCACGATCTTTCTAATGCAGTCATCTGGCCATGTCACACCATAGCTTAGCATCCTTGCGAGGTCCCTCACGGCCAACTAATTTAAGGCTCACTGACTTAGGAAGTACCCAAGTCTCCTTGGATGTGCTCTCCACCCACCCCTTGTGTGCAACCCCTTGTGCTCTCCACCTCTCTCCATTCTCCCTGAAATACTCCCTCAGTTCAAGTCTTAAGTATTAAGCTATTTCCTTTGCCAGAATGCTCTGCTCTTCTCTGCCTGGAGAATTCCAACTCATCCTTTAAAATCCAGGGCAGATGCCACCCTCTCTCTGAGAAGTCTTCTCTTCAGCTGCTCTTCTGAGCAGCCACAGCAGTTTGTCACATTCACCCAGTCTAATTAGGAAAATGAAATTTAAGAAGGGGAATTCTGCACAATGTAATATGTGATGCCTGAGTACTTTCTGTGCTTTTTGCCATGACAGTCCTACTCCCACCCTACAAATAGTCTATGCTACTTACTCCATCAATGCTTGTGTGCCCAAGTGCCAGCAACAGAGGCACCACTTCAGGGCCCATTTTGAGGTCTCGTGTAGGGGAACTCTCAGTCCCTCTAACTGTGCCATAAATCACTGAGTAGGAACAGGGCAGGGCAGTTGTGCTATGCTGTGTTTTACCTTGAGACTCAGAGCTGCTGGGGGAAGAAAGAGGGAGAGGAGGCTGGCAAGAAGTTTGAATGTCCCTTCCCTTGAGGTCATCAAGTGCAGATTAGAATCCTGGGGGAGAAAGATTTATGTCCTCCCAGTTTCAGGAAGAGTTCTTTATTTCCACCTACTTACATTTAAGGTTCTTTCTTGATCAGAATGACACCATGGTATTTATTTTTAAGTTATTTATATTTTTAAATGCAGAATTGTAAGGAAGAAAATGAAAGTCATTGGTACAGAAAGAAGCTAGACACAATAAATATTGTTGTTGTTCAGTCCCTCCCTTGTGTCCAACTCTTTATAACCCCATGGACTGCAGTACTTCAACCCCCCTTCTTTCCCTTACGATCTCCCCAAATTCACCCAAGTTCTAGTCCATCGAATTGGTGATACCATCGAACCATCTCATGCTCTGTTGCCCCCTTCCCCTCTTGCCCCGAGTCTTTCCCAGCATGGGGTTTTTCCCAATGAGTCGGCTCTTCATATTGTATTGGATCTTCAGCTTCTGCATTAGTCCTCCCAATGAATATTCAGGACTGATTTCCTTTAGGATTGACTGATTTGATCTCCTTTCTGTCCAAGGGAATCTCAAGAGTCTTCCCTAGCAGCACCACAGTTTGGAAGCATCATATCGTTGGCACTGAGCCTTCTTTATGGTTCAACTCTTACAACCATATATGACTATTAGGAAAACCATAGCTTTGACTATATGGACCTTTGTCAGCAAAGTGATGTCTCTGCATTTAATATGCTGTCTAAATTTGTCAAAGCTTTTCTTCCAAGGAGCAAGTGTCTTTTAATTTCATGGCTGCAGTCACCATCCACAATGATTTTGCACCCAAGAAAGTAAAGTCTGTCATTGTTTCCATTTTCCCCCCATCTGTTTGCCATGAAGTGATGGGACTGGATGCCATGATCTTCATTTTTTGAATGTTGAGTTTTAAGCTAGCTTTTACACTCTACTCTTTCACTTTCACCAAGAGGCTCTTTAGTTCCTCATTGCTTTCTGCCATGAGGGTGGTATCATCTGCATATCTGAGGTTATTGATATTTTTCCTGGCAATCTTGATTCCAGCTTGAGTTTCATCCAACCAGACATTTTGCATGATGTCCTCTGCATAAAAGTTAAATAAGCAGCATAACAGTTTATGGTCTTGACGTACTCCTTTCCTGATTTGGAACCAGTCTGTTGTTCCATGTCCGGTTCTAACTGTTACTTCTTGACCTGCATAGAGGTTTCTTGTATTCCCATCTCTTGAAGAATTTTCCACAGTTTGTTGTGATCCACCCAGTCAAAAGCTTTAGCATGGTCAATGAAGCAGAAATAGATGTTTTTCTGGAATTCTCTTGCTTTTTCTATGATCCAACGAATGTTGGCAATTTCATCTCTGGTTCATTTGCCCTTTTTATACCCAGCTTGTACATCTAGAATTCTTGGTTTATGTACTGTTGAAGCCTAGCTTGAAGGATTTTGAGCAGTACCTTGCTAGCATGTGAAATGAGCTCAATTATGCAGAAGTTTGAACATTCTTTGACACTGCCCTTTGGGACTGGAATGAAAACTGACTTTTTCCAGTCCTATGACCACTGTTGAGTTTTCCAAATTTGCTGGCGTATTGAGTGCAGCACCTTCACAGCATCATCTTTTAGGCTTTGAAACAGCTCAGCTGGAACTCAATGACCTCCACTGGCTTTGTTCCTAGTAACGCTTCCTGAAGTCCACTTAACTTCACTATTCAGGATATCTGGCTCTAGGTGAGTGACCACACAGTTCTGGTTATCTGGGCCATTAAGACACTTTGTATAGTTCTTTGTATTCTTGCCACCTCTTCTTAATATCTTCTCAATGTAATTCATAGTTATTGCTTAGAGAGATTATCCCTTTTTAGACATGCTTTATTTATATATAATTTTTAATCTTGATTTATTCACTTCACACATCATTTGCTTTCCTCTCATGTGCTTAAATGCTCTTCATGAGTCTAATTTTCATTGACAGCACCATCATTACTTTATGGACATATCATAATTTGCTACCTTATTTCCAACTTAGACATTTAAATTCTTCCCCACATTATGTTTCACTCGGTGCCTGGTAGCTGTGTTGGTGGTTTTGTTTTCCACTGGAAAGCCATAAGTGTGTTAATCATCCCAAGGCCATCTTGAATAGCCATTGCTTGTATTTGGGGTTTTGAAATACACGGACAAACTTCCTTGCATTAGTTGTGTAATGATACCATGTGAGCACATGGGAAACTCCCCCAGGAGGTCATTAGGACTGAACAATGGACCATGAGGACCTTAAGCATAGTCTTTGGCGCATTTATGCTTTCCAGGAAAGAACTGCACTCCCCCAACTTAATTTTCTGAACTAATGAAGTTCTCCAGGGAAGCCTATGGGGAAACATGATCTCTTATTTAATGATGTGCCGTCAGCTCACTTAATGCTGATTTCTGCATCACCCAGCAGAGGTTTAGAGATAATGTTCTCCTGCTATTGTGTGTTTTTGTATGGATTATTCCTGTGGAATAATGATGTTAACATCTCTAGGAGAGTTGAATTCCAAGCCTGAAGACTGACTGTCATTATTGAAAATATCTTGATTATGTAAATATATTCAAATTTTCCTCTCTGGCAAAGTTTGTTCCCATCCTTTTAAATTCATTCAATGCCTTATCCTTACTCTCACCATCCCAATAGAGTAGGCTGGTAATGCTACTGCAGTGTTTTTTAAAAATGAGATTGAGAGAGGGTGAAGAGATAAGAAGGAGATTGTTTAAGGAGACAGATATGAGGGGGGCCAGGTTCATTTGAGGTGCCCATTAGCTTTGTTTTTGGACTTTGCTGGGTTTGTTTTGGGGCTTTGTTTTAGGGCTTTGCTGGCAGCATCCCTCAGTCCTTTCATGCCTCTCTGGTTTCCTGGAGTCTCCTTCTGTGGAAAAGCACTTCAGTGTTTGGATTCGCTCTATACTTTGTAATCGCAAATGGAAATTATGGAGCATTTTGAGACCTTGGAGCCAATGACGGAGTCAAGAGGTGACCTTGGAGTGCTTTGGCTCCTCCTTATCTCCAAAGTTATCCTCAAATACTAGCAGTTCTATTGGTGAGAAAATGACAGCAATGACATAGCCAAGTAGCATTTTATTAGTCTGATGTAAAGTCTCTTTAGAAAATGTTGCCATTTTGATCTGTATCCTATGCTGTGAGTAACGTGATTGTGCTTGCTGTGCAAACACAGCTTCCAGACAATTATTTGCCGACCAGCATGCCACCACCAAGTCCCTCCTGTGTACAAATTCTAGATCTGCTTAAAGAAGTGGCTTTTAATTGACTTTTGGATTATGGCTCCCTTTGAGACTCTAATGAAAGCTGTGGATCCTCTGCTGGAAAAAGTTCACAGATCTACGTTTGACAGACAGTTTCATGGGGTTTACTTTATCCCTGAAATCAGTTAAAACTAAACAAAGCAAAATAAAACAGAAAATCCTTCTGAACAGACTCGAACACTCTCTAGGAAAGAAAACAGAGGTCCAGACAATAAGACTTTCATTTGGGTCTATTTTAGTAGGTATGTGACACAACTGAGACTAGACTTTAAGTTACTAAATACTGCTACCTCTGAATTTTAGTGACTTGTTTTTCTAGTGACATGTAGCCAGAGGTGATAATCCAAATATTGACTAACCACTATAGCTTGGGAATACTGATCTGATGAATCAATTGATTTGCTCTGTCACCTTCAGGCTTTGTTCAAAAGTGCATATTCCATAAGATGAGAAAAGGCCTGATAACTAGCCGAAGACTTAACCACTAGGAGGGATTTCCAAGTACATCAGCAGGCTTATGTGGCATGTAGGGCCTGATCTGCCTCCTGGGCCACAGCAGAAGGAGCAGGCATCCAAGATTAAATGTGAAACAAGATGATCAGTGCACTAACAGCCTGACCGCCAATGACAAGAGTTCAGGGATGGTTCCTTGAATAATGTGCAGTTTGAGGTTTGCTGGGAGATGGAGAAATCAATTCTGGTTTCCTTTGCAAGAGCTTCACAATAGACAACTGAGTTCTGGGCATGGTTTTAGTGGAGATATGCAACATCATTAATCTTAATAATCAACCATGTGGACAATGCTGATGGGACCAGTCATTTTGCATAATCTCTTTCTTGGCAAGATAAACCCCCATAAGCAATATTTCCCATTTTCTTTGGGTCAGCAAATGTTAAACCTATGATGGGACATAGAACTCACCTAATGCAAATCCGTGGCCACCTGCCCTATCTGCTGAATCTACTTCCATTTTATAGTTATGGAAACAGTCTTAGAGAGGAAAAATGATGGGCTCAAGCAGTGTGCAAATTTAGTACTGAAACTCAGTTCTGCCCCAAGCCCAGGGTAATTCTTAATATAGCTTGTTTATTGAGACTTGAAAACAAAATGCCATCTTTATAAATGTGTTTTCTTTAGCAATTTCCTAAAATATATTCTCTTTGATCACTCTATATGTTTTACAGTAAAAGGTATTATCAAATGTTTCAAGTCAAAGCAGATTCAACGGGGCAGTAGCCTTTCAGGCAAGTCAAACTGCCTCTTGCAAACAAACCTTCTGAAATGAATCTTCCTGAATCTTCTGTGAGCAGAATTGCTTGCAGTTGGCCAAGAGCAAAACTCTGGTACTATGAGGTCTCATCTTAGCAATGCTCAGGGAATCCGTGCATGGCCAAGGCCACAATGTGTCCCTTGATACATGAAACTCTGTGGGATTCTGGAGCCTTTGACTGTAGCATTTCATTGCCTTAACCTTTCCAAAATGGCAAAAGAGATATTTCCTGCACTTAAGTGCTTCTCAAAGCAAATATAAGGGCTTCCCTGGAGGCTCGGCTGGTAAAGTATCTTCCTACCAATGCAGGAGACACAAGAGATGTGGGTTCAATCCCTGGGTCTGGAAGATCTCCTGGAGAAAGAAATGACAATTAGCTCCAGTATTCTTGCCTGGAAGATTCCATGTACAGAGAAGCTTGGTGGGCTACAGCCCACGGGGTTGCAAAGAGTCGGACATGACTGAGCATGCATGCATGTATGCCAGGCAAATATTAACTTGCAGTGCTTTATTCTCACTTATCTGCTAAAGAAGTCTATTATTCAAGCTTTGGAGTCAAAGATAAATGAGACTTCTCTCCAATGCTCTTGCTGCAATTTCCTTAATTGCTGATTTACCCCATGCTGTTTGTCTTTCTGTGATATTTTTGTGCTCCAGTTGAGCTCTGGAATAGGTAAGAATGTCTGGGTTATGTCAACGGGGACTATCACAAATCCTCTTTCTAATAGCTCTGCATGCATTGGCATGCATCAAAGTATTAGCTTCAGCTGCCAGAGTCTCCATATTCATGAATATCTGCATATAAAAACTAAGGGTTTATTTGCATATGGATTAAAACATGATGTAGGTTTTCCTATAATTTATGTTCCCTAAATCAGCTGTCCTCAACCTTTTTGGCACCAGGGACTAATGTCATGGAAGACAATTTTTCCACGGACCAGATGTGGGGGAGATGGTTTCAGGATGATTCAAGTGCATTACATTTATTGTGCACTTTATTACTATTATTATTGCATCAACTCCACCTCAGATCATCAAGTATTAGACCCCAGAGGTTGGGGATCCCTGCCCTACAGTAGAGGTATAAATAGGCCATGTTTTCCTTGCACTTTTATTTTTTATATATGTTTTAAGGCATAGTTTAATTTTATTTACCTTTTCCTAATTATAGAAATAGTATGTGCTTGTTGTGAAATGGGAAAATGCAAAATAATAATAAAAATATCTTTTGCAACCTTATCACTTAGTTGCATTTTGATGTGCTTACATTAGGACAGACTTTTGCACTAGAAGTTGTCAGCGGACTCTATATTCAATTTTATCCTTTTCTTTAAATTGAACATGACCATATTTGCATTTTACAATGTTTTTAGAAACTTTAAGATGGTGTTTATATGCTGTTTTTAAGGGTTGCATTATATTGCATCACATAGCTGCATCCTAGTTATCCAAGAGCTACTTAAAGTGTTTCCTCTTACTATTTTTATGTCTTTGATGCTGTAGATAACACTGCTTTGAAGATCTTTGTGCATTAAATGTTGAGTAATTGCCCTCAAATACTTTCAGAGGGTTTCCCAGGTGATTCAGTGGATAAAGAATCTGCTTGCAATGCCAGAGACGCAGGAGACTTGGGTGTGATCCCTGGGTTAGGAAGATCCCCTGGAGAAGAGCATGACAACCCAGTCCAGTATTCTTGCCTGGAGAATCCCATGGACAGAGGAACCTGGCGGGCTAAAGTCCATAGGGTCACAAAGAGTTGGACATGACTGAAGCGACTGAGCATGCAAGCAAGCACTTTATCAGAAGTGCCATTAATAGTTCAACATTTTTTTTTTAAGGTTCTTGATACAAATGACTGGTTTTCCATCTAAATTAGTCTAACCAATTGACATACTCTCTAGCACATATGAGAGTGTTATTCTATCCCAGCTTCATCCTCTTTAATATATACATATCCTATATTTATATCTTATACATATGTATCTTATAGACAAGCATGATTTCTTATTATTATGTAAGCTTAAACATCTTTGATTATAAGAGAGATCATTTTTTTCCATATGGTTTTAACTATTAATAACGATTTCTTTTTCTGTAAACTCTCCTAGTCTTTTCATGAGTCATACTTGTAGTTTAAGACGCTGAGTACCATGAGAATGCCTTTATCCAAGGCTTGTCTGTTGAAAATATAACAGAACTACAAAGCCACGAGTGGCTTTCTTCACATCAAGTGGACTCTGCTAGTCTTCTTTAGAGATGCTTGAGCTTGGGGCATTTCTTTGTATTTAAGATGATGTAAATTATTCTGTGCATGACTTAGGGAATGAGTTTTAAATGAAGCCCTACAGAAATGCCATGTGTTGGTTGCTAGCAGTGGGGGCTCATTTGGAGTAACTCAACTAATGTCTGTCATCAGCCTGGGGGTCATTCTAAGAAGGGACAGTGATCGAGTGATCGAGATGAGGTGTGTAGCATGGTGGAGGTGGTCCTGGGCGTTTTCCACGCAGCAAAAGCCTGTAATGAGATGTCTGTGCCTGAGGGTTCAGTTTAATTGGTAACTTCCTCCTCCTCCTCTGCTCCTGTCGGAAGACAAGTCAACTGGGGACATTTAGATGGTATCTTCTCAGAGGAATCCTGTTCAGGGTTCTCTCTGAGAACTAAAAGCTCCACCTTGCAGGGCTTAAGTGACTGGAGGTATTTGACACTTGGCATTTTCCAGCTTCATGAAAAGGAATCAAAGAGGGATGAGGGTGAGAAGTGCTCATTTTCACCACAGCCCTTGTCACCTCGTGGGAACAGCCACTCTTTCCGACCATGTGTGTGTATGTGTGTTTCTTGGTTGAATGAATTCAAATAGTTTGGACCTCCAAAATGAAATTATTCCGTATTAAAATCTTGTTAAACTTTTTTATTCTTTTTATAAAAATTTTATGTGTTTATTTTTATTTATTTATGGCTGTGCTGGGTCTTTGTTGCTGCACATTGGCTTTCTCTAGCTGCGACAAATGGGGACTACTCTCTAGTTGTGATGTGTGGGCTTCTTGTTGCAGTGGAACATGGGCTCCAGGGTGTGTGCTTCAGTGACTGTGACATGCAGGCCCACTTGCCCTGTGGAATGTAGGATCTTCCCCGCCCAGGGATTGACCAGATTCTTAACCACGGGACCACCAGGGGAGCCCTCAATATTAAAATCTTGAAAGTTCATGCAGTCATGTCATCATCTCATTGCATTCTGACCCATCCTGAGTTAAAAGCAGGTGTGTTTCCTTGCACCTATGCTGCCAAGACCTGACCCAGCTGTCTACTCTTCACCTGGTTTTGAGACACCTGAGATCTGGGAAGACAAGGAATTTGCCCATTCCTAAAGAGAAGTCACTGCAGATGGTGACTGCAGTCATGAAATTAAAAGACGCTTCCTCCTTGGAAGAAAAGTTATGACCAACCTAGACAGCATATTAAAAAGCAGAGACATGACTTTGCCAACGAAGCTCCATCTACTCAAAGCTATAGTTTTTCCAGTAGTCATGTATGGATGTGAGAGGTGGACTATAAAGAAAGCTGAATGCTGAAGAATTGATGCTTTTGAACTTTGGTGTTGGAGAAGACTCTTGAGAGTCCCTTGGACTGCAAGGAGATCCAACCAGTCTGTCCTAAAGGAAATCAGTCCTGAATATTCATTGGAAGAACTAATGATGAAGCTGAAGCTCCAATACTTTGGCTACCTGCTGTGGAGAACTGACTCTTTGAAAAGACCCTGATGCTGGGAAAGACTGAGGGCAGGAGGAAAAGGGTACAACAGAGGATGAGATGGTTGGATGGCATCACTGATGCAGTGGACAAGAGTTTGAGTAGGCTCCGGGAGTTGGTGATGGACAGGGAGGCCTGACGTGCTGCAGTCCATGGGTCGCAAAGAGTTGGATGCGCTACTGAACTGAAAGAGAAGTTAAACTGTTGGTCTCTAGATTTCTTTGCAAAGCATTTTTGTATACTCTTAGACTCTCTGAAATGCCCCCAGGAAGAGGCATCCTTTGAATTGTTTTTGCATCTTAGGATCTCATCTCGTTGTAATGCGTTGCCTTCTCTACTTGTGACCTAGGAGGGTTGAGTTAGAAGTAAAATTGGTGACTTGGAGCAGTTTTTTTCTTTATGAAACCAACAGACTTTCGTAAAGACTAGCTCCTGGTTTTCTTCATTAGTTACACATGCTAACCATCATGCTGTCCCAGATACAGTTACTGTCTCTTTTTCACCCCAAACCAGAGCTGTATATCTGGGGTCTCTGCAGAGCTTCCCATCTGATTCTAGTTTAGAGTGCTGTTATAGATGAAAAGAAGTTGAGATGTTCATCTGCCAGCAGAAAGTCCTGAAGACTAGAACCCCCTAAAGAGCTCAGACCACAGAGCCAAGTCAAAAACAAGAAAAGGAATTTGTGTGTGCTTATGTTAATAGCTAGAAGCCACCATGTGCCTGGGTGGTTTCTTATGGGATAGAGGATAAAGCAAATAACACAGCTGGAAAGCAAAATACTAAAAAACAAAAATTTCTAAGACATCCTTTAAAACATGGAATAAATGTGTGAAACAAAATTTACTCACTTGTTCATTCTTTCATTTATTCAACAAATGCCTATTGATGCCCTCAAATGCCAGCTGGCAATTGGCCAGACACAACATTGAGCTGTATACACATTCACATTTACATATATAAACATGGTGATTCTTTCTTAATAATTTTTTAATTAATAGACTAGTTTTTGAGCAGTTTTAGGTTTAGAGAAAATCGAGTAGAAAGTATGGAGTTCCAATATACTCTTTCATCCTCCCCTCTGCTTCCCATATTAACAAATGCTTACATGTGGCACATTTGTTATAACTGATGAGCCAATATTGATATATCTTTACTGTCCAAAGTCGAAAATTTATATTAAGATTCACTCTTTGTGCAATACATTCCGTTGGTTTTTGACAAATGTATAATCACATGTTTCCACCATTACAATTACTCAAAATAGGTTTGCTACTGTAAAAATCCCCTGTGCTCTACCCCTATCATTTAAAAATATAATTTTTTCTGTGAATTTTATGAAAATTTCAGACCCTTCTGCACTAATCATTGTGTGCTGTTACTGTTTCCTCACTAAGTGACTAGCCGCCAAGCCCCAGGGTCTGTGTCCTTGGCTGTGTCATACCTTGTCAAGGCCCCGAATTTGCTCAAGGGAGAAGCTTTTGCCCTGGAGACAGAGGCATCTCCCCTGACCTGTGAGACTCCGTTGTATTTGTACCTTTCCAACTCTTGAGTTGAGTGAGATCAAGTTGAGAGTTTCCCATCAGCCAGGGTAGAGCCTGGAAATCAGTGAATACAATCAAAGCACTTTCTTCTCCCCCAGGAGAGTGAGTCATTAGGCAATGACCAGCACATCACTTTCTGGAGTTTTCCCACTGCCTTTTCTTCATGGCTGGGAAATGGTGCAACTATAGGATTTGCCTGGGATCCAGAGAAGGAAGCCCTAGGTTGGGCACAGCTGGGTCAACTCAGTAGTTCATGTCCACGATCACTTTGTAGGGCAAGGGCCGTCATGAAAGCCCTACACTGCTCAGCTGTGAACTTACATGAGATAGAGAGATAAACTTGTATCTGTTCTGAACTACCATATTGTGGGATCTTGTTTTTAGTAGCTTGTCTTATATGCATTCAATACAACTTGCTTACTTCTTTTTAAAAATGTTTGTTTATTCATTTTCCTTTGTGCTGAGTCTTTTTTGCTGTGCATAGGCTTTCTCTAGTTTCCACGCATGGACTTCTCATCGCGGTGTCTTCTCTTGCTGCATGGGCTCTAGGGTGACTGCAGCATGCGGGCCCAGTAGTTGCAGCTCATGAGCTCTAGAGCTCTGGCTCAGGAGTTGTGGCACACACTGGCTTAGTTGCTCTTTGGCATCTGGAAGGGAACCCATGTCCCCTGCATTGGCAGGCTAATTCTTAACCGCTGGACCACCAGGGAAGTCCACCGCTTACCTCTTGCATGTTTACTCCTGTTCAGCGCTTTCTCACCTGTCCCCACCCCAGATTTAGAAGGAGAATATACACACAAGATGCACCTGTTCTTACCCTCTGTAACTCACTTTATAAATAGATGCCAGTGATCCTCTGTTGGATCATACAATTCTTTTACTTAAAGCCTTCCTATGGCTTCTCTTTGGACCAAGAATAAAGCCGGGACTTTGTCCCTTGTTCCTTTCTGCTTTACCTGTCTTAGCTCTACTCTCCCTCACTACTAGGTTCTATTATTCTGGTCTGCCTTCTGTCTGGGCTTCCCTGGTGGCTCAGATGGTAAAAGAATCTACCTGCAGTGTGGAAGACCTGGGATTGATCCCTAGGTTGAGATGATCTCCTGGAGGATGGCATTGCAACCTACTTCAGTATTCTTCCCTGGAGACTCCCCATGGACAGAGGAGCCTGGTGGGCTACAGTCCATGGGGTCACAAAGAATTGAATATGACTGAGCAACTAAGCACACAGCACAGCCTTCTATTCAGTGAACACACCAAGACTATCTACCCATGTAGATAAGCACCTTTGTACTTATCATTTCCTCCACTAGGAATGATGCCTGATTCCTTATCACTAAGTTATCAGCTCATGGAAGTCTTTCCCTCTTGTTGCTTTTTTTTTTTTGCACCTTGTTTTATTTCTTTATAGCATTTGTCATCATCTGAAATGATCTTATTTATTGATTGGATTACTTGTTTAGACTCTGTCTCTCCCTAGCTAGAGCATAAGATCCATGAAGTCAGGCATTCTGCTTGATTCACTCTTAGGCACCATGGGTATGCAGGTGTACAGCCACAGTGGAAACTCATTTATCAAGTGAACATTTGTTTATCCAGCAGAGCAGTATCAGTCTTGTTTCTGTCCTCAAAGAGCTTATAATCGATCTGTTGGTGCCCTTCAAGCCAGGCTGCCAGCCTCATTAGAGCACTTCCGTGTGGCACGTCCTGGTACAATCTGCAGGGACAAACTCTACTTTACAAATGGAGAATTAATTACGATAGTAAAGTAAACCCAATGCATTTACATAAATTAATTAAGTTTAACTTAATTTCCAACTAGACTGTAGTCCCTTTTCCCCCCTTCGGGAATTTTCCACTTCCTGAGGAAGGTGAAACAGAATAATTGTTCAGATTTTCATCAAGAGGTTTGTTAGAAACCAGGACTGGTTCTATAGCTACTGATGTTAGGGTGGGAAGCGAGGGAGAGAGGAGGATAATGACTTTTCTGAGCCTATATCTAGCCCAACTCTGTCAACTTTGTCCAAACGTCTTTCTAGGTGATGCTGAAGGGGTCTTCTTGCTTTCATTAGCTAGAAGGGGTAGCTCATCAGCCAGAATGTGGAACTGCCAGCAGCTGTTCCACAGAAAACTCATCTTACATCTAAGACTTCCACTGAAACATACAGGGCCAGGCTTTGAAAAAAGTAAAATGTCTTTAGAAATCTCTGTACTGTCTTTATTCCATGGTTACTGCCAGTCTCTGGCACCCAAGGCTCAGATACTCAGGGAAACCTCCCCTTCTCCTGAATCACTGTGCCTTTTCTGTTAGATGGAAGATCCCCACAAAATGTGCAAAAAAGTTGATTCTTGCTCTGCTGTCTTTTCTCGAAAAGAGAAACTTCCCAGCCCTCTCTCAAGCCGTCACTGAGAACAGGACTAGAGGAATGGATTTGCCAAATGGCTATCAGAGCTGGCACCGAGGGCAGTATCAGCAGGGAGCCTGAGTTGACTTTGGTGATGTGATCTTTTCTCCTGCACATCCTGTCAGGTTCTCTTCGACTGTTCTGAACCAATGACACAGATCTCAAGCCCGAGAAACAGTTAAGTTGTTCACCAGCTGGTTCTCCTAGTAATTGGTGAGAATGAGCAAGAGCTTTCTTTTTAGGGATTCCTGAACCCACTTCTGGAAGGAGGGGGCAGGTGTATGAAGTCTGCTTCAAGCCAGTCTTACTCAGACAGCAGTAAGTATGAGCAGCGCTGGGATTTAAGTTTCTTTCCTTTCTTACCAACTCCTCAACATAGACCTGTTTCTCTCACTGGCAAACCCAGTGAAAAGCGCTCTTATGAGAACGAACCCAGGATAGATAAGTCCACTGATTAGAAAATTCAAAATGAGTGCTCGACCTTGGATATTCATATTGTTGATTTATGTAACCATGTGCAATAGGAAAGTTGTTGAAAATAATACTGCAACAATTTTATAGCTATGTGGATGTTTCAGACAGAAATCCATCCCAGCTTTGTATTCTCAGATAAGGATGGTAAGCTGTTGGCATGTGGGTTTTACCTCCTCTGCCGTGGCTGACATTACTGAATGATCACAGCATTCTTTCTGGTTGAAATGAAACACAGTGGGAGAATCTTTCTGAACACAGGGTTCTCAGCAGCCACTATTATCGATCAGTAACGTCATGCAAAATGAAACTTCATTTGCCATCCCTGTTCTAAGTTAATGAGGTCTACTATACATGTGAGCCCTGGTGCCACCTGGGATGGCCTCAACTAAAATGCTCCCATGTTTTTAATTTCAATTCCAGACTCATTTTGTTTTAGAGACACAGTCTCCTGCCCAAAGTGAATCAGCCTTCCTGTTCTTCCTTCTCATCAGCATTTCTTGCTAGGCTCTCTTGAGTGTGGATCAAAGGATAGCTCTAAACCTTGTTGGGAGCACCTCTTCCTATGGCCTTTAAGAGTCAAGTCCTGAAAGACATGAGTCCTGTCAAAGACAAGAGCATTGGAAGTTGAGTCTGGACCAAGCGTCCTTAACAAATCTGTGGTGCAGAGATCTGGCCTGGAGCCATTGTCTGTAATGTTCTCACTGCAGTGTCCTGTGACCGATCTTATTTCAGGGAAGTGTATGAGTTTTGTAGTAAATTAAAAGGATGGTCTAGTTCCTGAAATCAGCCGAAGGCCAGTTAAAGTTTCTTGGGGCCTTTTTCCTCAGCTGCAATGTCATCATAAATGACTCTCCAGTACAATGGACAGTTGATGGTTTATAAACCAATACCGTATTTTTGGAGTGATTAAAATCTTCATCTCAGTCACCTGCCTGGCAAACAACCAGTAGCTGTTGGTTACAGAAGGATTACACTCAATTCATATCATTAAGAAAATGACTTGAGGGACTTCTATGGCAGTCCAGTGGCTAAGACTGCACTCCCAATGCAGGGGGCCTGGGTTTGATCCCTGGTCAGGGAGCTAGATCTCACATTCTGCAACTAAGACCTGGCGTGGCCAAATAAATAAATGCTTAAAAAAGAAAAGAAAATTACTTTGAAACACTACCAATTGGGCTCAGTAGGGCTTAATCTGATTTTGGAAAGATGGAAGAGATGCACAATTAAAGGAGAGAGGAAAGGCAGAAAAGAAATTCAAATAAGAATCTTTCCCAAAGCCCCAGGCCTTTTTGGTTTATTCCTTTCCATTAGAATTAAGTACTTGTCGAGTTCTTCCTATGATGGTCAACTCTGAAAGGGTAGAGAGGAAGGAGAAAACACTAGCAATGCTGGTTGCTGGAATCTGTAGCCTAGTAGGGGAGACATGGTACTTTCCTGGTGGCTCAGTGGTAAAGAACTCGCTTGCCAAAGGAGGAGACACAGGTTTGACCCCTGGGTTGGGAAAATCCCCTGGAGAAGGAAATGAAAACCTACTTCATTATTCTTGCCTAGGAAATCCCAGACAAAGAAGCCTGGCAGGCTACAGTCCATGGGGTCACAAAAAAGTCAGAGACATGACTTAGCAACCAGACAATGGGGGGAGACATAGCACACGTTGAAAAAGCAGCCATTTAAGCAGAAATTTCTTTAACATCTAAGTGCATATAGTGGAATACTACATATAGTGGAATATTACATATAGTGGAATATTACTCAACCTCAGACACACTGGAACTTTACTTAGCCATAAATAGGTTTAAATTGTGATTATGCCACATGATCCTCAAGTGACTATGAGCAAAATATTGCTAGTAGCTGAGCTTCTATTTCAGTTTTCTCAAATGCATGATAGGAAGAAGGACTATAGAAGAATAAGAAGAGTTGTGTGCTTTGTAAAGAATTCCTTTATTTGTTTCTTCAGAAATAGTCACTGAGTACCAACTATGTGCCATATTTTGGGCTAAGTGCTAGAACAATAAACAAAAGAAATCCGAGGGCTGCCCTCCTGGAGCTTTCCTGCTACCTGGGGAGGTAAAATAATAAGTAGATAAAATAGTTTCAGGTTACCAGAAGGGTTTTGAAGAAAACACATGGCTGGGGCTGAGTGTAGTTAATGGTTTTGACTGTGCCAAGGACAGTTTATGCCTAGTAGGAAGCAATCAGTATGTAGGAGCTTTCATTCTCCATAATAACAGGTAGAACTCTGTTGGGATTCAACATATGAGGGGAACCCATGGTGTCAAATACTCTCTGCTGCCCACTCAGCAGGTATTTTTCCTTTCTTCCTTGCTTACTGACCTCTACGTAATCCAAGATTCATCTTCCAGCATAGGGAAGAATCACAACCGAAAATGGAACCTCCCTCACTTTGCCAGGGGCTGGTTTAAGGGGAATCAAGTGACTTGGGTGACATGGCTGAGATATGAGGGCTTCTGGAAAAGGCTCCTTGCTCTAAGAATGACTGGCAAACAAAAAGCATGTAGAGCAGACAAACTGGGCTCTCTCTTCCTGATGCTTACATGTGAACATTGAAAATGCAGTAGACTTCCTGGGGCCATGAAGGAGCTGGCAGAGAAGGCAAGCCAGGGTGTTGAATGTAGCAGAGAAGAAGGGGGAAAGAATTTGGGTTGATTATGCTTGTTGGGATACTGGATTTGTCACCTAGGATCCATCCCATCACACATTCCTTCTTAAGTCAGTTAACAATGTAGTACTTACAGGGCATTGGGGCTGGATTTTTGGTTATTGACAGCCAGGGCTGCGTGTTAGAGGCAAAGAATGGTGACAGTGTGGGATCTTAGGAACAGGCTTTTGGTTCTTCCTAAGGACTGGTGTGGTGATAAAAGAAAGGAAGAGAGTTCGATTCTGTTATTGACAGGCAGCTTTGGAAGACTCAACCCCAGATTTAGCAAAACCATCCTGAAATTAAGTAGGGAAGTCTTTCCTGATTCCATGTCTCCTGGGGACATCGCTCTTCACGTGTTTGGATGCCTCCTCCTGGGAATCCCCACAGGCAAGGTGCCGAACAGAAAGCCAAGAGGGGATGTGCTATGTTTCCAAGAAACTACCACTTTCTACCAATAAGTGGGAAGAAACTCCAGAATGGACCTTTATGAAGATTGGGATCCTAGAATACAGGCTGTTTTTCCCCCAGTTCCCATGATAATTCCCAACACAGCATCAGTTCAGTTCAGTCTCTCTGTCATGTCTGACTCTTTGCGATCCTACAGAGAACTGTAGCACGTCAGGCCTCCTTGTCCATCACCAACTCCCAGAGCTTGCTCAAACTCATGTCCATCAAGTAAGTGATGCCATCCAGCCATCTCATCCTCTGTTGTCCCCTTCTCCTCCTGCCTTCAATCTTGCTCAGCATCAGGGTCTTTTCTAATGAGTCAGTTCTTTGCATCAGGTGGCCAAAGTATCGGAGCTTCAGCTTTATCATCAGTCCTTCCAATGAATATTCAGGATCGATTTCCTTTAGGATGGACTGGTTGGATCTCCTTGAAGTCCAAGGGACTCTCAAGAGTCTTCTCTAACATCATATCTCAAAAGCATCAATTTTTTGGTGCTCAGCCTTCTTTATGGTCCAACTCTCACATTCATACATGACTACTGGAAAAAACCACAGCCTTGACTAGATGGACCTTTGTTAGCAAAGTAATGTCTCTGCTTTTTAGTATGCTGTCTAGGTTGGTCATAGCTTTTCTTCTAAGGAGCAAGTGTCTTTTAATTTCTTGGCTGCAGTCACCGTCTGTAGTGATTTTGGTGCCCAAGAAAATAAAGTCTGTTACTGTTTCCATTGTTTCCCTATCTATTTGCCATGAATTGATGGGACCAGATGCCATGATCTTAGTTTTCTGAATGTTGAGTTATAAGCCAACTTTTTCACTCTCCTCTTTTAATTTCATCAAGAGGCTCTTCAGTTCCTCTTTGCTTTCTGCCATAAGGGTGATGTCATCTGCATATCTGAGGTTATTGATATATCTCCTGATAATCTTGATTCCAGCTTGTGCTTCATTCAGCCAGGCATTTCACATGATGTACTCTGCATATAAGTTAAATAAGAAGGGTGACAATATACAACATAGGGACTGAACAAATATCCATGAAATTAATAATGAAGTGAATGGTCATGATACAGTGGCTAAGATTCTGAGTGAAGTAGGTGGCCTGGATTTCATCTCTGGTTAGGGAACTAGATCCCACATACTGCAACTAAGACCCAGTGCAGCCAAATAAATAAATGTTTTTTTAAACAATGCAGTGATGAACATTGGGGTACATGTGTCTCTTTCAATTCTGGCTTCCTCGGTGTGTATGCCCATCAGTGGGACTGCTGGGTCATATGGCAGTTCTAGTTCCAGTTTTTTAAGGAATCTCCACACTGTTCTCCATAGTGGCTGTACTAGTTTGCATTCCCATCAGCAGTGTAATAGGGTTCCCTTTTCTCCACATCCTCTCCAGCATTTATTGCTTACTTTTGGATGGTAGCCATTCTGACTGGTGTAAAGTGGTACCTCACTGTGGTTTTGATTTGCATTTCTCTGATAATGAGTGATGTTGAGCATCTTTTCATGTGTTTGTTAGCCATTTTTATGTCTTCTTTGGAGAAATGTCTGTTTAGTTCTTTGGCCCACTTTTTGATTGGGTCATTTATTTTTCTGGAATTGAGCTGCAGGAGTTGCTTGTGGAAGCAACCTAGATGTCCATGAGCAGACGAATGGATAAGAAAGCTGTGGTACATATACACAATGGAATATTACTCAGCCATTAAAAAGAATACATTTGAATCAGTTCTACTGAGGTGGACGAAACTGGAGCCTATTATACAGAGTGAAGTAAGCCAGAAGGAAAAATAACGATACAGTATACTAACGCACATATATGGAATTTAGAAAGATGGTAATGATAACCCTGTATGAGAGACAGCAAAAGAGACACAGATGTATAGAACAGTCTTTTGGACTCTGTGGGAGAGAGCAAGGGTGGGATGATATGGGAGAACAGTATTGAAACATGTAAATTATCATATGTGAAATGAATTGCCAGCCCAGGTTTGATGCATGATACAGGGTGCTCAGGGCTGGAACACAGGGATGACCCAGGGAGATGAAATCAGGAGGGAGGTGGGAGGGGGGTTCTGAAAGGGGAACACATGTATACCCATGGCAGATTCATGTCAATGTATGGCAAAACCAACACGATAATGTAAAGAAAAAAAAATAAAAGAAATAAGCATTGATACATTTTAGAATTCCACGAGCATGGCATGAATTTCTAAAATCCAAACATAAATATACTAAGAGTGTGTATTTATATATTTTTTTATCACTAATGACATTGAAAATGTTTAAGGAGCTCTTGCCTAGGAATATCCAACTGGACTTTCATTTGAGCCTTACAACCTATTGTTAAGACCTTTCCTTAATCCTTTTTCCTGGAACATGTTTCTCTAATACATGGAAGGTCCCCAGTTCTCCAGGCCTGTTGCAAGCTTTTCCGTGAACCACATTAGCATCCTTCATCCAGGAGAACAAGAAGGAAATAGGATCTTGAATGGAACAGCTGGGTGGCCTTTGCTGGTGTGATTGTTCTCACCTAATTTGGTCTGCCTGTGCTCAGAGCCTCCCTCTCTACCCTGCAAAGCCTGACCAGAAGCCTGTTAAGCTTTCCCCATTGCCTTAGCCCACAGTAAGCTGACTCACACATCTCATAATCTGCATAATATATTTCTTATCTATCACAGCCATTAAAACATCAAGTGGTGGCACAGGACAAAGCCTGTGGCAGAGCTCACATCCTGCTTCCCCAATAGAATGTGCACTCTGTCAGGAAGCAGTGACACCTGCTTTTTCATACATCTCTGAGTCGAGTCCTGGTGATGTCATATACTAATATGTTTTCTTTTTTTCTCTTTATATTATATTGGAGTAGAGCTGATTAACAATACTGTGATGGTTTCACCTGAAATCACACAGCCAAGCGATTCAGCCACACATATACATGTATCCATTCTCCCCCAAAGTCCCCTCCCATCCAGGCTGCCACATAACATGGAACAGAGTTCCCTGTGGGATAGACTAGTATATTCTTAAGGCTTTTCAAGCCTCAGTTTCAAGCCTCCAGTTGGAAAATGTGCATTGCACTAGTAGCTCCTTCATAAGGTTATTGTAGCTATTAAAGAAAAACAAATGTAAAGTGTCACCTACAATATCTAATACCAGTTTGCACTCAGAGGTTACTCTCCTGTTAGTAGGATGTGGAAGTGCCCAGTCCCTGTTTGGGGATCTGATAACTGAGAACAGACCCAACTCTCTCACTTTATCTGGACAGTGATGCTCCTACTCTATTTGAAACATGGAGGTTCTCAAACCCTGCTCTGAACTTGTTTAGAGGAGGAGGAGAAGGCAGTGGTTTCAGGAATGGAAACCCAGGCAAAATTGGGCCAGCCTCTGCTTTATAAGGGTGTTCACCAGCCCCTGAATTGACAAGAGCTATAGGGCAAGAAGGGGCTTCCCAGATGGCTCAGTGGTAAAGAATCTGCCTGCAATGCAAGGGACCTGGGTTTGATTCCTGAGTGGGGAAGAACACCTGGAGGAGGAAATGGCAACTCACTCCAGTATTTTTACTTGGAAAATTCCAAGGACAGAGGAGCCTGGCAGGCTACAGTCCACGGGGTCTCTAAGAGTTGGACTCAACTGAGTGACTAAGCTTGAAGAAGGCAGGACAAGATGGAGACGACGTGTAACTTGCCAGAGGCTGTTGTGGGTGGCAAGGTCTGCCCAGGAGCAACATCCTCTGGAAATCAAGGTCACCAGGAGCCCACAGAGGATCATGTGATGACGAAGCCTGAGAGCCACCAGCCCTCTGCAGGGCATGTGGCTGACCCAATCCATAGAAGCCAGTTTCTTCACTTTAACTGGCCTTTGTTGCTGGCCTCACTATGAGAGTGTTTCAGTAAGGATCAGGCAGGAGACTCATGCTTGTTCTAATTCTGCTGTCTTCCCCAACTCACAAATAAAACTACTGAGATGCCATTGGCCAAAAAGTCTCTACTCTTTGCTCACCTCTGAGCCCATAATGACTGCCAAAGTCCAATTGCATCAAGCCAGTTGGAGTATGAAGGTGGAGGATGAAGCACTGAGGCTGGGTGATTCTTTAGAGATCACTGACACCACCTCCTCATCTTACAGAGGAGGAAACTGAGGCCCACAGAAGAGAGAGGACTTGTACCGTCACATGGTCCATTACTCATATGGACATTATATTTCAATCTGATTCTCCATCATAGGCTCTTTGTAGTCCTGCATGTAGTCAGAAGCCCACTTCTGCTCTGGAAGACAGAAGATAGCCTCTGACCATAAAGGCTGATTTGTATACAACCAACCTAGAAAAAAACAGGTTTCAGCATGTCTTTGGCCTGGATCCAGAGAGATCCTAGGCCATGAAGGATGGGTATATTTCTCCTTACTGTCTTCCCATCCTCAGCCCTTTGCAGCTTTTCTATAAACTGTGAGGTCTGTAAACCCACACATTTGTTCATCTGCTGTCCTGTGGATTTCACAGGCACATAGGCCAGAAAGAGGCTGACACAGAGGGTTTAATTAATACTAGAAATAACGATAATAATTTGTAGTTAGCATGCTGTGCTCACAGCACCAGATGCTGTTCTGTTGTTTGTACATATTAACTTGTTTAATCCTGACAACAATCCTTTCCAATCAGTTTCTAAAGGAGGAAACTGAGACAGGAAGTAATTAGCCCACAATCACTCGGCTTACCATCTGTAGAGCCGGGATGTGGGTTTAGCTGGGCCTAACCCAGGGAAAGCCCCTGCTTTCTCCCACGATTCCTTACTGTCCAGAGAAAGCCAGTAGCAGCAAAGGCTACTTTAGAACATGGCTGCACTGTCTTTATTATTTATTTACTCATATGTATTTATTTTTGGCTGCACCGGGTCTTCATTACTGCACTCTGCAGGAGGCGGGTGGGGGCTATTCTAGCTGCGGTGCTTGGGCTTCTCATCGTGATGGCTTGTCTTGTTGCTGAACACAGACTCGAGGCATGGACTCGGTAGTACAGCTGGTGGGCTCTAGAACTCAGACTCAATAAGTGTGGCACTTGGGCCTCATTGCCCTGCAGCATATGAGATCTTCTCAGACCAGGGGTCAAGCCGATTTCTCCTGGACTGGCAGACTCTCGACCACTGGACCACCAGGGAAGTCCTGCTTTTTAAATCATAGATTAAAAATTCTGTCTCCCTGTCCTCAGGAGCTAGAGATGGAGTGGGCTCAGAAAGGCAGCGACTTCCTATCCCAGCTCGCAACCCCCATAACCAGAGGAAGTTGCCTGCCCCAGCCCTGCGCTCTTTGCTGGCAAAGGCAGGGGAGGTCAATACTAAATTGAGTTTTCATATTCCCTTCGGGTAAAATTCGCAGGTTCTCACTTGTGCACTGAAAGATAGCCATTTGATCTCTCTCAATTCTGTATGAATCTTGCGAACTGGTCTCTGGAAACCACTCACATGACAGGAAATAAATAAAAGGGAGCCCATTCCTTCTCTCCAGAGGAGGGGTTAGGAGGCTGGAATAATTCATCAAGGCCCCCAACCCATCACACACACACACCCGCACACAAACACACACACCCAGCACTCCCCTCCACCAGAGGAGCATCAGCGTAGCCTCTGAATTATGTGCCTTTGATTAATTTCTAAGAGAAGAGATCAGCTTTGCCAGAGCCTATGTTGTGTTTTTTCTAAATCAGGGAAAATAACATTACTTCTCCAAATGTTGCTATTAGAATGAGATTTATATTTACCTAGAGAGGCAGCTCCGGAGAGAGATGCAGTGAGGAGTTTATGCTACAGACAGAATAATCTGCCCTGCTGAAATGTGATTTGCTGCAGAGGGCTGTTTGGGGTTCGGATAGAAGAGAAAGATGAACATGATGACTGCTGGTGGTTTTCAGTAACACGATTACTGCTGGGGAATTGATCTCTTTCACTCTTTCTGCGTCTCTCATCCTTTCAGCTTGTGAATGAGCCAAAACACCAAATTTTCCAAAATAGAAGATTGAGCTGGCAAGAGTCTGACATTGGTCTGTGTCTACATCATCCCATGTATCTGTGGGTGCACATGTGCCCTTATTTGCAGACACAGCACATGTGTGCCCAGGCAGATGCAGCCAGTGGCATTTGGACTTCAGTTTGGGCAGCTTGGTGGGCAGAGGAGCAACACTTCCTGCCACAGTCATTTTTCTTCCACCCAGATGCAGAGCACATGGGACCCTAAAAGAACTACCAATATACTAGCAGGAAGCAATTTGTCCCACAAGATAAAGCTATGAAATTCAGACAAGGTAAAAGGAAATTCAGCTATAAACCCCTTAGGTGCTCAGAGCTTCACTACTTGTGGTCTTAGGCTATGGAATAAAAGTGTCCCTCGGGTATACTTGGCTTTTCATTACTCCCATGTATTTTGCAGATCTAGGTCAGAATTGGAAAGAGGAACCAGGAATTTAGATTCATGCTCTATCCTCTAACATTTGTGAAGCTCTCACTTATGAACAAGGTTATCCTGGATCTCTGAGTTGGAATTGAGTTCTTGCTCAAGGTATATCAAAGCATGACCCCAAGTAGACTGAACACAAGCCTAGTAGGTAAGAAAGACCAAGTGAGAGGCACAGAGGGAAGTTGCTGCAAGAGAGGCATCACTTTTAGCTAGAAAAGGAGGGGAGGGTACCGGCCTTGTCCTTGAGTCATGTCATGGAGGAGATGTAAGATTTGGACTGAAGATGGTGAAGGAGGGAGGGCATTTCTGGCAGTGAAAAGAGCATCATTAAAGATGGAGAGAGGGGAAAGTGGGGGAAACATTTGGCAATAATGGTCAGGCTGCTCTAGGGCATGAGGCACATGTGTGGATGTAGAAGAAAGAGGGTGGAAAAGAAAATATCTTTTCCGTGCTCTCTGTGATCCCTGTCTTTACCACGTCTTCTTCAGTCCGGTGGGATCACACCCGAAATTGTTGACCTAAAACCCCTTTTGCAGGGAGCAGTCACTTACCCAGTATCCATAAGGGCTCTGTGCTCAGGCAGAACATCTAAGTAGAAGGTTCTGGAGGATGACTCAGGGAAGAAACCCGTCTCTACCTGCCTCCCTGCTGTCTTTGCCCAAGTTATTTCCTTTACCTGAATGCTTCCTCCTTTCCCATTACGATTTGTCTGAATTCAGACCCATTCTCCAAGATACAGCTCAAATGTATGTTTCACAGGAAGTTCCTCCTTCCTGTCCCCAGCTAGAAGCAACTGCCCTTTCTCTAGAACCTTGGAGTCGCGTGTTCCTCTGGGATGTTACTGGGACTCTCCTGCCAACGATGGAAAATCCCAAATGATAGTCGTGCCCTGACTCCCGATTCTGTATGGTCTCTGTGTGTCTATTCCTGTAAGAAGTTCTTATTATAGATCTGAAGTCAGTTGCCAGACTGGGGTTAATAAGTATAAACTGTCTAAAACAGAGGAGACTGAAGGGTCAAGTGCTGTAGCTCTGAATTTTGTATCAGCTCATCAAAAATGTGGCCAACAGGGTGAGAGCGTGACAGTATGATTCCAGTTCCTCTGATCTGGGTCTGGGAAGGGGCCAGTGAGTTCTAAAGCCCAGGATCCTCCAGGCAGGCATTGAACAGGCAGCACCACCACCCGGAATACAAGACCCCCTCAGGGGTCTCTATCCATCGGTTAGAAGGCACAGTGTATATGGTCCCAGCCTGGGTTCTTCCAACTTTCTCCCAACCAAACGAATGACCCTCCTTCTCCCCAAACCTGGCTTCCTCTCTGGATTCCAACAGCAATGCCATCCACATAGCAGCGCAGTTCAGAAAGTCAGAAAGCATCCTCCAGCTCTTCTCCTCATCTTCCATTTCCAGTCTGCCATCAAATCTAGTGATTTTATATACATCATTTCATGCCATGTCTTTCCTTCTACCTTTTCCTACTGTGCCCTAACCACGCCATCAGCACCCTTCTGGATAATTGCAGTAGCTCCTAACTCTACCTGCATGCTGTCTGGCCTCCCTCATGCCCATTCCCACACATCAGCTAGTTTGACAGCAAACCTATAGCTGCTTCTTTCAGTCATTGCTCCCAGCCAGTCAGGGGCTTCCTTTGCTATCAGGTGGGATCCAGTCATGTAGCCTAGGTCGGTCATGGTAGGGAATTTGAAACCATTTCACCTCTTCAGTCTCATCTTCCCTGACTCTCTCCTTGGCTCTCTGAACTTCAAATGTGACGACCTCTCCTTACAGCATTTGCAGATTGCCTTTCTCTCTGCCAAGGATATGCACCCTCCTTGTTTTTGTTGTAGCTTTGCTTAGTTTTCAGTGTAATTTTCATTTCGTCAGGGAGGTCGTCCTGTATTCCACAAACTGGACTGTGTCCTTCTCTGATGGTTTCTGAAGTACCTCATGCTTCTAGCTCAGTGGTCTTGTCACTCTTTATAATAAGGTATCAAGCAGTGACAAAAATATATTTTTTCTACTAGACAGAAACTTCCTTGGGAATTGAAGATACACCATGGCTGATTTTTCATTATTATATTGCTGGGATATGGCATAGTTCTGAGCACCTAGTGGTGTTCAAAGCACATTTACTGTGAATGAATGGATTTGCTGATAAATTAATAAGGAAATGAGGGCTTCCCTTGTGGCTCAGCTGGTAAAGAATCTGCCTGCAAGACAGGAGACCTGTGTTCCATCCCTGCATTGGGAAGATCCCCTGGAGAAGGGAAAGGTTACCCACTCCAGTATTCTGTCCTGAAGAATTCCATGAACTGAATAGTCCATGGGGTTGCAAAGAGTTGGACACGATTGAGCAACTTTCATTTTCACATCTTAATAAGCAAATGAACCACATGGCTATAAGTGAGGACCGGAAACAGCTAGTCCCTAGGAAAAGGCTTCTTTGTAAGTCTAATAGTAAGGCTGGTCTCTGATTTGTTTTCTTTTTTCTAGAGCTCTCCTGACCAGCAAAATGTCACCACTGCAAAGAATATGTATATATCAGACCCTGACAAGGGACTAGCTCCAGTTTGGGAGGTGTGGGGGTCATCCTTTGGGAACAAAGCTCTCCCTAGATATTGGAACCTGGATTTTGTGTGTCCTGTCTCAGACTAACCTCTCTTCTCAAATCTTCATATCAGCAAAGTCTGAGAGTTAGGTCCAACTTTCAGTATTAGAAGCTTCCTCGACTCTGCCTTAGATAACGGCCTTCTCTCTTGTTTCCTTGGCTTCAGTTTCTCCAAATACCAACTGTCCT
>ML660216.1:1627117-1694635 GCA_007570785.1 Antilocapra americana
TATGACCCGGCAATCCCACT
The DNA here is from genome assembly GCA_007570785.1 of Antilocapra americana. Taxonomy (NCBI): domain Eukaryota; kingdom Metazoa; phylum Chordata; class Mammalia; order Artiodactyla; family Antilocapridae; genus Antilocapra; species Antilocapra americana. The sequence continues at coordinate 1,627,138 of ML660216.1, forward strand.
GCTGGGCATATACACCGAGGAAACCAGAATTGAAAGAGCCACGTGCACAAGTGAATCTTCATGTAAAATATACTCAAATATAAACTGATCTTTAAGGTACTTCCCAGCCTCACAGTGCAATAATTCTGACCCCTGGTGTGGCACTGAGGGCTCTTTCTGGCCTCATTCCACTTCTGCAATTCAACTGCAGCCAACACTGGATCCCAAAGCACACCTACTGCTGGGAGGGTGGGGGAGTGTTCTGGAGGATGGCTCTTCCCTCTTCTGGCCCCACAACTTCCCATGTTCCTCTTGCCTGGCAGAATTTCCAAGGCATCATTTGACTAAATCCTTGATGCATTCCTTCTTTTACATGACATCAAGCCTCTGCATGGGTTAGGATAGGCTAAGTTATGCTGCAGTAACAAATGTACCTCAAATTGTAGTGTATTAACACACAACAAAGGTTTATTTCTCCTCTAGGATATATATCCAGTGCAGTTCAGAGGGAGCTTTTTCTTCTCAAAGAAACTTAGGAACTGACAAAGGCTGCCAAAGTCTCCATAACCTGGACTGCTTCTGGAAAAAGAGAACATGTAGAAGGTTGATGTGCTCTTCTTGTTTTGGTCCAGAAGTGATGCACATGACCTCCACTCTCAGCGTGTTGTCCAAAAAGAGTCACATAGTTCTTAAATGCAAACAGGCAAGAAGGTATAGGCAGCATTTAGATATTATTAAATGCAAACAGGCAAGGAAGTACAGGCAGCATCTAGATAGTCCATAAGTGGTAAATCCTTCTGCCATAGCAAGGAAACATGAGCGCATGCTAAATTCTCAATACCCGTCTACTCATCATGGGATGAAGTGCCAGTTGATTTTCTTTCTATTCTGAATACAAACAATATTTTATGCCTGGAGATCTTATTAATTGACTGAAGGCCAGTCTTTGGCCTTGCCTTGATATTAGCTCTGTCTTATGTTTGTCTCACTTTCCTCACCAGAAGATAAATGACTTTAAAACAGGAGCCCTTTCCAATGTTAATAAATAACTTCCTCAAGCAGCTGGGTTGAAGGAAAGTGCTCTGGGTATGAGTGGAGCTTTATCTCTGGCAAGTAGCATGATCTTGGGCTAATTATTTAACCTCTGATGACAGGATAGCATTGACTTTCAGAACAGGGTAACAGAATTCCCTTTGTTTACATACCAACTCTCTCACCCACTATGTGTGGGCCTCTGGGAAACTTAATCTCTCAAAGCCTCAGGTTTCTCATCCTTATGATGGAGATAATAAAGTATCTGTCTTATAGATTTGTTGTAAAAATAATGTGTGCAGACTGCTTGCTTGGTGCCTGCCACAGTTTAAGCACTCTGTAAGTGTAGGCTCTTAGTGGCTGGTCTCAGAACCCTGGTTCCCTCAACTATAAACTGGCATAATGAACCTGGCTATGCTTTATCCCAGGATATTGTTTGAGTATCATATCAAAATGAGCAGAAGTTATGCTGTGCAAAAGCTTGTGAGTTCAATTATGTCCCATTTGTTTATTTTCATTTTTGTCTTCATCATTCTAGGAAGTGGGTTAAAAAGGTCTTGCTGTGATTTATGTCAAAGAGTATTTTGTGTATGTTTTCCTCCAAGAGTTTTATAGTATCCAGTCTTACATTTTGGTCTTTAATCCATTTTGAGTTTATTTTTGTGTGTGGTATTAGGGAGTGTTCTAATTTCGTTCTTTTAAGTGTAGCTGTCCAGTTTTCCCAGCACTACTTATTGAAGAGACTGTCTTTTCTCCCTTGTATATTCTTGCCTTCTTTGTCATAGATTAGGTGATCAGAGGTGCGTAGGTTTATCTCTGGGCTTTCTGTCTCATTCCACTGGTCTATATAGTAGATTCACTTTGCTGCACAGCAGAAACTGGCACAGCATTGTAAAACTAGCACAACGTTGTCAACTATACCCCAATTTAAAAAATGAGCAAAAGTTAAAAGCACATTGTAAAATGTTACATACTACTAATACATTTCTGCTATTATTGTGTTAGTAGCTCAGTCCTATCTGACTCTTTGTGATCCCTCGGACTGTAGCCCACCAGGCTCCTCTGTTCATGGGATTCACCAGGCAAGAATCCTGGAGTGGGTTGCCATTCCCTTTTCCAGGGGAGCTTCCTGACCCAGGGATCAAACCTGGTTCTCCCACATTGCAGATGGATTCTTTACCATCTGAGCCATGTAGATACAAAAAAAAATAAATACTGAATGCAGATTTGGGCACAGAGTAGGTGACTAGTAGATATTTACTGAAATGAACTAAAGAACAGGGGGCTTTTCTGATTGTTTGGCACCAGATATATCCTCTGGTGTTTGCATTTCAGGTGGGAAGTTCTCAACATACTTCCTGGCACACAGGGTTGTGTCTACCAGTGGCTCAGGGTGTTCTCTGTGCCTGGGAAACTGCAGCTCCCTCCCTCTTTTTGTCCATCCACCAAGCTTCTCACCCCCTTCTAGGCCGTAGTGGAAGCAGTGGTCCTGCTGCTTGCTTGGTTGCACTCATATCATTGGAGAGAAACTAGAGAGAGCATCTTCAAAAGGGGAAGTGATCCGTTTTCTTTCTGGTCCTACTCATTTTTCACTTTAAGACAAGGCAGAAGGAACCATATTTCTTTCTGAAGTCTGTATTTTCTGGTCAATAAAAATCTTGTTAACTGCCTGGCTGAGCAGGGTTTAACACTGGCATGCTCATTTGCTCAGTCCTCTTTCTGCTATTAACCTTGGTTCCGTGTGGAACAGTAGAAGTCCTGGCTCCTTCAAGATCAGAGCTCTCAGGTAGAGTCAACCGTCCAGGGCCATTGGTTTGGAATCTTATCTTCTCCTTAATTTGATGAACATTCACCACCCCTGCTGCAAGAAACTGTGAGAGATGTAAAGTATTAGAGGTCGCTGGGATAGTGTCATAGGGGGTAGGGGGGATTTGGGTAAATGTGGTCCCTGGATTCAGATTGCCTGGGTAGGAAGTGTGGCTTCATCAGCTGAGGACTTTCAGCACCTATGTATGCTCCAGGGTCCCAGGTTCCTCATATGTTGAAATAATGAGTATAAAGTACTCGGCTTAGTGCCTGGAAGGGAAGAAATAGGCTGTAAATTCTCAGGTTGATAATGATTATTCAGTGTTCACTGAAGATTGAAAAGTCCCTGGTATGTGCCAGGAGCTGTTTTGAGTGCCTAGGACACATCAGGGAACAAAACAAAAATAAATCGCTGTCCTCAGGGAGCTTACATGATAAAGATGATGATAATGGTGATGACTATACAGAAGATGGTTCCTGCCCTCCAGGAGCTTAACATCTGTTGGGGGAAATAAAATGAATCCCTGTGTTGCCATCGCGTAACCCTGGGATACTTGCAGCCCAGGAAATGTCTCTTATTGCATGGGGTGGGGGGAGGGTTACTGGGAGTCCACAGAACACTCTATTCATCTCTGAGCCTCCACTGCTGGTTTTCTGAGTCTCTTTATTACATTTTCAACCTCACAATAGGTTGTGTCCAATCATGGATGAAAAAGATGGCTCAGAGAAGCCCCTATTAAACCAAAGAAAATATTATAGGATTTTGGTGGACAGAGAGTGTTCATCTATTCATCCATTCGTTCAGAAATATTTCCCCAGTACCTAGGAGGTGGCTGGAACTGTGCCAAACACTGTGAGGGGCACAGAGATGAATGAAACACAGTGCCTGGTCATACTTTACTGGAGTCAACAGCACACAAGGGTGGCTATTTCTCTAAGGTCATTGTGAGGAATCTCACGCCTCCCTTTCCAGGCTTCATCCCTTTCCTTGGTAATGGGATTAAGGGAGGGGCTGCAACTGATGGAAGTGTGTGAGGGCAGAGAACCACCCACTGGAACATGGACCAAGGAAGACCAGAGAAAATTGTTTTGTCCTCCCGCCGTCTGACTAGGAACAGCATTGGCGACGTCAGTGTCTCTTGAGAAGAAAATCAGTCATGTGAATAACTGACCTGTAATCCCATGAAAAAGGTTCCACCCCTGAGTCAATACCTTCTACAGCCAATACTTAGAGAGTTTGTCTTGATGACAAGAAAATGTTGATACTGCACCTGTTTGAGGATTAGCTAGTCATCCTTAGATGCTGTATTTGTTTCACAACCAACTCCTGGGTCACCTTTGACACGATGAGGTCTCCCGGATGGAGATGACTTCTGGAGTGATGATCATGTGAAGAAGGAGGAAGAGGAGGGCAATGATGATGCTTTACTTTCACAGCACTGTCTATTCTGAGGGCTGTTACATGTGGTACTCCAAACAACCCAGTAGAGTGAACAGGAAAGGTATTTATCTCCTAGTTTCAGTTTCTTCTCTTGGTTTGATTTCTGGGTCAGGAAGACCCACTGGAGAAGAGACAGGCTACCCACTCCAGTATTCTTGGGCTTCCCTTGTGGCTCAGCTGGTAAAGAATCTGCCAGCAATGTGGGAGACCTGGGTTTGATCCCTGGGTTGGGAAGATGCCCTGGAGAAGGGAAAGGCTACCCACTCCAGTATTATGGCCTGGAGAATTCCATGGACTGTATAGTCCATGGGTCACAAAGAGTTGGATGCGAATTTCACGTTTCAGTTTCTTCAGTCGTAAAATCAGGCAAGAGACTTCCCTAAAGAAGTCTTAAAATTAGCAAGCATCAGAGAGGAGTCAAAACCCAGGTCTCTAGGCTCCAAGTTTAGTGCCTTTCCCATTGTACCAGCCAGCTCACTGCTTGTGGTATAGACTTGAGCAAAGAAATTTCTGAATAAGTAGATGGTTTGTCTAGAACACTAGTTCCTCAACAGTGTTAAAGGTATCACACAAACACACACACACACACACACACACACACACACACACACAGAGGCATTCTGTCAAATGAGTCAGCAGAGGCTAGAATGAGGAAAGGAAAATGGGCTTCATTGCCGCAGGACTTCTCAGTGCCTTTATAGGCCCACTTAACAGGGGACTCCTTGAGACTAAAACGGGGAGAAAAGATACAATGACTTCCAGTGTGGAATGCTTTCTTCATGGATAACCTTGTAAGTACTAGTTTTCTAAGAAACATGCTTACAGAAACCCTGCTTTGATTTGTAATTTTCTTATTTAACCCCCTCTAAAAATCTCAGAAAGACACCTGTATGAACCAAGGAAGACTTGGTAATGGTAGCCCGGTTATTAGTAGCAAATTTGTTTCTGGCCTGGGTGACCTTCACATCCAGTGCTTTGTTCTTACATGTGCATGCATGCTAAGTCACTTCAACTGTGTCTGACTCTTGGATTGTAGCCTGCTAGGAACATTTGTCCATGGGATTCTCCAGGTAAGAATACTGGAGTGGTTGCCATGCCCTCCTCCAGGGGATCTTCCTGACCCACGGACTGAACCCAGTCTCTGCAATGACAAGCAGGGTCTTTACCACTAGCACCACCTGGGAAGCCTGTTGTTACACAAATTTGTCCTTCAAAGGCTATCTCCAGGGGAGGGCTGATCTGGAGGCCAGAGGACTCTCCCTCTACACTGTGGTATGACATTAGGCAAGTCAGGTTCCCACCTTGGACCTCAGATTCAGTTCAGTTCAGTCTCAGATTCCTGTCCTATAAAGGGTACAAGTCTCACTAGGGCAACTTTGTTAAGACACAGGGTCTTGAGTCCCACCCCAGAGATTGCTGTTCAGTAGTTTTGCAGTGAGACTTTGGGATCTGTGTTTGTAACTCTCATGCCTGGTGATTTTGTTGTGAAAGTCTGCCTATACTAGGGCCCTGAAGAGATTTATTTAGATCAGTGAGATCCACAGGGAGGCCCCTGAACATTTGAAAGAGAAGAGGAAGTCAACCTTACATACTAGATGATGTCAGGTATATACATCCAGCTTTCTGCCTGCCTCCCTGAGAAGATGACCAGTCCCTGTCTATATTTTCTTCTTGCCTTGGTTTTACTATTCTCTTTTTACTCACCTCTACTTGGTAATTATTTACTAACAGCTCTCTTGGGCAGAGGGGAAGAATCCATTTATTTATCTACAATTCATTCCACATTACAAGGCATTAAGAAAACCATAAATTGTATCATGCTTTTAAGTGTATATGCTAGAAATACCACTAACAGTGGTAAAAATCCATTTCCAATCTGCTTAAAAGCTGTTTTGAAATGATGGGTTCTAGAAGAGAAGTTGGTCCTTTTAGAAAAGTTTTTCTGCTAAACGGAGAGTTACATAATTCCAAGCTCTGTTTGGAGGCAAGCTGCCAAGAGTTTTGGTTGCTAAAAGAACAATTATTTTCCAATTTAACTTCAAACCAGACATGGATAAGAAATTTGAAAATTAGGAAGATTTTCAAGTGAACATAAATTACTTTAGTAATCAAACATACGTTATTTAAAAAAGGCTCAGAGAAATGAAGTGGTATTGGGAATCTGAGAGTATTGAAATCCTTCCCTATAGGCAACTGGCAGCGGAAGTTCTGATTATGAAAAAATTTTGGTGGTGGTTCCCACTTCTGACACCACTGTGGTTATCCTTTCCCCGTTTTCACAGCCATCAGTGGGAGAGGCAATAGAAATAAGCAGAAAGTATACAGATATACTTCCTTGGAGTAGGAAATGGCAACCCATGCCAATATTCTTGCCTGGAAAATTCTACAAACAGAGGAGCCTGGTGGGCTACAGTCCATGGGGTCACAAAGAGTCCAACACAACTGAATACACACAGATATACTTAGTTTCTCTGGCTTATTTTCTGGATACTTGTCCTTATATTGTATACAGGCTTTTTACCATACTTTTCCACATGACATTATAACACACGGGCTTAAGCTGCTATTATACAAATTCTTATAACATAATATATAAGATTGCATTGTTTTCCATCACACAAGTACACTCTAATTCATTTAGCCATAATTTTTTTATTGAACATTTTGATTACTTCTATTTTTTTCCCCTTGCGTGTGAGGAACACTCAGTGCATAAACAATTTTCTGTATTTAGAATTATTCCCTTAGGAGAGATTCTTATATAGTTTGAGTTCTGGTACTACAACAGTGTAAATTGTCCTCAATTTTTTTTTTTTTTTTCCCAAAATGCTAAGAGGAGCTTTTGAAAACAATCTGGTTTGAAGTTACTTCCTGGGAGGGGTCTGATTTCAAAATAAAGATTTACGAAAAGAAAAAAAAAATCTATGCAAATCTAGCTATACAATTAGAATACTACCAACTACTAATTGGTCATGTCTATGGGATTTCAAATGTTGCACAGTCGTAAAGAATCTGCCTGATAATGCAGGAGACATAGGAGACATGAGTTCAATCCCTGGGTCAGGAAGATCCCCTGGAGTAGGAAATGGCAATTCACTCGAGTATTCTTGCCTGGAAAACTCCCTGGACAGAGGAGCCTGGTGGGCTATAGTCCATGGGGTCACAAAGAGTCGAACACAACTGAGTAACTGAGCATGAGCATGGTTTAATAGAAAAACTATAAATGGGGTTCTGTATGTTTAATTCTTTAAAGATTTTTCTGCATAATACATCATCTTTTCATTCATTTATTACCAAGTCTGAGTTGAAAGCATAACCTGAAAATATTTCACCAGAAAATCCAATTCATGGTAGAAACAGTGATATATTTCATTATATTCAACTTAAGGTCAGATATGAAAGACTCTGGAAATTTTTCATGTTGCTGCTGTACCCATCAGGAGAGTTGTGTGGCTAGTATTTGACCATTGTTCAACCTGAAAAAGCAAAACTCAGCTCGGAGGAGGGACTTGTTTTAGTTCACCAGGCTAAGTAGAGGCAACATTGATGCTTGGAGCTTTGTTTCCTAATCCTCAGACCTGTGGTTAATGGGAATGCTTTATCGCACTGACATAAATCAGTCTTCATTCCTCCATTTATCTCTGCATGCAACAAATGGCATAATGATTGTACCTAAGAGGGAGTCAATATCTAGATGCTAGAAATAATGTGATTAAAAAATGATTCTCTGTTCTCAAGAAGCTACCATTATAATGGGAGAATCATAAATGCCAATAGATTACCTGCAATTTGATTATGTATAACTCTGTTACAGCAGTTAAATATTGAAGGCACACAGAAGGGGCGTAACTAAGAAGCAAGGAAGTCTGGGAAGGCTTCACCAAAGCAAGGGCATCTGAAATAATCCTTAAAGGAAGACTATCCTGATGATGAGAAAGACTGAGGGCAAGTGGAGAAGGGGGTGGCAGAGAATGAGTCGGCTGGATAGCATCACCGACTCAGTGGACATGAGTTTGAGCAAACTCCAGGAGATAGTGAAGGACTGGGAAGCATGGCATGCTGCAGCCAATGGAGTCACAAAGAGTTGAACACAACTTAGCAACTGAACAACAACAACAACAAATCCTTACCTGTCAGGGGTTAGGTGTTGTATTGAGTCAGGACATTCGATGTTTGACCCTTGCCTTGGGAAGATCCCCTGGAAGAGGAAATGGCAAACCACTCCAGTATTCTTGCCTGGGAAATCCTGTGGACAGAAGAGCCTGACAAACTACAGTCTAGGGGCTCACAAAGAGCAGACATGACTCAAGAGATGAACACTTTGATTCAAAGTGCAGAGTGCAGGAGGAACCTAGGCAGAGTAAAGGACGTAGACTCTTCTGGGAATGGTGATATCAGTTCACTGCCATTGAGTCCTAAGTCTTGGAGAGTGAATGAATGGCAGGGGGCACCACTGGGCAGTAGAGGACATGAAAGGTCATTGTAGTAAGCTTGGGTGCAGAGGACTGGGCACTGGGTGGAGGGAGTCAGGAGTGTCTTGCAAGTTACATGGTGTGGTGGGGGTTGGGTAGGCGAGGGAGACAGAAAGACAGAGTAAAATAGACTTTTGCTCCCTTAACTGTGGATTCAGGTGACAATCTGGAGGGGTTGACACATGCAGACGGGAGATTATTTATGGGGCCGTTGCAAGGAGGCAGGTGAAGGATGAGGATCCAGCTAAGGTAGTGATAGCCAGGCTGGAGAGAAGAGGCCAAATGTAAGAGATATTGACAGAATTGAGCTTTAATTAAATTGTTGTTGTTGAGTCTCTAAATTGTATCTTACTCTTTGTGACCCCATGGACTGCAGCACTCCAGACTCCTCTATCCTCTACCCTCTCCCAGAATTTGCTCAAATCCATGCCCATTGGGTCACTGATGTCTTCTAACTGTCCAATCCTCTGCTGCCCCCTTCTCCTTTTGCCTTCAATCTTTTAATTAAATGCAGGAACTAAAAAAGAATCAGCTATTGAGGATAATTTTAAGGCTTCAGTTAGGAAAAGTGAGTGGGAAAAGTAGAGCTGGAAGATGTGAGGAAGAGAAGCAGTTTGAGCAAAGAAGGATAAGAAAGTGAGTTACCTTTGGGATGTTTGAAAGGAATCCAGGTAAAAGTGTGGCAGTTAGAGATGGGAGAGGGTAAGTGAGAGCAGGGGACAGAGATTTGGAAGTTGATGCAAATATAGATTGTGTAGGTGAAGAAGGAGTGGGTGGGTCACCCAGAGAGAATAGGCAGAGGAAATAGGAAGCAGGAGGTACCTACACCTGGGAAATGCTGACCTTTATGAAAAGAACCCAGTGATGGAGCCTGAGAAGGGGAGACGAGGCGGGAGAAAGCAGTGATTTGGAAACAAAGGGGGTAGAATTTATTGTTTCGCTGCTTGAAAATTTCCTACTAGAAAGATGGTCAGTATAGTCCAGCTAGGGTCCTCAGCCTGCCCTAGGGAACCCAAGATGCATGGTCATCCTAGCTTGACAACAGCAGACTGAGGTAGGCAGTGTTGCCCTGGGGAAAGTGTCTCAGGGAGCTTCTCTGCAACTTGATCTTTTCTCATTTTCTAAAGCAGATTGGAAGGAAAGATGAAAGAAGGAAAGAAAATAACCTTGGATGGTCCCTGGCTCTCTGGGCCTCCATTTACTTCATTTAATTCATTCTCCTATAGTGAATTTACCAGTCCTATAAGGGAGACGGGGGCTTCTCAGGTGACTCAGTGACAAAGAATCCACCTGCCAATGAAGGAGACGTGGCTTCAATCCATGGGTGGGAGAGATCCTCTGGAGTAGGAAAAGGAAACCCCCTCCAGTATTCTTGCCTGGAGAATCCCATGGGCTACATACAGTCCATAGGGTTGCAAGAGATGACTTACCGACTAAACAACAACAAAAGAGATGGAGGTGGGGAACCTCTTCCTTGTCCTTATGTTTCTCTCTCACACTCCCAACCCCAAGAAAGTGCTCCTTCTTTCTAATTGGTTGGGTACCAAGGGTCTGCACACCCACTGACCCATTATTCTTTTCCAGGTAAATTTTAAATTTTATTTGTTATTTGTCTGCACCTGGTCTTAGTTGCGACCTGCAGGATCTCTTGCTCTGTGTGGGCTTCGTTTCCCCCATGGTATGTGGGATTTTAGTTCCCAGACCAGAGATTGAATCCACATCCTCTGCATTGCAAGGTGGATTCCCAACCAGTGAACCCTCAGGGAAGCCCCTTTCCAGATAATTTGAGACCGTAGCATCCCGTTTACTCTTCTTGTTCTGAAAGTGATCTGATTCTCTGTCTGATCCCCACTATCCTCTGCTCTGTTGCCAAGAATCACCTTTGGGGAAGGTGGATGGTTATGCCTATCTATTTTGCCTGAATTCGGTTCAGTTTTTGGAAAAGTGGAAATATTAGAAATATTAAGAATTACTTGCTGTGGATCCAGGCTGCATCCTTGAATCCAGATGTATCAAATTTAGTTATTATGGTGATTACTTCCCTCCTGGCTCAGTTGATAAAGAATTTGCCTACAATGCAGGAGACCCAGGTTCCATCCCTGGGTCAGGAAGACCCCCTGGAGAAGGAAATAGTAATCCACTCTAGCATTCTTGCATGGAGAACCCCATGGACAGAGGATTCTGGCAGGCTACAGTCACATGATTTAGTGAACTAAACCACCATGGTGATGTTTAGCCTCCAGTTTGACTCATGACTACTTTTAAATTTTATCCAGATTCTTATTTAGAGGATAAAAACATTATTTATTAACCTGTTCAAATCCTGACATAGGCCTATTTTACATAGCAGGAAATTGAATTCACACAGTTTATAAATGTCAGGGCAGGGATTAAAGCAGAATTAAAACCCAGAGTTAACCCCAACTCCTTGTCCTATTTCTCCACTCCATGTTCCCTCTTCAGGCTGAAATTATGCTGATGAGGAGAAAAAAAAAAGTCTCACAGTCAAATGATGTGATTCCAGTTACAAGGATTCACTTAAGCCAGCTTTTGATGTCCTGCCTGCTCCCAGGCTATCAGTTCAGGAAATGCTGTGTGGTCTATTCCCACGAGGTACAGTCTGAGATGGTCTTCTCATCTGCGTGCTGGGAAAGACACTCTTCCTTTCCCCAAAGATTTCACTTCTCTGGCTGATGCCAACTTTCATCAAGGGACAGGAAAAGGGTTCAGTTTCTCTGCAAGACCATTCAAGTCCTTTCCCAGGGCAGGATGATCTCTGGGAAAGTTATAGGAATTTCCCTGCAGGTTCTGTCATGCTCTAGGCTGCAGAGAATTCTTGCCTGGTTTTCTCTCCCCACTAACCATTACCTCAGACTTCCCAGGTGGCTCAGTGTTAAAGAATCCAGGTAAAGAACGCAGAAAATGCAGCAGATGTGTGTTCAATCCCTGGGTCGGGAAGATCCCCCAGAAGAAGAAGTGGAAATCCACTCCAGTATTCTTGCCTGGAGAATCTCATGGACAGAAGAGCCTGGTTTCAGTCCATGGGGTCACAAAGAGTTGGACACGACTGAAGTGACTTTGCACACACGTAGTTGATTTATCATGTGTAATGTCTGCTATATAGCAAAGCGATTCAATTATGTGTGTGTGTGGTAACTGCTCAGTTGTGTCTGACTCTTAGCAGCCCCATGGACTGTAGCCCACCAGGCTCCCTTGTCCATGGGGTCTCCAAGCAGGAATACTGTAATGAGTAGCCATTCCCTTCTCCAGGGGATCTTCCCAACCCAGGGATCCAACCCAGGTTTCCCACATTGCAGGCAGATTCTTTACTCTCTGAGCCACCAGGGAAGCCCTTGACTTCACAGGGACACGGTGAAGATCATAAGAAATGACATGTGAAAACTTTGAAAAATGCTGGCTATATACATGTGTGTGTTATGTGCTATTGTCATGTCCACTTTTGTCCTTTGAAGAGGCTGGGTTGCAAGTACTCACAGGCACCAGCTTACATTATGTAGGGTCTAGCAACATCAAGTTGGCAGCTAGGTTATAGGAGAAAGGTGTTGATCTGGAATTTTAGATGAGGTAGTCAATGTAACCTTTAAAATTTTACTTTTAATAGCTATATTTTTCTGGGCTGGCTTCCATATGGAAATGCTTGATAGTACATTTAATGGGGAGGTAATAGGTAAGGATTTCATTAGATTCAAAACCTACATTGTAGAATCCTTGGCATCCTGGCTCTTGTTCAGATGAAAATGTATGACAGAATGTGTTTTTTGAAGTGAATTTTTGAAAGAACAGAGGCCTGAAATGTAATGTGTCTTGTGGAGAATAAATGGTTGAACAGCTTTAAAAATTAATAAAATAAACTTGATTCTTGATTATTAGGGATTACTCATTAGGATGGTAAAAAAAGAAAAGGGAAGAAAAATTAGTCTCAAACCATTTACAGATGCAAGCAGACAGGTCAATTTTGGACTTTCTGAAGCCTTGTTAGTATCTTACTATTCAAAGCAGGATAGGAGGACCAGCCCCAAAGAATCACCCAGGAGTTTGTCAGAGATGCTGAAATCTTTGGCTCCACCCCAGACCTTCTGGACCAGAAGCTGCATTAACAAGATACCTAATGACTCTTAGGAACATTACAGTTTCCTTGGTTTTGGTACTTTTGGTTCTCAGGGCTGAACTTTGGTAGCAATCCTAAACTAGATGCCAGGCTAGCCTGCTAGAGTCCTAAGGAGCCAGGTTGCTGATGTTCAGACAGTTTAGTTCCCAAACACAATGAGAGGCAGAATTCTGTGAGTGACCATCTGTCCTTTTGTATAAGTGGCTGCCTCTGGCCCAGGGCTGTGGGTGAATCAGAGCATGTGATTTATCAGACATATATTTAGAAAGTAAACGATTGCCAAAAGAAAGGAGGGCGTGAAGAAATAATACCACTGTATCTGTTTCTCATTATAAAATAATATTGCTGGTTTGCATGCTTTCTAGATTCCTTAGGGCATTCTATCGCCACTCTGGGTTTGTTTTCGGTTTTCTTTTCTTTTTTTTTTCAGTTTTTTTTAAAAAACATATTTAGAAGACATTTAATAGAAATGTTGCTGCATGGGAACAAAAATATTTTTCTCACAAAATGTTCCCATTCAATAAGTTGCTGCATATTTTTGTTCCATATGGTGCTTAAGCTGACAGTGTCTGTAGGCAATGCAATTGACAGAGCATCAGAGAAGTAAGCTTATACATTTAAAGTAGGTATATGATTTCATGTCCAGGGATTTTTTTAGACAAAAATCTGTGATGTTTAATTTTAAAAAAAGAATAATGTTAAAGAGGAGTTCAAACTAACTTCAAAAAAAGGACTGCAGAGGAAGTAAATTCATTCATTCACTTTATTTATTCATCAAATTTACTGATCTCTTTGGGGGGATTCAAATATGAATGATACATTGTCCATGGCACTGAAGAACTCACCTTCTAGTGGAAGAGAAAGAAGGAAGACACCAAAGGGTGATGAGAGTATATGTGGGTACTCTGGGAACACAGAATAGGGTTCTGAGTGGTACTGATAGGTGGGGTAGGGGCTGAGGGAAGTCTTCCCTGAAAATGTGACCCAAAGATGGAATTCTCAGTTACTCCCTCAATTCCTTCAGGTCTCTGCTCTGTATAAGTAAAGCCCTTCTGACCATCTGCATCAAGAACAATAGTTAATCCAAACTCTGCCCTCCGGACCTTTGTATCCTCCATAGCATTTATCACCACCCCTATAAACCAGTTTTCAAGAGAGCCCCAAAGCTCTGCATCTTGTTATCCATGCCCTATGTAGTCCCCTCTCATTTTGATCAGGGTTACATTTGTGTGTGCTCAGCCATGTCCAACTCTTCACAACCCTATGGACTGTAGCCTGCGACATTCCTCTGTCCAGGAGATTTCCAGGCAAGAAGACTGGAGAGGGTTGCCATTTTCTTCTCCAGTGTATCTTCCCAACCCAGGTATTAAGCCCAAATTGCCTGCATTGTCTGCATTACAGGTAGATTCTTTACCACTGAGCCACTGGGGAAGCCCCAGTTAGGGTTAAGAATAACAGCAAAGACATGCCACTTCCAAGATTAAATTGTAAAGGATTCCATGGCTTTCAACTTGACCACTGTTTCTCTGGGGGAAGCTGGCTGCCAGGGGTGAGTAGCTCTCCTAAGAGGTCCACATGGTGAGAAAAATAGCCTCCTGATAATGCCACATTAATGAACTTGAAAGCAGATCCACCAAAGCTAGACACATCGTCGATCAGCCTTCAAGACAACTTAATTATGACCTCATGAGTGACCCTAAGCCAGAACCACCCAACAGACTCCTGAATATCAGAAGCTGTGAGATAATATAACTTTGTTTTTTGAGATACTGAATTTGAGGCATCTGTTACACAGGAATATCTAACTAATATGCTGTTATAAGTTTACTCACAGTACAAGTTTACTTATTTATTTCTCTCTTCCTCTGTAGTTAGGTTCAGTCAGTTCAGTTCAGTAGCTGAGTCGTGTCCGATTTTTTGAGACCTCCATGGACCGCAGCATGCCAGGCCACCCTGTCCATCACCAACTCCCAGAGTTTACTCAGACTCACATCCATTGAGTCGGTGAGGCCATCCAACCATCTCATCCTCTATCATCCCTTTCTCGTGCCACCTTTAATCTTTCCTAGCATCAGGGTCTTTTCAAAAGAGTCAATTCTTCCCATCAGGTGGCCAAAGTTTTGGAGTTGCAGCTTTAGCATCAGTCCTTCCAATGATTATTCAGGACTGATTTCCTTTATGATGGACTGGTTTGATCTCCTTACTGTCCAAGGGACTCTCAAGACTCTTCTCCAACACCACAGTTCAAAAGCATCAATTTTTTGGCACTCAGCTTTCTTTATAGTCTGACTCTCTCATCCATACATAACTACTGGAGAAATCATAGATTTAACAAGACAGACATTTGTTGGCAAAGTAACATCTCTGCTTTTTAATATGCTGTCTAGGTTGGTCATAACTTTTCTTCCAAGGAGCAAGTGTCTTAATTTCATGGCTGCAGTCACCATTTGCAGTGATTTTGGAGCCTAAAACAATAAAGTCTGTCACTATTTCCATTGTTTCCCCATCTATTTGCCATGAAGTGATGGGACCAGATGCCACGATCTTAGTTTACTGAATGCTGAGTTTTAAGCCAACTTTTTCACTCTCATCAAGAGGCTTTTTAGTTTTTCTTCACTTTCTGCCATAAGGGTGGTGTCATCTGCATATCTGAGGTTACTGATATTTCTCCCAGCAATCTTGATTCCAGCTTGTGCTTCATCCAGTCCAGCATTTCTCATGATGTACTCTGCACATAAGTTAAATAAGTCAGGTGACAATATTCAGTGTTGACGTACTCCCTTCCCAATTTGGAACTAGTTTATTGTTCCAGATTCTGTTCTAACTTTTGCTTCCTCACCTGCATACAGATTCCTCAGGAGGCAGGTCAGGTGGTCTGGTATTCCCATCCCCCTAAGAATTTTCCAGAGTTTGTTGTGGTCCACACAGTCACAGGATTTGGCATAGTCAATAAAGAAGAAGTAGATGTTTTTCTGGAACTCTCTTGCTTTTTTGATGATCCAGCGGATGTTGGCAATTTGATCTCTGTTTCCTCTGCCTTTTCTAAATCAGCTTAAACATCTGGAAGTTCACAGTTCACATACTGTTGAAGCCTGGCTTGGAGAATTTTGAGTATTACTTTGCTAGCATGTGAGATGAGTACAATTAGGTGGTAGTTTGAGCTTTCTTTGGCATTGTCTTTTTGGAAATTGGAATGGATATTGATCTTTTCCAGTCTTGTGGCCACTGCTGAGGTTTCCAAATTTGCTGACATATTGAGCGCAGCACTTTCACAGCATCATCTTTCAGGATTTGAAATAGCTCACTGAAATTCCATCACCTCCACTAGCTTTGTTCATAGTGATGCTTTCTAAGGCCCACTTGACTTCACATTCCAGGCTGTCTGGCTCTAGGTGAGTGATCACACCATCGTGATTATCTGGGTTGTGGAGATATTTTTTGTACAGTTCTTCTATGTATTCTTGCCACCTCTTCTTAATATCTTCTCCTTCTGTTAGGTCCATATCATTTCTGTCCTTTATAGTGGCCATCTTTGCATGAAGTGTTCCCTTGGTATATCTAATTTTCTTGAGGACATCTCTAGTCTTTCCCATTCTATTATTTTCCTCTACTTCTTTGCATTGATCACTGAGGAAGGCTTTCTTATCTCTCCTTGCTATTCTTTGGAACTTTGCATTCAAATGGATATTTCTTTCCTTTTCTCCTTTGCTTTTCGCTTCTCTTCTTTTCACAGCTATTTGTAAGGCATCCTCAGACAACCATTTTGCCTTTTTGCATTTCTTTTTCTTGAGGATGGTCTTGATCCCTGCTTCCTGTACAGTGAAATGAACCTCCATCCATAGTTCTTCAGGCACTCTATCAGATCTAATCCCTTGAATCTATTTCTCACTTCCGCAGTATAATCTTAAGGTATTTGATTTAGGTCATACCTGACTGGTCTAGTGCTTTTGCATACTTTCTTCAATTTAAGTCTGAATTTGGCAATAAGGGGGCTTCCCTGGTGGCTCAGAGGTAAAGTGTCTGCCTGCAATGCGGGAGACCTGGGTTCAATCTCTGGGTTGGGAAGATCCCCTGGAGAAGGAAATGGCAACCAACTCAGGTACTCTTGCCTGGAAAACCCTATGGACAGAGAAGCCCGGTAGGCCACAGTCCATGGGATCGCAGAGTGGGATACGACTGAATGATTTCACTTTATACTTTGGCAATAAGGAGTTCATGATCTGAGCCACAGTCATCTCCCAGTCTTGTTTTTGCTAACTGCATAGAGCTTCTCCATCTTTGGCTGCAAAGAATATAATCAATCTGATTTTGGTATTGACCATTTGGTGATGTCCATGTGTAGAGTCTTCTCTTGTGCTGTTGGAAGAGAGTGTTTGCTATGACCAGTGCATTCTTTTGGCAAAACTCTATTAGCCTTTGCCCTGCTTCATTCTGTACTCCAAGGCCAAATTTGCCTGTTACTTTAGGTATCTCTTGCCTTCCTACTTTTGCATTCCAGTCCCCTGTAATGAAAAGGACATCTTTTTTTGGGTGTTAGTTCTAGAAGGTCTTGTAGGTCTTCATAGAACTGTTCAACTTCAGCTTCTTCAGCATTACTGGTCGGGCATAGACTTGGATTACTGTGCTATTGAATGGTTTGCCTTGGAAATGGACAGAGATCATTCTGTCATTTTTGAGGTTGCATCCAGAAGTACTGCATTTCAGACTCTTTTGTTGACTATGATAGCTACTCCATTTCTTTTAAGGGCTTCTTGCCTACAGTAGTAGATAGAATGGTCATCTGAGTTAAATTCACCCATTCCAGTCCTATGTTCGCTGGTTCCTAAAATGTCAATGTTCACTCTTGCCATCTCTTGTCTTACCATTTCCAATTTGCCTTGATTCATAGACCTAACATTCCAGGTTCCTATGCAATATTGCTCTTTACAACATTGGACTTGACTTCTGTCACCAGTCACATCCAGAACTGGGTGTTGTTTTTGCTTTGGCTCCATCTCTTTACTCTTTCTGGAGTCATTTCTCCACTGATTTCCAGTAGCATATCGGGCACCTGTCAACCAGGGGAGTTCATCTTTCAGTGTCCTATCTTTTTGCCTTCTCATTCTCTTCATTGGGTTCTTGACACAAGAATATTGAAAGGACTTGCCATTCCCTCCTCCAGTGGACCACATTTTATCAGAACTCTCCACCATGACCCATCCATCTTGGGTTGCCCTACACAGCATGGCTCATAGTTTCATTGAGTTAGACAAGACTGTGGTCCTCTGTAGGCTGTGACCTAAATGAGGACAATCACTTTGCTTTGTTCACCGCTGTATCTCTAGTGCCTGGAACTTGACTCAGATCATAGTAGATGCAGAGTTTACATGTGTTACATCAATGATTAGAAGCTACTGCCACTCATTCTAGTGATTCAAATGAGAATTTATCATGTCTCTATGTATGTGGGAGGTCCTCAGGATGAGAAGGACTAGCTTTATTTCTCTTCTGAACCTACTGATTGGATGGTTTGTAAGTAATGAATCCTACAACTAACTGAAAGAACTCAGTCAAGCTCTCTAGAGAACAAAAGCAGAGTCATGAAAGCTGATGTTTCACCCAGTCACAATGCACAGGACAACTGGCATTTCCTATTTGGGTTCTTATCAAGGCCAAGGACAGCAGACCATTGTTGGGACTGACCATTAACACAAAGTAGTAATGGACCACCAGAGCTAGCTGCTTCCAGGGAAATATGGTCCCTGAATTATGAGCAGGAAAAGACTCCATGGAAATCAAAGTCCAGGGTTTCCTGAATTGCAAGCTGATTCTTTGCCATCTGAGCCACCAGGGAAACCCCATAAGTGGGTAGATTTGAAGTAAGAACTATATAGCTGTCTGGATTCTCCCATAACCAAATTTTGATTTAATTGGTCCACTGAGGTTGGACACCGTCTACAGATGATTTTAATGGACAGCCAGAATAGAGAACCACTATACTAGAGCTTTCTTATGGAATGACCCAACTGACTTAAAGATAGAGCATCCAAAGCATGCTTCAAACTCCTTGGCAGGTGATACCTACCATTTGGGCTGATTCCACCCTTTAGTTTCTATATTTAGATTGTCCCCAGACTTTCAAAATAGCTCTGGATATATGATTCCCAACTGAGGTGGAACATTACTAAATGGATATTTCTCTTTCACTAGAAGTGAAACAAGGGACAACTCTTGGGATTTGCAAAGTTTCCAGTGTTCACAGCAGCATTATTTACAATTGATAAGATATGGATGCAACCTAAGTATTCATCAGGCTTCCCCAGTGGCTCAGCAGTAAAGAACCTGCCTGCAATGTAGGAGACACGATTAGGGCTGTGGTTTGATTCCTGGGTCAGGAAAGATCCCCTAATGAAGGAAATGGTAACCCACTCCAATATTCTTGTCTGGGAAATCCCATGGACAGAGAAGCCTGGAAGGCTACAGTTCAAAGTGTCACAGAAGAATCAGCCACGACTTAGTGACTAAACAATTAAGTATTCATTGATAGATGAATGAATACACAAGATGTGTTGTGTGTGGGTGTATATATATATATATATATATATATATATATACACATACATATATATACACAATGGAATACTACTTGGCCATAAAAAGAAAAGAAATTTTGCCATTTGCAGCAACATGAATGGACTTAGAGGGTGTTATGCTAAGGGAAGTAAGCCAGACAGTTAAAGAGAAATACCATATGATATCACTTACATGTAGAATAAAAATAAATAAGTAAATAAAAGAAACTAGTGAAGAAAACACAAAAAAGAATCAGACTCACAGATACAGAGAACAAACTAGTGGTTACCAGTGGTGGGACATTACAGGGGTGGGAAGTAAGAAGTACAAATTATTAAGTATAAAGTAAGCTATAAGAACATATTGTACAACATGGGGAATATAGCCAATATTTTGTAATAACTGTAAATGGAAAGTAACCTTTTAAAAAGAGAAGGTCTTTAGAAAAAATAGCAACACACTTGCATTAGCATTCAGAGAATATCCATACTACACAGTTTATTTGTGTGCAAAGTCAACTCTCTAGCTTTTGATTTTCATTAAATATTTCATGTATGTGGGGACTATTGTCAACATTACTAGTGGGATTTCTATTTAATTTCTCTATATAATTCATCACCAAATTAACTTCCGAAAAGGAGTTCAGACCAACTGGATGGGACCTCACAGAGAAGGATAGGTTGTTTCTGCTAAGGGAATGATTACAATCTTGAAAAAGCAGAAGCTTGAGAATGTATGGACCTGGTGACTTGGCAGGAAACATTATGGAATGCAGTTAAATGGCTCTTCCCAGCACAGAGGCTCCCTGTTTCGGGTTTCTGTGTAATGCTTCTCCTTGAATCAGACAGGGAGAAGCACCTCATGACAGTTACCACCTTCACTCTGAATGTACTTTCCTCTGCTTGGCTGTCTTGCACTAGATTGTGGAATGATGCTAATCTCAGATGGCATACATCTCAATAGATAGGAAGAGTACACCCCTGCCTCACCCCATCTCAAATAACCACATATCAGTTCAGAATAGAACACAATGAAAGGGAATAAACAGACTCACAGGAAATTGGTAAAATGACAAAAGATGCACACACAGAGAGACTTTAAATCATGCCACGTGATACATATCTTTGCCTGACTTCTGCTCTCATCTCTCAGGGAGAAGCCTAGATGCAGCACCTGTTCTACCTGTTATTTCTTTAAGGAAATGAGATTTTTGAGGCATAATGGGCTATAAAAACAAGGATGTTTAAGCAAAACTACTTACAACTTTTCAAGTATGTCTAGCTACTGCTATATAGATAAACGTGGAGGAAATACTAACCAATAAAGGAAAAAAAATCTTGAAATGAATTAGGGATAAGAGGACTTTTTTTTTTTATCTTCAAAAAGCTTTCTTTGGTTTGTTTATGGTTTGGGAGAAGTAAGCTTAAGGGAAATGAGGTTGTACATTTCTAGAGATAGGAAGAGAGATTGGTTTCTAGAGATTGGTTTTTGTTTCTATGTTTGTTTTACTATCATTAGTTTATTAACTATTGCTTTGGTTCCATAAATATAAAATTAGTCATTAAAACTTCCACCATGTTCTGCTTCTCAGAAGTGTTCCATGATTCTTTAGTACCAACAGGAAAAATCCTTGAATTTGGATCCCACCACAATTGTGTACCAACTTCCTTTTTTGGTTTTGGTCATCTAGACCTATGCCATGAAAATGTTCCATTTTATCTTAAGGATCCAGAGAAGTGTGACGTGCTGCAGTCCATGGGGTCACAAAGAATTGGACTTGACATGACTTAGTGATTGAACAGCAGTTCATGTCTTGCACTAATAATTAAGAGCACTTTTTCTCAAATCTCAGATCCCCATATAATAGAAACTATGCCATCTTGGATAAGTTCCTCTGCCTCCTGACCATCCATCCTCTCCTCTGGAAATTGAGAATGATAGTAAGGTGGATCTCATAAAGTCATTGTAAGGAATGCATGCAGGTTACCAATAGGTCCAGTCTGTCCAGGACTGAGAGGCCATCCTAGTATGCAGGACTCAGGGCTCAGAGAGAAAAGGAAAATGCCCCCCACCCCACTAGGATGAGTTGGTCATCCTACACAATGCATTGCACATGAAACCTTTATCACCACATTTGGCACTTAATAAATGCAATGCTAGCAATCATTATTTATATTTCCCTCTTCTTTTCTAGGGCTTCCCTTGTGGCTCAGCTGGTAAAGAATCTGCCTGCAATGCAGGAGACCCTAGTTTGATCCCTGGGTTGGGAAGATCCCCTGGAGAAGGGAAAGGCTATCCACTCCAGTATTATGGCCTGGAGAATTCCACGGACTGTATGGTCCATGGAGTCACAAAGAGTCAGACATGACTGAGAGACTTTCACTTCTTTTCTAAACATACCTGTATTCCCACTCTCCAAGCCTTTGTCCCCTCCTTTCCTCTGTCGTCCCATTGTCCACCACTGGAATCTCTTATTCCCTCTCCTTTTGCTTGTCTAAGTCTTACTCATCTCATTTCCCTGATCAGACTAGACATTAGTGAGGGTGGGGCTCGTGTTTCAGATTTGTGTCCCCCTGCAGCACTTGGCCAAGCACCTGTCACCTGGTCAAGGGGTGACCAATGCATGTCTGTTGGTTTATTAACTAATGTCCACTTTTCACCTTAGTAAAGAATTTACATAGGTAACTCTATCAAATGATCAGAAAACACACTTTTCCTGCAGGTATTTGTTGCATAAGAAACAAACTTGCCACAGTGGCAAGATCGCATGTCAAAGTATAAAGTATTAAAAATTATACTTGCTGTATATTCACTTTCACAATTATTGTTGAGTTATTTGAATATTTCCTCAAGGATCACACTTAGAAGGGGCAGCATATATCATTCAGAGGAATCAGACTTTCTTTTTAGTTCTTTGTAAAATAGCTCCAGGAGTTTTTGTTGGCATTATCAGAAGAAATTCTGACACTGCAGGGTCATGCTTTTGTACTCACTGGAATGTTTTAGAATGTTCTTTTTGGAAGAGCTTGTATTTCACTATTTCCTTTGTGTAAATATAACACTTAATTATCAACACAAAGAAACTATTCTCTGAGAACCAAATTGCTTATTAAAAGATTTGAAATGGACTTGAGTTTCAAAAGGAAATAGAAGAAATTGAAGACATATATCTTTAAACAGTAATTACACAGTTGAAAATCATATACTGGACATAATTTTGCAAATTCAATTTACTTGTTATTAGAGGAAAGATCGAAGCTTAATCTTATAAATTTAAAAGTGTCTGGATGTGTTTTTTTTCAAAACTTGACTTAAAATGTGATACTTCAAATTTAGGAGTTGTGTTCCTTATTCCACAGCTCAATTGGTAGTTATTTGGAGAGAGAAGCCCACTTTTATGGTGGTAGTCTCAGAAAAGTTTAAGAGCCAACACTCCTGTTACTTTTGTCTTGCCATCCATTACAATTGGATCCCTGTGGAATGCCGATTATTCAATTTTCAGAATCACGCTTATTATATTTTCCATCTCATTCCAAAGTTCATTGAATCTGAGACCCAACCATAACACGCAGAAGCAATTGCTATTGTTTTCTCCCATTAATGCAAGCATATGTTATTTTCCTCTGTTCCAATTCTTAAAATAAAATTTGCATTAATAAGATCTCCAAAGCTGAATCCAGAATGACCGACAGGGTCTGAATCCAATTTAAAGGGATGATAATTCTTCAGAAGAGGCTTAGGGAAGAAGAGTTTAAGGTCCTCATGGTCTTTGTCCCTCTAGGGCAAAACAACCAGGTCAAACAGCCTTGCAAGGATTCTTTAGTACCAAATCTTTCCTCAAAGGAGGCAGGTAGCCAAAGGCTCCCTGGTCCCAGAAATCTTGATTACAGAATCTGTAGTAATCATCAGCCACAGGAGATCTAAATCACCAGGGCCTACTATGATCAGACACTCTGCCATCTCCTATGCCATTCCCATCTCTGTCCAGCCACATATACTTGCATGCATGCTCTATTTCAAGATAAAGAGATATAACAAAGCAAATCAAACAAAACAAAACAAACAAAAACCAAGAAAACCCCACATAATAAAAAAACGAATTTTTGTTACACTGAATTAAACACATTTTGTGTAACTGACACATTTGTCAATAATCTATGACAGGACTGAGTACTCGACTGATAGCAAAAAGGTATTACAGATTATTGGTTAAGAATATAGGCTTTAGCACTGTTTATAATAGCCAGGATAATGGAAGCAATCTAGCTGTCCATCTGTAGACAGATGAATGCATAAAGAAGCTGTGGTACATATATACAATGAAATATTAGTCATAAAAAGGAATGAATTTGAGTTAATTTTAGTGAGGTGGATGATCCTAGAGCCTGTTAAACAGAGTGCAGTAAATCATAAAGAGAAAAATAAGTATCATATATTAACATATATATATGAAATCCAGAAAAACAGTACTGATGAACTATTTGCAGGGCAGGAACAGAGACAGAGACACAGAGGACAGACTGTGGACACAGTGGGGGAAGGAGAGGGTGGGGCGAGTTGAGAGAGCAGTACTGACATATATACACCACCATGTGTAAAATTAGATGGCTAGCGAGAAGCTGTTATATACAACAGAGAGCTCAGCTGGGTGCTCTGTGATGACCTAGAGATGGATGGCGTATGGGAAGGAGGCTCAAGAGGGAAGGGAAGTATGCACGCTTAGAGCTGATTCACATTGCTGTACAGCAGAAACTAACACAATGTAAAGCAATTACCCTTCAATTAAAATTTTTTAAAA
Organism: Antilocapra americana; assembly: GCA_007570785.1. Taxonomy (NCBI): domain Eukaryota; kingdom Metazoa; phylum Chordata; class Mammalia; order Artiodactyla; family Antilocapridae; genus Antilocapra; species Antilocapra americana. Next base: position 1,651,347 of record ML660216.1, read on the forward strand.
GAGAATATGGGCTTTACAATTGGACAAACCTGGTTTTTAAACCAGGGCCTGCCACTAGTTAGGTCAGTGGTCTCGTAAACTAAGAAGACATAGACTCTGCATTTAAAAGATTGAAGCCGACTGCACAATTCTGCCATTGCTTTTTTAAAAATCATTATTTTAAAAACAATTTATAGCTTTTCAAAATTATTTCTTGAAATGGTAATTAATTACCTTTAATTTAATGAACTCTATGCAACTATTATTTTCATTTTTGCCTCCTCTTCCAATTTGTATTCCTCTACATAGTCATACTGATAAGGTTGCAATCACAATTCCCGTATTATTTTCTCACTTTATATTTTAGTTTAAACATCTTCCATGTATCCAAATCTTTCTAATTATCATTTCAATGAATGCATTATCTTTCATCATAGTCCATACACCATAATTTACTTAACAATTTCCAGAGTGCTGCACATAGAGATTGCTTCCAATTTCTTCTTGCTGGTATTGATAATGTTGTTAATTAACATGCTTATGCATACGGCTTTTTTCCTCCCGTAATGAGTTATTGACTCTTACAGGAAGAAAAGAAGTCATCATATATTTTGAAACTGACTGCTGGAATCCATGAAACAATATTTACATCCTTTGAAATATGGCTATGTGTAAGCTGCAGAGGTCTCTCTGGTTTCCAGCTAGAAAGGAAGGCTTGGGACCCAGTTCTTCTCTGCTGTCCCTTTTGAAGAGACTTGTGAAAACTGTCCAGTGGCATTTGTTGCTGTTCAGTTGCTAAGCCGTGTCCGATTCTTCATGACCCCATGAACTGCAGCACCACACTTCTATCCTTCACTATCTCCTGCAATTTGCTCAAAATGTCCATTGAGTCAGTGATGCCATCCAGCCATCTCAGCCTCAGTGCACAATGGCACTTGGGCAAGCCCATATATTAGCGTTTCTCTTTATTTTTTTTTTTTAAACATTGTGTTACAGGAGTTTGAAGGCAAAGTAGCTAGCTTTTATATAATTATATATTTTATATATAATGCCAGATCCTGGAGGCAAGATAGAGTGACCCCCTCTTTCCCACATCAATCCTTTACAGACCAGTGTTTTCCTATAATAGTGCTGCTTGAATAACCACCCATTCAATTTAAAACTCAATTGCAAAGCAAAGAGAGTGCCATTTCTGTTTAAGTGCAGAACATCAGGCAGCAAACATGACACCCCAAATCAGAAAGGACTTTGAACAATTTCAACTGCATTTAGAAACATCTTTTTTAACACTGTGGCAAGTGTTGCCAATTTCAAGCCCAGGGTAGATAAGTCCTTAAAGTCTGTATTGTTTTAAAATAAACGTTAGGAAGAGTTCAATGGTTTTCATCTTCTATGGGAAATGAGAGTTATTACAAATGCAAAAAAAATCAATTTAAATTAAATTTCAGCCACACCTTCAATAATGCTTTAAAAGGGAAGATGGAGTATGATGCTATTTACCAAAGACATCACCAGGCTTGGGCAGCTGAGCAAGTGTAGCCTGAAAATGTCTCACGAAACACAATTTAGGTCATTTTTATTCATTGTGCTATGCAGAGTCACAGACCTCAGAAAAACACACTAATAAAACATCATACTCTGATAATGGTCTCCCCTCATTCGGCACCATAATGATAAATGAAATGTCATTAGCATAAGGCAAGTCCATTTCTTGTAGTCTGTGGAGCCCAGGACTGCGACAGAATTGGAATGCAGAGAATTGATTGTTCACAGTTCAAAGAAAAAATGTACTATTTCCTAACTCCATGCTGAAGCCTACATTGAAGTCCGAGCTCTGAGAAGGCTCATGATCCCCAGACTGTGAACACAGAGTGCTCAGACTGAGGTACGTGGACTGGAATGTTGCTTCAGAAAAATTTCAAAAGTAGCTTTTGAGAAAGACCAGAAAAGCAGAAAGTTGGATGCTTTCAATGGCCTCTCCCTTGCTCTGCAAGGATCCCTTATTCAGTTATTATAAAAATATCTTTCTGTTATGCTCCATTCTTACCATGGGCCATGTACTCTGCTGAGCCCTGGGAATACAGATAGATAAAAGATAGACAAGATTCTGCTCTCCTGGAGCTTACATCCTAATGAGAAAGACATTAGAATAAACAAGTTTAAAATCACAGCTTTAAAACACTTTTCACTGCCTGGAATTACTTAGCAAGATAAAGGATGGGTAGGTTTATTAGATTTAGCAAATAAAAATATAGGGTACAAGTCGAATTTGAATTTCAGATAAACAGAAAATTTTTTTCTGTATAACCCCCCAGGTCGGTAGGTGCCCAATATGCTACTGGAGATCAGTGGAGAAATAACTCCAGGAAGAATGAAGGGATGGAGCCAAAGCAAAAACAATACCTAGTTGTGGATGTGACTGGTGATAGAACCAAGGTCTGATGCTGTAAAGAGCAATATTGCATAGGAACCTGGAATGTTAGGTCCCTGAATCAAGGCAAATTGGAAATGGTAAGACAAGAGATGGCAAGAGTGAACATTGACATTTTAGGAACCAGCAAACTGAGATGGATTGGAATGAATGAATTTAACTCAGATAACCATTATATCTACTACTGTGGGCAGGAATCCCTTAGAAGAAATGGAGTAGCCATCATGGTCAAAAGGAGAGTCCAAAATGCAGTATTTGGATGCAGTCTCAAAAATGACAGAATGATCTCTGTTCGTTTCCATGGCAAACCAGTCAATATCACGGTAATCCAAGTCTATGCCCCAACCAGTGATGCTGAAGAAGCTGAAGTTGAACGGTTCTATGAAGACCTACAAGGTCTTTTAGAACTAACACCCCAAAAAGATGTCCTTTTCATTACAGGGGACTGGAATGCAAAAGTAGGAAGTCAAGAACCACCAGGAGTAACAGGCAAATTTGGCCTTGGAGTACAGAATGAAGCAGGGCAAAGGCTAATAGCGTTCTGCCAAGAGAATGCACTTATCATAGCAAATACCCTCTTCCAAAAACACAAGAGAAGACTCTACACATGGATATCACCAGATGGTCAATACCGAAATCAGATTGATTATATTATTTGCAGCCAAAGATGGAGAAACTCTATATAGTCAGCAAAAAGAAGACTGGGAGCTGACTGTGGCTTGGATCATGAACTTCTTACTGCCAAATTCAGACTTAAATTGAAGAATGTAGGGAAAACCACTAGACCATTCAAGTATGACCTAAATCAAATCCCTTAAGATTATACAGTGGAAGTGAGAAACAGATTTAAGGGACTAGATCTGACAGAGAGAATGCCTGATGAACTACAGATGGAGGTTTGTGACATTGTACAGGAGACAGGTATCAAGACCATCCCCATAGAAAACAAATGCAAAACAGCAAAATGGCAGTCTGAGGAGGTCTTACAAATATCTGTAAAAAGAAGAGAGGTGAAAAGCAAAGGGAAAAAGGAAAGATATTCCCATTTGAATGCAGAGTTCCAAAGAATAGCAAGGAGAGATAAGAAAGTCTTCCTCAGTGATCAGTGCAAAGAAATAGAGGAAACTAACAGAAGGGAAAGACTAGAGATCTCCTCAAGAAAATTAGAGATACCAAGGGAACATTTCATGCAAAGATGGGCTCAATAAAGGACAGAAAGAGTATGGACCTAACAGAAGCAGAAGATTTAAGAAGAGGTGGCAAGAATACACCGAAGAACTGTATAAAAAAGATCTTCATGACTCAGATAACCATGATGGTGTGATCACTCACCTAGAGCCAGACATCCTGGAATGTGAAGTCAAGTGGGCCTTAGAAATCATTACTATGAACAAAGCTAGTGGAAGTGATGGAATTCCAGTTGAGCTATTTCTATTCTTGAAGGATGATGCTATGAAATTGCTGCACACAATATACCAACAAATTTGTAAAACTCAGCAGTGGCCACAGGACTGGAAAAGGTCAGTTTTCATTCCAATCCCAAAGAAAGATAATGCCAAAGAATGCTCAAACCACCACACAATTGTACTCATCTCACACACTAGTAAAGTAATGCTCAAAATTCTCTAAGCCAGGCTTCAGCAATACATGAACCATGACCTTCCAGATGTTCAAGCTGATTTTAGCAAAGGCAGAGGAACCAGAGATCAAATTGTCAATATCCGATGGATCATCGAAAAAGCAAGAGAATTTCAGAAAAACATCTATTTCTGCTTTATTGACTATGCCAAAGCATTTGACGGTGTGGATCACAATAAACTGTGGAAAATTCTTCAAGAGATGGGAATACCAGACCATCTAACATGTCTCTTGAGAAACCTGTATGCAGGTCAGGAAGCAACACTTAGAACTGGATATGGAACAACAGACTGGTTCCAAATAGGAAAAGGAGTACGTCAAGGCTGTGTATTGTCACCCTGCTTATTTAACTTATATGCAGAGTACATCATGAGAAACGCTGGGCTGGAAGAAGCACAAGCTGGAATCAAGATTGCTGGGAGAAATATCAGTAACCTCAGATATGCAGATGACACCACTGTTATGGCAGAAAGTGAAGAGGAACAAAAAAGCCTCTTGATGAGAGTGAAAAGAGAGAGTGAAAAGGTTGGCTTAAAGCTCAACATTTAGGAAAATAAGATCATGGCATCTGGTCCCATCACTTCATGGTGAATAGATGGGGAAACAGTGGAAACACTGTCAGACTTTATATTTTTGGGCTCCAAAATCACTGTAGATGGTGATTGCAGCCATGAAATTAAAAGACACTTACTCCTTGAAAGGAAAGTTATGACCAACCTGGATAGCATATTGAAAAACAGAGATATTACTTTTTCAACAAAGGTCCATCTAGTCAAGGCTATGGTTTTTCCAGTAGTCATGTATGGATGTGAGAGTTGGACTATAAAGAAAGCTGAGCACCGAAGAACTGATTCTTTTGAACTGTGGTTTTGAAGACTCTTGAGAGTCCCTTGGACTGCAAGGAGATCCAACCAGTCCATCCTAAAGGAGATCAGTCCTGGCTGTTCATTGGAAGGACTGATGTTGAAGCTGAAACTCCAATATTTTGGCCACCTCATGTGAAGAGTTGACTCATTGCAGAAGACCCTAATGCTGGGAAGGATTGGGGGCAGGAGGAGAAGGGGACAACAGAGGGTGAGATGGCTGGATGGCATCACCAACTTGATGGATATGAGTTTGGGTAAACTCCTGCAGTTGGTGATGGACAGGGAGGCCTGCTGTGCTGAGGTTTGGGGTTGCAAAGAGTTGGACACCACTGAGCAACTGAACTGAACTGAATCTATGACTAAGGAAGCAAGAATGTACAATGGATAAATTAACAGTCTTTTTTATCAGTGGTGTTGGGAAAATTAGACAGCTACATGTAAAAGAATGAAATTGGAAGCATTTAATTTTACTGATATCATGGAAGTTTCTCAAGACACTCTGTCATCCTTGCCAGCTGAGGAAGAGACTCTCTTCTCCCGTATCAGTATACTCTTCCAGCTCCTGCTGCTGACATATATGGGTTATTTAACAAACTAATGCATTTTTATTTAAAGTCACTTTCATAAACATTATTCTTGGAACATCATCTATCTCCTATGAATTAAATGTTATCATTTTCTTCATTTTACAGATGAATAAGCTGAGGCTTGGAGAAGTTAAGTCACATACATGATTGTGATCCCGTGGTATTATAATAGGCAACAGAATGATGTCTTGACCTCAGATCTGTAAGATCATCCTCCTGGCATCAAGCCTGCATCTAGTAGGTACTCAATAAATACAAGTTGAATTGCACTGAATATAGTGTACTTGTGGTGTAAACACCTAATAATTAGCTTTTTCAATTGTAATTTAAGTGCCTAATATCAAGCCTTTGATTGCTAAGCAACCACTCCAAAGACATCCATCTGGAAAAATATATCTTCATCTATACAACTAGATAAAAAGTCAAGCTGTCCTATCTCTGAAGTTCCCCTTTTAGAGAGCCCTAGGGGACCTAGATTAGTGACCTTTTGACCAACTGCTTTTCCCTTCCTGTGCTTCAATTCCCACTCTTACATTTTAAATTCACCTATCGAGTGAACACACAAAACCCTAGGCATCCTACCTTTGACTGCAATAAAAGTGGGACCCCAGGTCCACACTTTTTCTCTCTCTACCTACAACCTCACTGTGTGGCCTTGGGCATGTCATGTACCCTCCAGGACTAGAAAACCTTATCTTTTCAAAGTTTTCTGATGGTTGTTGCTGAGCTGTATCTTGCAATCATACTAAGATCCACAAAGGCTGGTCTAGCCACAATTCTGGCTCTGGCTGGGGAAGAGTCTTTAGGGGCTCCCTCAAGTAGTTTGGAGCCCTGGTGAGCACCCACAGGCATTTCTAGCTGATTGCATCATTATAAATAGGCTGTTGCTGTTGTTCAGTTGCTAAGTCGTGTCTGACTCTTTGCAACTCCATGGGATGCAGCATGTCAGGCTCCTCTGTCCCCCTCCACTGTCTCCTAGAGTTTGCTTGAGTTCATGTCCATCGAGTCAGTGATGCTATCTAACCATCTCATCCTCTGCCTCCCTCTCCTTCTTTTGCCTTCAGTCTTTCCCAGCATCAAGTTCTTTTCCAGTGAGTCATCTTTTTGCATCAGGCTGAGACTGACATAAAAGAGTGCCTCAACAGTCCTTCACTGGGTGTTTTCTTTGCAGAGAACTTGGGTATTTCTTTGTAGAGAATATGGTGTTGGCCCCGTGAAGACCAGTTGCTCAAATGACTTCACAAACTTAGGTGCAGGTGATCCAGAGGGCTGGATGCCCAGACCTTCCACAGAGGTTTAGACATGTTAGTCAGGGCAGAAGTGTTACTGCTACTAGTTTTATAACTATATGAATAATGTGAGCCCTTGCTCTTTCTCAAGGACTGTGAAGTATAATGCCAACCCAGATGTGAGGCTGGATTTATGTCCATCATTAGCCCAACTCATAAGGCGATGAGATTTGTGGTGATGGAGGTCCTCTCCCATTGGTCTCCACAGATGTCAGCCTTGGTTTCACATGGGATGGGTTAGCTTTTTGGTCATTGAGAAAAATGCACCTGATTTGTGTGGCCTTTCTGGGTAGACACATTTTTTACAGAAGAGCCATTTTCATTGCTTCCATACTGGATTAATTTCTTTCTCTTAGAGGCTTCTGTGATTTCAGCAGCCCAGGGAGGTCTTCTCCCCTGAGTAACTGTACTGTAATTAGCCAGATTCCAGATGAATGAAACATTTGAGGGAAGTTTATGTAGAATGGATGGGGCAGAAGGTACAGCCCAGGGCCTTTAGAAGGGGTGGGGATGAGTGATAGAAAGTCCTGAACAGTGAGATGGTGATGAAATTCCAAAGTCCCCATCTTTGCCTGCTCCACTTCTGCCTGCCTGTTCTCTGCATCCTGTGGGTTGAACTGCAGTGTGCGGTATACTTCAAGAATCACAGCAACAATTGCTTTCTCCAGCACAGATCCTGTTCTATCAACCACGAAAGCTCTGGGGTGAGCAGGGTTGGGTTACTGAGCCCACAACCACATGAGATGAAGGTTCTGAGGGACCGGACTTGCTCAGGACCTTTAAGCAAGCAAACCACAGACAGGGCTCAAAGGTAAGGGCTCTAACTCCCAGTTCAGTGCTCTTCATTTCTACTTCAAAAAGGTGAGTACAGTTTAGAAACAGATGCCGATTGTCTCAAGTCACACACTCAGTCTGCGCTACAGAAACACCAGGCACTCCTCACAGGCATGTTCATACCCCCTTTATGAGCTCTCTGTGCAAAGAGCACCAGGCTCTCACCCCAAATCAGCCCCCCGTTTCCAGCTCCCAGCCCCACTCTTGGACTTTGAAGCTGTTTTGGTGCCTTCATTCCAGACAGCTTGGTCAACCAGTCCCAGGTGGCATCTAGTTGAATCTTCCTCCTGGAGAGAAATTCCCCACCCATGTTCTAATCTACAGTGTATCAGACACCACTTTTCTGCAGGGATGGTGGACAGAAACGCCAGATGCTTGATGAGTGGTGGGCATCTCTTATAAAAGATAAAGGATGCTGGCTGGATCTGCTTTGAATAACTGTTTCCTATTGATTTAGAAAAGGCTTACCAGGTGGCTCAGTGCTAAAGAATCCACCTGCCAATGCAGGAGATGCAAGTCCAATCTCTGGCTCAGGAAGATCCCCTGGAGGAGAAAATGGGAACCTGGAGAAACTCATGGACAGAGAACCCCCTGCAATCCATGGGGTTGCAAATTGTTGGACATAACTGAACAACTAAGCATGCATGAGTGTTAGTTTAGAAAAGCAGCAGTGAAGGGGGACTTCCCTGGTTGTCCAGTGGCTGAGAGTCTGCATTCCTAATGCAAGGCCCAGGGTTCGATCCCTACTCAGGGAACTAGATCCCACATGCTGCAACTAAAGACCTCATATGCCACAACAAAGATCGAGATCTCACGTGCTGTAGCTGAGACCTGCCACAGCCTAAATAAATAAATACTGTTTTAAATAAGGAAAAGAAAAAAAAAAACAGCAGGGGCTGAAAATGCAAACATTTGGGGGTGTGAGCAATAAACCACTGAAGGAAAAAGGAGGCTAAGGCTTGAGGTCATGTTCAGGCATTTATCACAAACATGAAATGTCAAGTAAGACTACATTAACTGCTGAGGGCAGAGGGAGGGAAAAAGCAATGAATCACAAGACTATGAGAGTAGAAAAAGCATTCGCTTTAGAGTAGCAGAGACTAAGGTTTTAGTTGAGGTTCTGTGTCATATTGGATATCATACAAAACACCTGAGAAAAACAATTTGGAAGAACTGATGTTGAAGCTGATGGTCCAATACTTTGGTCACCGGATGCAAAAAGCTGACTTATTGGAAAAGACCCTAATGCTGGGAAAGACTGAGGGCGGGAAGAGAAGGAGGCGACAGAGGGTGAAGTGGTTGGATGGCATCACAGACTCAAAGAACATGAGTTTGAGCAAACTCTGGGAGATAATGAAGGCAAGCCTGGTGTGCTGCAGTCCGTGGGGTCACAAAGAGTGGGAAAGGACTGAGCAACTGAACAACAACAACAACAAGTCAACTGACCTTTCTTGGTTTATTCTTGTTTTACAGATAATTGTTATGAATATTCATTCACTCAACAAATACATTGAGCATCCATAATGTGCCAAACGCTACTCGAAGAAGTGAAATACAAAGGGAAGATACCTCATTCAGAGAGCTTCTATTCTAGGCAGGAGAGACAGACTAAAGAAACACAGGAAATTATCAGACATTGATGGGATACTAAAGTTAAAAAGCTGATGTGATAGAGAACGGCTGAGATGAGCTTGGGTTATATTGGTCAAGAAAGGCTTTTCTGAAGAGCTGACATTAAGAAAGCTTCTAGTCATGCCGAGAGCTATGGAGTAGGTGCTAGGCAGAGTCAATAGCTAATGCAAAAGCCCTGGGGCTTCAGAAGGGGGTGGGGGGCAGTGGGTAGCACCAGCAGGACATTGGAGCCTGAGGTCAGAGCAAGAGGTTTGGACTAGATTCTAAATGTGAGGGGAGCTGTTGGAGTGTCTTGACTAGGAGAGTAACCTGATCTGATTTGCACTTTTAAAAAGATCTCTCTGGCCACTGTGTGGAGAACAGATCAGAAGAAGCAGAGAGCCAGGCTGGGAGGTGACTGCATGGTGACTTGGTTGTGGTTGTGAAGACAGACACACAGATCATGTTTTGAAGGTGAAGTCCCCAGGATGGATTGCATGTGATGGCTGAAGGGAGAGAAATCAAGGATGGAATCTGAGGTTTCTTTTCAGCTTAGGCAATCGACAGTTGATGATGCCATGTGTTGAGGAGGAACTGAAATAATGTACGTAAAAGCAATCCTGAGAGTGTGTGACATAGTAAATGCCTCAGTTAATATGGATGTGCATGCACTGAGTGAGTGGGGTGAGTACTGGGGTAGGAAGGAGACTAGACAAACCGGAAAGGAAAAGGTACCCAAGTGCCCTGAAAATACATGTAGAGATGCCACCTTCAGCTAGCTGAACACATCCACTTATTTCCACAGCCTGGTCTGAACCCCTACAGCACAGGACATTGGCAAATTCTATGGGGAATCGGGAGATAACCTAATCAATGAAAAGCAGGATAGGCAGGGGGATTTCTGGAGCTAAGGGTCCAGCAGAACATAGCTATGCACATAAATAATATCAGGTGGAGGTTTTTCCAGTACAAAGCAGACATCTGCATGTGTATGGCCAACTCCACAGCCTTTTAGTGGGGACAGAAAAATGCTCAGCTGCAAACGGAAGAGAGAAGTCACATGACTCTGGCTCATAGTCCTAGGTCCTTTTTTCTTTTTTTATGGATGCAAAATATTTATTTTATTTATTTATTTATTTATTTTTAAATTTTCTTTACTTTATTGTGTTGGTTTTGCCATACATTGACATGAAACCGCCATGGGTCTACATATGCTCCCCCTCCAGAACCCCCCTCCTTCCTCCCTCCTGATTCCCTCCCCCTTGGTCATCTCGGTGCACCAGCCCCGAGCATCAACCCTGGGCTGGCGATTGATTTCACATATGATAATTAACATGTTTCAATGCCATTCTCCCATATCATCCCACCCTTGCCCTTTTCCACAGAGTCCACAAGTCTGTTCTATACATCTGCATTTCTTTTGCTGTCTCACATGCAGAATTCTCGTTACCATCTTTCTAAATTCCATATATATGCGTTAATATACTGTATTGTTGTTTTTCCTTCTGGCTTACTTCGCTCTGGATAATAGGCTCCAGTTCCGTCCACCTGAGTAGAACTGCTTCAAATGAATTTTTTTTTTAATGCTGAGTAATATTCCATTGTGTATATGTACCACAGCTTTCTTATCCATTCGTCAGTTGATGGGTATCTAGGTTGCTTCCATGTCCTGGCTATTGTAAACAATGCGGCGATGAACATTGGGGTACACGTGTCTCTTTCAATTCTGGTTTCCTCGGTGTGTATGCCCAGCAGTGGGATTGCTGGGTCATATGGCAGTTCTATTTGCCTTTTTTCATCTTTACTCTGCTTTGAGGTCCAGTAGAGCTGTCAGTGGGGGCAGATTAGATTCAGGGGCTGGACTCATCTGGAGAGACTGACTTTCCAGTCCCAGCTCAGCTCTGTGCTGGGCAAACTACTAGATGTTTACGTCTTTTCTCATGTTTAATCTTCACTACAACACTGTGAGATTGTTATTCCCATTTTATTAATAAGCACTCTAAGCCTCAGAAAGGTCAACTCATTTATCCAAGGTCACACAGCTTGAGTGCATGGTTTCTGCTCTCATGGAGTTTACAGCAGATCATCCTGTCTCATTCCTTAATGAATCCCCACTGGCTTGCACACAGCAGGGGCTCAGTGAACATTTGTTGATTGGATAAATAGTAGCCCCAAAGCTGGTGTTTAATCACAAAGCCACACCGTTCCCTTTGAAGTGTAGATCGAAAAGCTGCCTTCACCCCAAGTTCCTCTCTGTGGTGATGAGATAAAATCTGCTCTCTAGAAATCCAATGCATAAGTCTTAGGAAACTTTGGAAGGACCCCCTGCCTTGGGGCTCATTCTCACTGGCCCCACCAGGTGAGTCACTCCAGGGGTGTTGACGTCTTATGAGAAAGGCAGGCTAGACTCCCTAGTTCCCCGAACTCACCAGGGTATTGGCACCTGCAGTCCTGGTGTTTGTATTTGGATTACATCTGATGGCACGCTGAATTGGTGACTAATTACAGTGTGCCCAAATAAGGTACTTTAATTATAGCTTCTTTAATTCCAAGGAGAGCTTCACTTGGAAAACAGAGGGACAAATTGGTTGCAGATCTGCTTGCTTTGATACCTCAGCATGGCTTGGAAAATGAATTACCAGGCAAGTCAGTGGTTCATTCCATTACCTCCTCGTAAGACGTTGCTTTGTAACTGCCTGTCGGGGAAGCCTCCGAAGGCAGGAGCTTTGCCATCTTCAGTCTGATTGCCACTAAAGCTGGGACATATGTGGGTGTCCCAGGAGGCTGACTTCTGGCTTGGGTTCAGACTCCTGTTTCTTCTCTCTGGGAACATTTACCCAGGTGTCTTGGACATTTTAGGAGGGCTTTGCTCAGTCAGCTTGAAAAGGCAGACTCTAATGTTTTCTGTTGGAAATCATTTACTGACCTCCATTACCTCTTGAACTGTATAAATTCAATTCAGAGCTTTTTAAAAAATTTTTAATTGGAGGATAATTGCTTTACAATATTGCATTAGTTTCTGCCCAACATGAATTAGCCATAGGTATACATATGTCCCCTCCCTCTTGAGCCTCCCTCCCACCTTCCACCCCATCCCACCCCTCTAGGTTGTCACAGAGCACCAGGTTTGAGCTTCCTGCATCATACAGCAAATTCCCACTGGTTATCTATTTTATATATGATAGTGTATATGTGTAATGTTACTTTTTCAATTTGTCTTTCCCTCTCCTTCCCCCATTGTGTCTAAAAGTCTGTTCTCTATGTTAGACTACAAATGCTGTAAGGAAAACTAGGTCAGTTTGATGGTTAAAGGTAAGTGTTGGTAAATATATTCATTAAATCACTTTTAATTCTTCCCACAAGATGAATTTGGAAATTTTAGTTACTTCTTTTTTCTTTCTTCCATAGTAAACTTAAGACCTAAAATCAGTTAATTTTAGATTTTCATTGAAGACAAAAAGTCATTCCATAGCCCCAGCCCCTTCTTGTCCCATGCTCTTTCCTCCAAAGTAGGATTATTTGGAGTTCTCTTGGGTCTTTTCTACCTGTCACTATGACTGTGATGCCAATGACGAGAAAACCTAGATGTGTGCCACAACCACAATGTCAAACAGGTTCATGTAAGTGACCTCACTCACTCCTCATAGGCAGCTCTGAGAGTCACACAAGGCAGCTATTGATTCATTGCAGCTGAGCTCAGAGAGGTGCAATTAGCCATAGCATCTAGTGTAAGACAGGGTTTGCATGATCTGTTGCCGTCCCCAGATTTTTTGCTGCTATAGCTGTCAACACCTTGGTTTGAAAATAGCACATCGTTTCATAGCAGCAGTGTGTGTACCTCAAGCCAATTAGCCTCCAGCTAATTCTTCGTGTTTATATTAGGTTAGAAACCTAGACTAATTCGAATGAACAGATATCTATTAAGTGCCTTATGTGTGCCTGGCCTGGCTGTACGGTGGCATTCAGGGTTCAGAGAGAATGCATTTCACCTATGGATTTAGATTCTGGACAGACCTGACTCAAACCACAGCTCTTCTGGGGACTTTGAACAAGCTACTTAAACATTCAAAACCTTACTATTAAATGAGATAATGTAAAGTGGCCTGCACCTTGAAAGTGCTTAATTTATGGTAGCAATGTTCTATGTACATCATCTCTTTCATCCTTACAGCACTCTTTATGTGGTAAATACTATTCTCATCCCCACTTTATAGACTGATAAGCTGAACTGATTGGCCAATGGTTATACAGCTGCATTTTTGCCTCCAAACACAGCTGGGGCTGTTAACAGCTTCTTGTGATTAAGACAGGGGCTGTCCTCTTGTGCTTGTTGTAGTTTCACAACACTGTGGTGTGAATTGGGCTAGAGAGAGGGATCTTTGACATTGAGACTCATTTCCTGCCCAGTGGTTGGGAATAGAGGGTGAAGGAAAAGAACAATATTTGCCACATTCACTTACTCCTATTTACAAAAAGCATGCTGATGCTGGTACAGTTGATCTGTTGTATCTGCAGGGTTCTGAATCCATGGATTCAATGAACCGTGGATTGAAAATATTAAAAAACAAAAGTCCAGAAAGTTCTGAAAAGCTGAACTTGAATTTACTGCACTCTGGCGACTATTTACATAGTATTTACATGATATTTACAATTATTTACATAGCATTTACATTGTATTAGGTATTATAAGTAATCAAGAGGTAAAGTATAGTGTAGGTTATATGCAAATGCTACACCACTTTATATAAGGGACTTGAACATCAGCAGATTTTGGTGTCTGGGCTGGGTCCTGGGACCTGTCCCCTGTGGCTATAGAGGGAAGACTATATAATGATTAAAATACAGATTCATTTGAAAACAGGTCTGAATTCAGAGTTCCTTTTGTTATGTGTTTTTCAAGTAATACACTCTGAAACCCCAAGTATCTCATGAGGGTATGGTTGAAAATTTTGACGTTAAAAACCAGGCCCTCTCACTAAAAAAGACTGAGAACCCCTGCCCCAGGGCACTTCTTTCTCAGGTGAAGGATCTAGCTGGGGAGCTGTTACCTTCTGGGAGAATCACAGGGGCCTTTGAGAAGCTGAGGAAATATAGTTATTCTCTCCGCACAGAAAAAGGCTATATGCACACATCCACGCACAGCTTTGTATACAATTTCAGGAAATTCACAGATATCCTCTCTCCCTACATTCCCCAGGCCATTTCCGGATCAGAATTTGGACATAGTCATGTGTTTGAATCTGAGTAATTGCCTGATTAACTTGTCTGAGGTGCAGCAACCTCCTCTATCAAACTGGGTAGAAGTGAAGATGAAAGGAAGGGACTCCCGAGAACATGTGCCTTAGCTGCTCAGTGTGCACCAGCCCAGCACCAGGACAGCCAGACAGGAAAACAGCCAAAGAAAGAAGCCAAGGGGAGGGAGACTCCTATGCCCAAATGAGCTCCCAGGCCCTGAGTAAGTGCCATTTAACTGCTCATTTTATAGGCTTTTTCATTACCCTCAATAACACACACTTTGTGGTGCCCTGGAGTGAGTGCAGGGAGGGCTATTGGAGCGACTTGTAAATGTTACCGGCTCCTCTGACCAGCTTGCTTCTGGCTGATGGCTGGTGGGGATGGATGAGCCAGCAGGCTCCCCACCCTCCTATGAGGGCAGAGCTGAAGCTGCCACACTGGGCGTTCAACCCTATGTGGTCCTGCCCATTTCCCCTGAGGCAGGGAGGCTGCCCACCCTGCTGCCTGGACCATACCTTGATTTAGAGCCTAAGACAGCACTTTGCATTGGAGGATAGGGAAAAGATCCCGCCTTCCCCCCACCCCCCGCCGTGAGCTCTGAGAGCTTTAATACCTTGCTAGAAAAACTGTGGTCTGTGAGTTAGCAGGGTTTCCCTTGTGGCTCAGCTGATAAAGAATTGCCTGCAATGCAGGAGACCTGCGTTTGATCCCTGGGGGGTGCTTATTAAAAATGCAGAATCTTGGGTCCCCCCCTCCAGACTTAGAATTTGCATTTAAGAAGATCCCTGGGGTGATTCCTGTGAGCGGGAAAGCTTGGGAAGGGTGGAGAATGTTCTAATAATGGAAGTCCCCCACACGCTTGCCCGCGGAATTCGGAGAACTTGAAATGTCCCTTGGGGAAGATTTGACTCTAAAAATAATGCAGTAGGAATAATGAGGACCAACGCATTTCCCGTGCAAATGCTTTGCAATCCACAAAGCGCTTGGGCAGAAGCAGGACAGACTGTTACATGCTTCTATTGCAGCTCCATCCTCCTTGCTAAAATCCATCCCACCTCTATTTTCCTGGATAACATCTGTTTTAAGAAGAAAACAGTTGCGGGTTTGAATCCCAGCTCTACCATTCACCAATTTCATAACCTTTTGTAAGCTCCTTATCCCGCTAAGTTTCCAGATTCTTACATATAATGGGAATGATGATAACTATCTTCTTCCTCTTGGAACTATTGTTAGGATGAAATTGGATAATTCATATGCTACACTTAGCTCAACACCTGTCCTTGGGTGAATCCTTGATAAATGGCAGCTTCGTGGTTTTGTTTCTTTTCTTGCTATTTTTTGTGTAAATTCTAAGACCGAACTCTGCAAGGGCAAAAGCTGAGGTTTTCTTCTAACTGCCCAGCAGTTTCTTACAAGCAGTGGTAGATTTCTTAAAACAGAATGAAAGTTTGATCTTCACAGCACCTAGCAAGGTGAGCCAAGCAATATTTTCCCCAGGATATGCCTTAATAATCACAAGAACTCTGAGAGCCAAGTTTTATTTCTCTCAGGTTATGGATGATGGAGACCTGGGATGGAAGGAAATTTGCCCCGGGTCACACAGCTAGTTACCATCTTAGGCCACTTGTTCCCCTTAATTCTTTAAGGAAAGTGAAAGTCGCTCAGTCAGGTCTGACTGCGACTCCATGAACTGTAGCCCACCAGGCATCTCTCATGGACTGTATCCCGCCAGGCTCCTTATCCATGGAATTCTCCAGGCAAGATTACTGGAGTGAGTTGCCATTTCCTTCTCCAGGGGATCTTCCCGATCCAGGGATCAAACCCAGGTCTCCCACATTGTGGGCAGATTCTTTACAGGCTGAGCTACCGGGAAACCCCAGTTCTTTAAGAATTACAGAGTGCTCAGGGCTGGTGCACCGGGATGACTCAGAGGGATGGAATCAGGAGGGAGGTGGGAGGCGGGTTCTGGAAGGGGAACACACATGTACCCATGGCGGATTCATGTCAATGTATGGCAAAACCAACAAGATAATGTAAAGAAAAAAAAAAAAAGAATTTCTTATCATCAACCCCTGTCCCACTTGCTACCGTGAAAGTGGGTATAAGTCTATCTGTATAGACTATTGTTTCCCAAATTCTAGTCTTTGACCCACCACTTGCACCCATCTGAGTACCACCCAGGCTATTTATTTTCTATTTTACCACATCAACTCACTTTTTTACTTGAATATATTTTAAAAATAAAACAACAGAAATCTAGCATTACTTTGACTATACAATCCATGGAATTCTCCAGGGCAGAATACTGAAGTGGGTAGCCTTTCCCTTCTCCAGGGGACCTTCTCAACTCAGGGATCAAACCCGGGTCTCCCACACTGCAGGTGGATTCATTACCAGCTGAGCCATAAGGGAAGCCCAAGAATACTGGAGTGGGTAGCCTACCCCTTCTCCAGTGATCTTCCTGACTGAGGAATCCATCCGGGGTCTCCTGCATTTCAGGCAGATTCTTTACCAATTGAACTATCAAGTAAGCCCTTTCAGTCATAGAAAATAATAATAATACATACAAGGCAAACAAAGCAGTGTTCTTTAATTCTAGGCAGATGCTGTTGCTCACAGAAGACTGTGCCCAAGGGAGACCTTTGCTGTTTTCCTCCAAAGTCAGATTAACAGGTGATGGTTAGTGTCAGCATGTCCTCAACATCTGAGTCTGCTTTTTGACATAATTGGGAGGATTGGGAAACAAAGAACAAAGCCATGAAAAAGAAATGCACTTATAACCGTGTGATTCAGTGCATTTTAATGCTCTCAAGTTATCAGTAAATTATTTCATATGCCCCCAGGAGTTCCATTACCCGGGAAACACCATTTTATTACATGCTATGCCATTAGATGCTATGGTTACCCAATAGCAAGGGAAGTCCAGGTTGCTCAGTGGTAAAGAATTTTCTGCCAATACAGGGGATGCAGGTTCGATCCCTGGGTCAGGAAGATCCCATGGGGGAGGAAATGACAACCCACTCCAGTATTCTTGCCTGAAAATTCCCATGGACAGAGGAGCCTGCTGGGCTACAGTCCATGGAGTTGCAAAGAGTCGGACACAACTGAGTGACAACAGTGACCCAATAGCATCTCTTGTTATCCAGTAGCATCCAATGGCATCAAGAGAGGTATGTCTTGATTCCCCAGTCAGTTAGTCTAGATACAAGTAAAGGACCATGGACTCTGGAGCAAACTGCCTGGTTTTGTATCCCTAGGGCTTCCCTAGTAGCTCAGATGGCAAAGCATCTGCCTTCTATGCGGGAGACTTGGGTTCAATCCCTGGGTAGGGAAGTTCTCCTGGAGAACAAAACGGCAACCCACTCCAGCATTCTTGCCTGGAGCATTCCATGGACTGAGGAGCTGGGTGGGCTACAATCCATGGGGTCATAAGGAGTTGGACACGGCTGAGCGACCGACACACAACCACCACTGACCTTGGGGATGTGACTTTACCACTTTAGCCACAGTTATCTCATCATAAGAAAGAGGACATTCAAAGTATATTAAATAACTGCTGTGAGGATTAAACATGTCATGAAGCCCTTTTAACAGTACCTGGCCCTTAGTAAATATCATATAAATAAATACGAGTCCCACTGCAGCTACTACTTCTGCCACTGCTGATGTTTGATGGACTGGGGCCAGAATGTAACAAGCAAGTCCTTGCCATGATTCATGTTATAACTCTTCACCTGTCTGAGGACTACTGTTCAGGTTTCTTCCCCTCCTGAGTCCCCAGGCTAAACAGTCTCCAGTGCTGGAGTCTTCTGGAAAGGAAAGAACAATGGAGCTGGGAGGGAAGGACTTCAAAGGAAGGTGACATTTCTCCGGAGGGAGCTGGCTTATGCAAGGCTTCTGCCATGTACCAAGCACTTGGACATGCCGGCTATGGGCTCCCTTCCAGAAGCCTGTAGTTGGTGCTGTTCTCCAGGTAGTTCTTGTTCTCTGCCTTCCATGAGCAAGGTAAGAAATTAGGTGTATCCGTAAGAAATCAGGTGGAGCCATGTGAATGTGATTTTCTGTGGCCAATGAAATGTAAGTAGAAGTAATGAATGTCAGAGCAGGAAGAAACTTCCAGAGCTAGTGAGTGAGTCACCATATCCCCTTTTCCTGCTTCCATAATCCTGGCAATATGGAGTTCTAGAGTAAGTATGACATGAGTGAGCTCCCAGCCAATACATGATGTAAAGTGTGGCAGAGGGAAAAAAACAAAAACAAAAACAATTTTGTTGTTTTAGGCCATGACATTTTTAATACTCCAGCAAAACCTACCTTATCCTGATTGAGACAGATCTCTAGGTGCTGACACATAGAGCAAGAATTTTCTGTCCTTGAGTCCAAACTAGAGCCTGAGTCCAGGTTTCAGTTGGCAGCAAGGGAAAGCATGTAGTACCTATAACCACCCTGACTTTTTCCTCTGTCTTACTTCTCCCCTGATCAGGGTGTAATAAAGTAAGTGAGGAATTTGTGCTTAGAACCCTTCCTCAGCTGCCATCTCCTTGCAGGAACCTGAGAAACCATTTTCCCTCTGAGCATATTTCTTGCTAAACCTCTGATTCTTGCTGAATTTCAGGCAAAGAAAGAACCCGTTAATCATTATCTTAGGCTCCTGCTTGCCATCTGAGTCTCCTTTACTTCATCTCCTTATCTGGCTTGTGCCTGAAAAAATTCTAGAGACAGGAAATTTACCAGCCTCATCATTAGTGAACATAAATCTGGGCTATAAGATATGAGACTTCTTGTGTTATTGGACTGAGTGTTTGGCTTACCTGAAAGGTGACCAATTTTAAAGATCCTTATTTTGTTGACCATATAATTGATCATCCTAACCAGGAAATGTTGAGTGAAAGGAAGTAATAGTAACAATTATGCTGGACAATAGTTTTAAATGGAACTCTTGGACAGACCAGGATGGATGGTCTGTCTTGGCTTCTATGATTCTATGGCCACCAGAAAATGGTTCACATTAAATTCCATGGGTAAGACTGGATCCTATCTTTTTGGTGACTAACCTTGACTTTTGGTCTACCCCTCTCCAAAATTGTTGAGTATCA
The DNA here is from genome assembly GCA_007570785.1 of Antilocapra americana. Classification (NCBI taxonomy): domain Eukaryota; kingdom Metazoa; phylum Chordata; class Mammalia; order Artiodactyla; family Antilocapridae; genus Antilocapra; species Antilocapra americana. The sequence continues at coordinate 1,670,913 of ML660216.1, forward strand.
ATCTCTTTGGAATAATCTCTAGTTCTCTAACCAACTCTCTAGTGAGAATTTTAGTCCCAAAGTCATTTCAGAGGGAAAGCATGTACATATGGCCATCATTTCCAGCAATTTCCCCCATAGGCACTTCACATTCCTAACTACTGTCTTGATCAGATGCATATTTAATGCCTTGTGATGGAGACACAGATGCAAACTGCTCAACTCTTCCTGGAGCTTTCAAATACTGCCAGGTCCCAGTACAGTTGCTGTGAGAACTACCAGACTGCCTGAAGCTACACTCTCCATGTCCCCATAAGACCCGGACTCTCAGGAAACTTACTCACAAGGTAATAGAGGGAGAGGCAGGGCTTATTAAGTTTCCTTCCACAGGCTGTTTGATTGCAATTCTGCCCTGGGCATAGGCTCATTTGCATAGTTGATTTATAGCTTTCATTTGAATATTACAGTTACTTCACATAAACCATTACTTTGGTCTCTCTGGATTTTTATTTTAACAACCCATTCAGTACCACATGGAACTCATCGAGGCCAGGAGCTTCAAATAAGAGAAAATTTACCTTCCTGTTTCCATTGGAACAGAGAGACATGGAAGGTGGAGAATGAACAACCTGGTAAGTTTCAGAAAGGCTTGATTCCTGCTCTGGGGCAATCTGACAGTGACACACAAGTCAAGCACACTCAGCTTCCAGAATCTTTGATAATTGTGGTTTGTTTTTCATTGTTGCTTCTCTAAAGGGTGCTTTCTCTAAAAGGTGCCTCTTCTCTTCTTTCCTTTGTTTCCAAAAAATAGCTAAAATTTACTGAATGCCTACTCTATGCTAAGCACTGAACTATTAATATTTAAGCAGATTACAGTAGTGCAAAAGGCAACCTTGTCCCAGCCCTCAGGGAGGTTATATTATTGTCAGACAAATTGATAGCAAAAAAGAATCACACATTTAATTAATTGTGCTAATGTGCTGTGTGCTAAGTGGCTTCAGTCATGTCCAACTCAGTGTGATCCCATGAAGTGTAGCTCTCTAGGCTTCTCTGTCCATGGGATTCTCCAGGCAAAGATAGTGGAGTGGGTTGCCATTTCCTCCTCCAGGGGATCTTCCCAACCCAGGGGATCAAACCCCTTTCTCTTATGTCTCCTGCATTGGTAGGCAGGTTCTTTACCACTAGCGCCGCTTAGGAAGCCCTTTATGCCAAACATCTACTTTTCTGACCTTCAGAAATCAGAGCCTCAGTATGTTGCAGGAAGGGGGACCCCTTCCAGGGCCTGAAGCTGGGCTCTTGTCTAACACTCGGAAATGAATTGTCCGAGGAGACACATGTGCTGACAAAGCAAGAGACTTTATTGGGAAGGGCACCCGGGTGGAGAGCAGTAGGGTAAGGGAACCCAGGAGAACTGCTGTACCGTGTGGCTCACAGTCTCGGGTTTTATGGTGATGGGATTAGTTTCCGGGTGGTCTTTGGCCAATCATTCTAATTCAGAGTCTTTCCTGGTGGTGCACGCATAGCTCAGCCAGGAATTCTGGGAAGTGGACGGACAGACGGTGTCTCCTCTAGGCCTTTCCTGAACTCATCTGGTCGATGCTGGCTTATTAGTTCCGTATTCCTTATCAGGATCTCCTGTCATAAAACAACTCATGCAAATGGTTACCATGGTGCCTGGCCAGGGTAGGTGGTTTCAATCAGTGTGCTTCCCCTAACAACTATATAGTGTGAACCATTTCGCTGTGCCACACAGCCTGTGGGATGTTCCCCGAGCCCTCAGCAGTGGAAGTGAGGAGTCTTAACCACTAGGCCACTAGGGATTTCCAGAGGGGTTTTGATCTTACATCTCTTCTGTGTGGTGCGCATGAAAGTTGCTGTTCTTTTTAACATAAGAAATTATGCTTGGTTTTTCCCATGCCTGTTGTGTGACCCTGTTCAATTTATGGCCCTGCCTTAGAACTTTGGAGAAATACCTCCTCAATAGGAGGCTATGCCCTCTTCAAATGTACTGGAGACCAAAGTATCCGTTTGCTTTGTTGCTCAGTCTTTTCAATCTTCCAGTTTACACTGGTATGGAATTTTTACTGAAGATTTTGCTGAACATCTACTTTTTAGATGATTAAAAAAATGTGGTATGATGGCTATTTATATGACTTGTGACAGATCAATACTCTCACCAAGAATGGTGGGGGAAGTTGTATAATATTTTTAAATATAATCTATTTGAAAACACTGGGGATATTCTAAGGTTATAAGAACTTGAGAGGTCAAGATGTAGGAATGTGAATCTGACTTAGTTTTTCCCCTGAGGCACTTCCCCCCCTCTTTTTTTTAAAGCTGGAAAGAGAGTGCTCAAGGAACATAGCACAGTGCAGTTGAAAAGTGAAGTGGCACTTTCAGCAATCCAACACTATAAAAGAAATTAAAAAAAATGAAGTTCAGGACCCTCTAAAAGTGAGGCATCATGCAAAGTACCCAAGGTCTTTAGGCAGGGCTCTTTAAGAACTGCAAGATAAAAGTAGCATTTAATTAAAGCTAGACCAAGCTTTACAGAGTCTAAAACTGAGCCTCACAGAAGTGTTAATAAATCCCCCTCCCTGGATTGAGGTATTATGTCACTGCTCCAGTTACCTGCCAAGAGGAAAGGGTGAATATATTAGTAATTAGTGAACTGGAAGGAATTTTAATAGAAAGCATCCATTCAGGCCATAGAAAAATAAAACATAGAGCATAAAAATGGAATAAGAGACATAAAGCACATGGTATACAGTCTAACATTCATGTAACTCAATGCACCAAAGGACAGAATGGAGAAAATGGGGGCTGAAGCAATATTTAAAGAGAGAATGAAGGACAATTGATCAAAGTTGATGAAAGACAGCAAGCCATAATTTCAAGAATCTCTACTAACCCCAAGCAGGATAAAATTAAGTGAAACCACATATTGTAGATAAAAGACAGCAAAAAACTGAAGACTAAAGGAAACAGAAAATATTAAATGTGATCAGGAAAATGTCACCTTTTAGAATCAATAAATCATGACAGCAAATGTCTCTACTGAAACAATGGAAGTCCCCCCAAAACAGAATATTTTCATCTTGATCATTCATCTGAAACATATTCTTCTGCTGTGTTATTTTTTTTCTAACTTTCTGTATTTTTATGTACATAGAAGGTTAGCCATGTTTCTTGACCCTGGAGAAATGGCTCTCTGTGGGGGATGCCCTATGTGTCCCAGCTGTACACTCCCCAGGAAGGTTCTGGTCTGCTTTTGTGGACTCGGTTCATTGGGCTGCCCAGATTGTAATTTCATTCCTGCTGACGTAGGCCCCCTGGTTGGGAAGGCTGGTCTAGAGGCTTGTGTGGACTCCCCGGTGGGAGTGCCAGTGCCACCCACTGGTGCATGGAGCAGTGTCTTGGCTCTCTGGTGAGCAGGGCCAGCCAGGTCAAGGGGCATTTCTAGAGGGCTATCTCAGAGAGTCTTGGGGCAGGCTTTCTGCTGCTGGGTGAGGCTGTGTTCCCGTCTTGCTGGTTGTTTGGCCCACAGTGTCCCAGCACCAGAGCCTCCTGGAAAGCTCAAGCTGATGATTATCACCCAGGACCTCGGCTACCAGTGTCATTGTCCCCACAGTGAGCTGCAGACACCCTGCCCTTCCAGAAGACTCTCCAAGACCAGCAGGTAGGTCTGCCCCAGGCTTCCTTGAGGTCAGTGCTTTTGCCATGGGTCTCAGTGCACCCAAGACCTTGTGTATGCCTTCAAGAGTAGAGTGCTTCCCCAAGTCCAGTGGAATTCCTGTGCTCTAGCCTCACTGGCTTCAGAGCCAAATGTTCTGGGGGCTCCTCTTCCTGATATCAGACCCTCCAGGTTGGGGAACCTGCTGTGAGGATCAGAACTCTCTTGTGGGAGAACTTCTGTGATGTAATTGTTTTCCAGTATGTAGGCTGCCCACCTGGGGGGCATGAGGTTTGATTATATCCTGCGTGCATTCCTCTTACCATCTCCTTGGGTTTCTTCTTTATGTCTTTGGATGTAGAATATATTCTTGGTAGATCCTGCTCTTTTTATTGATTGTTGTTCAGCAGTTAGTTGTGCTTTTGGTGTGCTCATGAGGAGTGAGCTCAAACCTTCTACTTTGCCATCTTGTCACTATAGAAGAACCCGACGTTAAGGCAAGGGACAGGCAGAGTGCAGGTGAAACTGCACAACTCAGATTGGGACTTGAACTCACTGTCTTTTAATTGAAATCACACACCTGAATCCAGGAATTAATGAAGCTCAGGTTCTGTATGTCTTGTTGCAGAAAGAAGTCTGTAAGAAAAAAAGTAATGGGTAAGAAGTGGTTTTATTTAGAGTGACATACTCTTCAGAGACAGAATGCAGTCTGTCTCAGACAAGAGGGCTTGGAGAGGAACACATTCCACAGACAGAGTGTGAGCTATCTCAAAATGTTAGCATCCTCAAAATATAGGGTAGTTAGTTTTTGTGGGCTGGGTAATTTCATAGGTTAATAAGGAGGAGGATTATTCCAACTACCTTGGAGAAGGGGAGGGGATTTCCAGGAATTGGGCTACTGCTTGCTTCTTGGCCTTTGTTGGTTAGTCTTGAAGCTATCATGGCACTGTGAGTGTGTTGTTTAGCATGCTAATATATTACAATGAGTGTATTGGGCTTCCCAGGTGACGTGAGTGATAATGAATCTGCCTGCCAATATAGGAGATGCAAGAGAGGCAGGTTTGAGATCTGGGTCAGGAAGATTCTCTGGAATAGGAAATGAAACCCCACTCCAGTATTCTTGCCTGGAAAATTCCATGGGCAGGGGAGTCTGGTGGGCTATAGTCCATGGAACCACAGTCAGACATGACTGAGCTACTGAGTACAGAGCATAATGAGGCCTAAATCAAGGTCTACTGGAAGATGAATCTTTCACCATTTTGAGCCTAATTCATTCTAACCCGTTATGTCATATCCTCAATGCTATACCACTCTTTTAAAGGTTGTGCCCTGCCCCCTTCTATCCTGTTTCATGGGTAATCTGGATATTGCTTGACACTCTACAGACTGTTCTCAATGGACTTCCCTTCTTTGCTGGGCTGCAAAACTTCCAGGATCTTGGCAGCTGGGAAACGAAAGGTAGAGGATGAGAGCAAGGGGCAGGAGCAACACGTGGGTGTGTGCCCACGGTGGGGGTAGTTGGGGAGCCTGCCTGAGGGACACAGTGATGCTGGGCAGGCTAAATCTAAATTAAAGGTCAAGGTTCTTGCTCTACACAAAGGAGTAATATACAGAGAGGAAGGCATAGAGAGAAACAAGCAGTTTATTAAAAGGCCAAAGCTTCTCAAAGTATGCACTCAGAGAAGAGTGAGAATCTTTCTCAGTGAGACACATCCTTAAGCATTTTCTGAGCCCCTTGTTATTTCAATTCCTTGATTGGATGGAGACTTCTTAGATTATGAATAGAATATTCCTTAATTGGAAGGTAGAGGCAAGAGTGTGATTTCACTTGTTTACATCAGCCTTCTTTCTTGAGCACTGGGCTTCTGAAACCATAGTACACGTGCTATACAAGCCGTTTTCCCTTTAGTTTTCCTCTACTAGCCAAGCACCAGATGCAGTTGTTGAGCAGTCATTTGCAGCCTGGTTGTTTCTATTGCCATGCTCAGCTGTGCTATGTGGGGGTTTAATGGGTAGGGGTCCCCTTTTCAGGTGTCACAAAGTTTAATCAGAGTTTAATTTATGTTCTTGTTGCTGATATCTTTTCTCCATGTTCACGATCTCATTAAGTGCAAAACAGGGAGGTGCCTTTGCCTTTTGCATAATATCTATGTATGAGGAGTGGTCTTTGGGTCTGTGCTGTATTTCTTGCCTCATTGAGACTAGAATAATATTTTCATAGAGCTAAGGGATAATAACTGCCAACCTTAAATTCAACAGCCAGAAAAATATCGCTAAAAATGATTGGTGACATGAAGTGAAATTTGCTCAGTTGTGTCTGACTCATTGTGACCCCATGGACTACACTGTCCCTGGAATTCTCCAGGCCAGAATACTGGAGTGGGTAGCCTTTCCTTTCTCCAGGGGATCTTCCCAAACCAGGGGTCAACCCCAAGTCTCCTGCATTGCAGGCAAATTCTTTATCAGCTGAACCACAAGGGAAGCCCAAGAATACTGGAGTGGGTAGCCTATCTCTTCTTCAGCAGATCTTCCCAACCCAGGAATTGATTTGGGGTCTCCTACATTGCAGGCAGATTCTTTACCAACTGAGCTATCAGGAAATTAGTAAATCTAAATAAATGCTAACTCTACAATACAATAATTATGTATTGTGGAGATTTTACACACACACATATACATTATCACCTAGAAAGTGATAAAAAGAACAACTTGGAATGTAAGAAGTCAAGGATAATTAGAATATCTAGACAGACTAACCACTCAAAATTAACAAAAGAAGGCACAACTAAGAAGGTAATAAAGAAGAGAGTCAGAATTATGAATAAATGCTTGGTTAGTACTAAAGAATGTAAGATAGGAAAGGAAAAGAGACTTGAAATATGTGGGAGAGATAAATATAAATCCAGAAATATCAGTAATTATATACTTACTATATCATGTAACTTTTTTTTTTCTTTTAGAGTTTGCATATAAGTGAGATCCTACAGGTTGACTTTCTGTGTCTGACTTATTTCACTTAGCATAATGCTGTCAAGGTCCATCCATCTTGTCTCAAATGGCAGAATTCATTTTCTTTTGAATGGCTCAATAATAGTCAATTGTATGTAAACGCCAAATTTTCTTAATCCATCTGTTGATGGACATTTAGGTTGTTTTTGTGTCTTAGTGTTGTAAACAAGGCTGCAGTGATAATGGTGGTGCAGATATCTGTTTATGACAGAGTTTTTGTTTTCTTCAGATAAATAACTAGAAGTAGAATTTCTGGGTGACATAATAGTTCTACTTTTAATTTTTTGAGGTACTTCCATACTGTTTTCCATAGTGACTGTGCTAATTTACATTTTTGCTGTATCTACTGAGTTCTTAATTTCAGTTGTTCTATTTTCCAGTTTCAGAATTTCCATCTGATTCTTTAAAAAATTTCTAGTTCTTTATAAATTAGAAATTATAAAATTTTATCTTTTCATCCAAGTTTTGAACATATTAATCAGGATTGGTTCAAATACTATGGTAATTCTAACATTTGGATCTCATGGTAAGTTTCTATTTTTTTTCTCCTAGTTTTTGGTCATTTGGGTTTTTTTTGTTGTTGTTGTTGTTTGGTCATTTGGTTTGGTTTCTTGGCGTTAGTAATTTTTTTTGTGAGACATTTTGTGTGAACAATTATAGGGATATTCTGAGACTCTAGATATCTTCCTCCAGAAAGAATTTGATTTTCCTCAGACTGATAGTTAACATCAGAGCAGATCATCTTAATTCAGTCAGAAATTAGGTTGATTCAAAGCTGGAGTTTGTGAGGGCTGTACCATTCTAAGTTTTGATAACAGATCTTGGCTTGTTGATGGCTGCCTTCTTGCTGTGTCCTCACAGGGTGGAGAGAGAACTTGGCTATCTCTTGCTCTTCATATAATGGTGCCAGTTCTATCAGAATATATCTTATAAACTCACTTAACCTTAAGTAGCTCTTTAAGGGCTGCATCTTCAGTACAGTAACATGGGGTTTGTAGCTTCAACACATAAATTTGAGGGGCATGCATTTTAGTTCACAGCATCTGCCTATTTCATGATTTAGCAATTCCACTGCTCAAACATACCCAGCATAAATGGGGCACCAAAAGACACAGTTAAGCATGTTCATAGCAGTAGTTTGCATATTAACCACAAGCTGGAAGCAACCAAATAGTCCATAAATGATAGTGTCATTAAGTTATTTGTGGTCATTTGCTACAATGGTATCTATACAGTAATTAGAATGAGTGAACTACTGCTATATGCATCAACATAGATGAATCTCACAAATAAAGATTTCATCAAAGGAAGCCAGACCCAAAAGAAAATTCATAATTCCACTTAAACAGTGTTCAAAAGCAAAAAAAAAAAAAAAAAAACTATGGTGGTAGAAGTCAGGATTGTTATCATTGTGTTTCAGAACTTTAAACGTATTATTTAATTGAATCATGATTTCCATAGTTGCCATTACATAGGCAGCTGTAAAATTTAATACTCCTTTGGAGGTAATGCTTTTTTCTCTTTCTACTTTTAAGATTTTCTCTTTGTCTTTCACATTTGTCAATATGACTTTTATGTTCCTCACATGTCCACTATGCTCAGTAATCCTTTAGTTTGTCCTGTTTTTCTTTCTTCCAGTTAAATAATTCTATCTTCTCTGGATCCAGTATTCTGTTAAAATCTATTCCTCAAGTTTCCAGTTTATGTCCACTTGGTTTTTTTTTAAATAGATTTCCAATTCTCTGATGAAATTATCTAATTTTTCTGGGTTTTTGTCTTTATACTTTTGAACATATTAATGACAGTTATTTTGAAGTCTTTGCTCACACCCAGAAAGTACATCTAATTATTTGTGGATTTCTTCTGTGAATCTGCTTACTTTTCTAAAATTTATTTGTAACCCACCAATCAGTACTCACAGCACTTTCATAGTCATTTGTGGATATGTGCAGAGGGGTAAAAGGTTTGATTCATTTGGTGCACATACTCCCAGATAAAGTAGAAAAAGGTAGTGCTCTGGCTTTTTATTTTACCTCTCATACTGTAAGCAAGTGTACTTTTTTTTTTAATTTTCTTTATTGTGGTGGTTTTGCCATACAATGACATGAAACCGCCATGGGTTTACATATGCTCCCCCTCCAGAACCCCCCTCCCTCCTCCCTCCCGATTCCCTCCCCCTGGGACATCTCGGTGCCCCAGCCCCGAGCATCAATCCTGGGCTGGCAATTGATTTCACATATGATAATTAACATGTTTCAATGCCATTCTCCTATATCCTCCCACCCTTGCCCTCTTCCACAGAGTCCACGAGTCTGTTCTATACATCTGCATTCCTTTTTCTGTCTCGCATGCAGGGTTCTCGTTACCATCTTTCTAAATTCCATATATATGCGTTAGTATACTGTATTGTTGTTTTTCCTTCTGGCTTACTTCACTCTGGATAATAGGGTCCAGTTCCGTCTACCTGAGTAGAACTGATTCAAATGAATGTTTTTTTAATGCTGAGTAATATTCCATTGTGTATATTGTGTATATGTACCACAGCTTTCTTATCCATTCGTCAGTTGATGTCCTGGCTATTGTAAACAATGCGGTGATGAACATTGGGGTACATGTGTCTCTTTCAATTCTGGTTTCCTCGGTGTGTATGCCCAGCAGTGGGATTGCTGGGTCATATGGCAGCTCTATTTGTAGTTTTTAAAGGAATCTCCACACTGTTTTCCATAGTGGCTGTACTAGTTTGCATTCCCACCAACAGTGTAAGAGGGTTCCCTTTTCTCCGCATCTTCTCCAGCATTAATTGCTTGTAGATTTTTGGATGGCAGCCATTCTGACTGGTGTAAAGTGGTACCTCATTGTGGTTTTGATTTGCATTTCTCTGATAATGAGTGATGTTGAGCATCTTTTCATGGGTTTGTTAGCCATTTTTATGTCTTCTTTGGAGAAATGTCTGTTAAGTTCTTTGGTCCACTTTTTGATTGGGTCGTTTATTTTTCTAGAATGGAGCTGCAGGAGTTGCTTGTATATTTTTGAGATTAATTGTTTGTCCGTTGCTTCATTGGCTATTATTTTCTCCCATTCTGAAGGCTGTCTTTTCACCTTGCTTATAGTTTCCTTTGTTGTGCAGAAGCTTTTAATTTTAATTAGGTCCCATTTGTTTATTCGTGCTTTTATTTCTGATATTCTGGGAGGTGGGTCATAGAGGATCCAGCTTTGGTTTATGTCGGAGAGTGTTTTGCCTATGTTATCCTCTAGGAGTTTTATAGTTTCTGGTCTTATGATTAGATATTTGATCCATTTTGAGTTTATTTTTGTGTATGGTGTTAGAAAGTGTTCTAGTTTCATTCTTTTACAAGTAGGCAAGTGTACTTTTTGCGATTTACTTGCTACAAAGCTTTTGTGCTGTATTTGGTGACTTAGCAGTTTCAAATGATCCCCAAGCATAATGCTAAGGTACTGTCTAGTGTTTCTAAGTGAGAAAATGCTGCAGTGTACCTCATGGAAAAAATGAGTGTGTGATACAAACTTTGCACATAATATGTGTAGTACATGATGGAAAAGCAGCTAAAATTGTGTATTCAAAAGTATGGTGAAAAAGTATAGCACTATTGTGATGCTAGATACCAATGAAATTTATCATCAGGTAACTCAGTGTGTAAGAATTAGCTAGATATGAAACACTCAGCTACTCCTAGTGGCTCACACCTTTCAAAAGGCAATGTGGCATGAAAAATGTCAAATTTGTAGGCGAAGAGGTTCTGTAGATAAGGAGGCTGTGAAAGAATTTTAAGACACTTGCTAAATCTTATACAGGAAAAGAGTTCCATGGTGGAGCAAGTTTTCAATGCCTCTGAGGCTGGCTTATTTTACAAGGCTAGTTTCCATCAAACCTATATAATGTAAAAGGCATTTTTGATTGCAAAAATTACCAGAGGCTGGAAAAGAACCGATCTGCATGTTTTCATTTGGAGAAACAGTTCAGTATTCAGAACTCAGTGTTCATGGCAGTTTTATAGAACAGAACTATGACAAATAATGAGAATTGAGTGTTTCTGAATCATCTATGGATCTACTTTTATAATTTATTTTTCCCCTTGGCTATTGGTTATATGAATCTATTTCTACATGGATAGTAAATTTTAATTAAATATCTTAAAATACTCTCGAGTTCCAGATGATGTTATCTTTGACAGGTAAATTTACCCTTTCCTCTGATAGGCAAATAGTGGGATGCTAATCTACTTAATCTAGCCACAGGTCACGTAGTTCAAGCTGGGTTAGTTTTGTTAAGTCTAAGCCTCAGTCTGATTTCTTCCTATCAGGAATTTTAATCAAGAGCCTAACTTTCCTTCCACTCATTAATAGCAGAAAATTTTACTCCGCTCTCTGCAGATTTGTGGCTTGGCATTTTGATTCCCCACCTTTGAAGCTTCAGACTTGGCGTGTCTACTGACAAGTAGACTGGTAGTAGTTTGAGGCTCTTTGAGTCTTAGACTTTGTCACTGTGGCCTAATAATAACCACCGAGACTTATTCTACTAGTTTATCTGTCCCACTGAAGTGTTCCTCTGCCAAACATCAAAGCTGGATTTGCAGACTGTAGAGGTGTCCAGATAAGTAAGTACTCTGGGAAAAGTAGTTGCCGATAATCAGTGTTGCCTCACCAAGGCTGCCATACCAAAGTACCACAGGCTGGGTGACTTAAATAAGAAATCCTTTTATTTTTTGGTCACAATTCTGGAGGCTGTGAGTCTCAGATGAATGTGTCTGCAGTGTTGGTTTCTTCTGAGGCCATTTTCCTTGGCACAAAAATGGCTGCCATGTCACTGTTTCTTCACATGGTCTTCCCTCTGAACATGGCTGTCTCCTAATTTCCTCTACTTATAAAAACACCAGTGACAGGACTTCCCTGGTGGTCCAGTGGTTAAGATTCCACACTTCCAATGCAGGGGGCACAGGTTCTATCCCTGGTCGAGGAATGAAGATTCCCCCTTGCTTCAAGGCATGGCCAAAATAAATAAATAAATAAGTTAAACACCAGTCACATTCAATTAGGCTCCCCAAGTGACCTTATTTTAACTTAATTGCCAATTTAAAGACCCCATATCCAAATACAGTCTCATTCATTCTATGGTACTGGAGGCTAGGACTTGAACATACAAATTTTAGGAGGGTGTAATTCAGCCCTTGGGGTTCCCAGATTACACTAGTGGTAAAGAATCCACCTGCCAATGCAGGAGATGAAAGACACACGTATTCTATCACTGGGTCAGGAAGATCCCCTGGAGCAGGAAGTGGCAAACCCAGTCCAATATTCTTGCCTGAAGAATCCCATGGACAGAGGAGCCTGATGGGCTATAGTCCATGGGATCACAAAGAGTCAGACATGACTAAATGGCTGGGAGTAATTCAGCCCATAACAAGGATTTTCTATTCTGTCCATATTTCTCAGGACCCTTCCTCAGAGTGACTTTTTGTCTCCCAGGCAGTGACAGGCTATGGGAGATTCCACTGTGCTTTTCTGAGTTGAGGCTAAGGTCTTTCTACCCCTGCTTTATGCATCTTCAAAATTCAAATAGATGTTTCAATAGAAAAATGTCATGTGTTTGAAGCCCCTCAATGTTCCACTCAATGTATGTCTGCCCCAAGCCATGTCCCACCAGTTTTCCTGTACTTGTCTCAGTGTCAGCCCTCTGCCTGGGCCAAATCCAAGTTATCAGCCTCTGGCTAATATGCAGAATTTACCAGTGTCCTCAGGGGCAGCTGCAAAACCTAGCTCACCTCTGCCATGTATGACTGCTTTGAATTTCACTCCTTCCAGTCTTCATGGTTTCTGCAGTTCTTGAATGCCTTTAAATGTATGACTTTTGCAACAAGCCTGTCAAGTTTTTCTTATTTTCCATGGGATTGAGGGCTTGTATGAATTCTATCCTTTCCGGAGGCCAGGTCAGTGGTTACCTTCAAGGAATGATGGATTGTGACTGGTAGGTGATATGGGAAGAGTGTCTGACTTAACATGGGAGTTGGAGTTACAGAGGTATATTCATTGTAATAAAATTAATTGAGTTGTGTAATTAGGGAAATATGTTCTGGTATGTATATTTCCAATAAAACCTGTATTTAAAAAAAACACACACAGAAGGAAAAAATAAGTTATATGCTGAATAGGTTTTCAAAACTCCATGGAAAAGTAGCTTTAAAGGCAAGTGAAGTAAAAGTGTTAGTCACTCAGTCATGTCCAACTCTTTGTGACCCCATGGATCACCAGGCTCCTCTGTCCAGGGAATTCCCCAGGCAAGAATACTGGAGTGGGTCACCATTTCCTTCTCCAGGGGATCTTGATCCAGGGATGGTCTCCTGCACCACAGGCAGATTCTTTACTATCCAAGCCACCAGGGAAGCCCCTTCCTAAAGGGGTTCTGGTTCTTCCCTCTGTTTCTCTTCCCTTGAATTCCTACTCTTTCTCTATCTTCTCCTATGAGAAAGGATAATGTTAGGTGATTGCCTCTGTCTTATGGTAGAATTTCCAAAGTCTGAGTCTTTGTGTCAGGAATGGTTTGCTAGAAACTTGCTGGGACAAATGGAGATAGCTGCTCGCGTTCCAGGATGGAATGGGAAGGGAAGGAAACTGGAGGTTTTTGGTCTCACAGGCTTGGGTGGGGACAGATAATATCTTCCTTCATGCTTTGCCTGGCAGGATGGTTTGCAGATACATCTGCTTAATTAACTTCATGCGTGTGGATCCACATGCATACCTACATCTCTGAGGACATTATTAGTTCTCAAGGACAGTACATTCTCAAGCTATAAAAGGAAAAAAGTAACTTCTGCAGTACCTGTAAGCTGCACAGCCCTTCCTTTCCTGCAGTTAGTAAACCCAATTATGATTCTTTCCTCCTTTCAGATGCAAACCTTTGGGGCTTGCTGGAATAAGGAAGATAACAAATGCCTCAGCATAAAGGCTTTCTCAGTTACAGAAAGAAACACTGTGCAATGTCTAAGCCAGAAAGAGATCCTCCATCCCAGTCTCCATCTGGGGGAGGGTTAGTTATGACCATGGTAAGTGCAGCACAGGTGAAATAGGAAGTGTCATGGGAGTGAATTAAAAGGAGTGCATTGGAACTTCCCTGGTGGTCCACTGGTTAGGACTCCATGCTTCCGCTGCACGGGGAGCATGGGTTCTATCCCTGGCTGGGGAACTAAGACCCTGCATGCTGATGCCAGTCCCACATGCCTCAGCCAAAAAAAAAGTTTCAAAAAAGGGATGCCTTAGTGGGAGACTCTCATGTTGGGCCCATGTGTGACCTCCATCTCTGCCCTCAAGGCCACTCTCATCATGTGCCCATTATCCCAGGTCTGGGGTGGTTGAAGTGGAAGTCTGGCTGATGTCAATGGCTGAGTCATTTTGTCTACTTGGAGGCTTGGTGCCTCTTCCATGGTGTATGTTTTTTATTTGGCTTCAGTGTGACATGCAGCTTTCTTTGGTTCCACACCAAGAGGTCCATCCACATAGCTCTACTATGGATATCCTTGTTATCAATCTTTCCAATTTTTTCCCTTCTGTGCTTCTGTGCAGCCATCCAAGAAATATGTCCTAACCTTGAGCTGCTTCCTTTTCCTCACAAAGTGGATAACCAAGTACATTGATCACAGTTTCACTCAATGAGAAAATTTTCACTCTTTGCTGTCTTTCAAGGCCACTCCTGTGGTGTAGCCGTTGCCTGTTATTAGCATGCAACCACATACCAAGCTGACCTACTTAGAATCTAAGCTTGGGTTTTTGCTGGCTATATAGGACCTTCTCTGTGGCTATATGGGCAACTAGGGGTGACACTTATCCAACTGTGGTAGGTAACATGGGACTTTGGACTACCTGCCTATTAAGATTATTTATATTCCTTGTCCTGCTCTGTCAGATGTATCATTCCTGTATTATGGATGGGCTGCTGCTGCATCTATCTGACTCTTAGCATAATATAGTTCATAGTAGACAGTTATGGACACATAGTCATTTGGTGGCCCATGGTCAAGCATTCCAACTCTACCAGGACCCAGTAATGTGAGAAGAGGTTTATCCTAATGTGTATGTTTCCCCGCGTATGTCATGTTCCCAAACCCCAGGGCCTGGATTGTGGTTTTCCAACTTGTGCCTTCTATAAAATCCACACAGCATGTTTCCCCCTACATAGATACATCTGAATCCCACAGGGTTCATGGGGCCATCCTTGTTCAGTTGACAAGGATGTTTTTATTGTGGCCTGGATGTGCTTCAGGGCTCTTTCCTGTTCTGGCTCTACTTAAAGTTGGCATCTTTCCATGTCATCCAGTCTACAGGTGGAGCAATATGCTTGGGTGTAGAATGTACTTTCTCTAGAAATCAAAGAGGTCTACCAGATGCTGTGCTTCTTTGTGGTAGGGGATGCAAGATGAAGCCATTTGTCTTTTACTTTGAGTGGAAATCCAGAACTATACTCTTGATCATTAGACACCTAGAAACATTTCTGAAATGGAAGATCCTTGAAATTCATAGGGTTTATCTCCCATCATCCCTAGCAATATATCTTGCCACTACCTCTAGCATTGCTGTCATTTCTTGCTTGCTTGTACTGCTCAGTCAATGTGATGACATCAATGTAATAGATCAATGTAACATTCAGTAGGATATCCCCAGAGTCCAGCTCTCCTTGGACTGTATTATTACAGGGGGAAAGAGTTAGCATAGGCTTAGAGCAAAACTCTGTGTATCATTGTCTATTTTTCCTTTGCATATAGTCCCTCTGACTCTCACACTCAACCCTTAGCTATTTGTTGGCCACTTTTAGTTTCTCTTCATCCCCTGCAGGACATCAGTACAACTTCTTGGTGTCTAGCCAACTCTGCTGTCCTTGTAGGTATTGCTTCTGCTGCTGCTAAGTCTCTTCAGTTGTGTCCAACTCTGTGAGACCCCATAGACAGTAGCCCACCAGGCTCCCCTGTCCTGAGATTCTCCAGGCAAGAACACTGGAGTGGGTTGACATTTCCTTCTTCAGTGCATGAAAGTGAAAAGTGAACGTGAAGTTGCATTGGTTCCCCTATATCTTGGAAGTGCCTGGATTATTACACTAGCAAGGGCATCCTTCTCCTTCAAGACACTTTTTCAGGTTGCCGTGATGAATCTGCAACAATTGGGCCACCAGCTTCAGCCAGGGACTATTCATATCTCATGTCCCACTCAGGATGAGATACTCATTATCAGCTAGGTAGTGATTGTGCCCATGCCCTAGCTTTCTCAGGCCACTTCCAGCACCACCTGGGTCAGGTTCTCTGAAAATAAGATACCCAAGATGGAATTAGATGTACACAAGAGATTTGTTGAAAGAAACAACTGGGAAGGATAAAGAAGGAAGGAGCAGCAGAGAGCAGATTGAGACTTCAGACCTCAATACATGGCTTACATCTGAGAAAGAAGAGGGTAGAAAAGAGGGTTAAGGCAAAAGAGTGTCAACAGTGAAGTTCTGGCCAGACCAGTAAGGAATACCTGAGCAAGGTTACCCATTGGAAGAATCAATCCTTGCCTAAGGCCATGCAGCCATTGATCTTGAAGTTGAGATTTGAACTTGCAGTATCCAGAGTACATGCTGTTCTCATTCCACCATAGCTACTGTAAGTTTTCTTCCACTAGTTAGACCTGGCAGTCCCCTGCCATTTGGGGCTTCTCTCTGTGGTTTCCATAGAGCTAGACTCAAGGTTGTTTCTTTTTTTTAAGTTCACAACTCCGGGATCTTGTGTCTTAACCAACTCTCATCCATATTCAGCTCTTCTGCTCCCCTGCTGTCAGGAGACTCTAGAAAACTTAGAAAAAGAAGACTGAGGAACACGTTGTTGTTTAGTTGCTGAGTACTATACAACTCTTTGTGACCCCATGGATTGCAAGATGCCAGCCACCTCTGTCCTGCACTATCTCCCTGAGTTTGCTCAAATTCATGTCCATTGAGTCGGTGATGCTATCTAATCACTTCATCCTCTGTTGCCCCCTTCTTCTGCCTTCAATCTTTTGCAGCATCAGGTTCTTTTCCAATGAGTTATTTCTTCTTACCAGGTGGCCAAAATACTGGAGCTTCAGCATCAGTCCCTCCAATGAATATTCAGGGTTGATTTCCTTTAGGATTGACTGATTTGATCTCCTTGCTGTCCAAAGGATTCTCAAGAGTCTTCACAGCACCACAATTCAAAAGCATCAGTTCTTTGGTGCTTGGCCTTCTTTATGGCCCAACTCTCAGGTCCATACATAACTGCTGGAAAAGCCATAGCTTTGACTATATGGACCTTTGAAAGTGGGGTGGTGTCTTTGCTTTTTAATATGTTGTCTAGGTTTGTCATAGCTTTCCTTCCAAGGAACAAGTATCTTTTAATTTCATGGCTGCAGTCAGCATCCACAGTGACTTTGGAGCCCAAGAAAATAAAATCTGTCACTGCTTCCACTGGTTTAACTCAGGTTAGTGATGAGGACTGAGTTGACACTGAAGAGAGGAAATAATATAGACCTTGAGTTCTATACTGTCTGTTCCAACACACACATATCCATCCTGTAGACATCTCTGCTCATTCCTGACAGTGAAGTTAAGATCTGGCAGCATCATTAATGAAGATAGGTGGTTTTATAGGGTCTATTGGTTCTAAATCTCTCAGAAACTCTGTAGGATGGAAATGATGTTTTCAGAATCATAAAAATAGTTACAGATAGGGAAAACCAAGGTACATATTAGACACATTAAGTAACTTGCCATTCATTGAACTACTCAATCAGAGGTGGTTCTACAATCTAGCATAAATGAAATAACATTAAAAAAAGTGACCTCAGCACCTACTGTTATAAAGCTTCCTCCCTTCATATCCCCTTCACTTCATGGAATGCAGTCTTATAGAGAGGCAAAAGCATAAGCTCTGGAGTTGGGCAGACTTGGGTTCTAAATGACTGTCAATTTTCACATGTGTCCTTGGGCAAGTTCTCTGTCCTCAGTGACCTCATCAGTAAAGAGTTAATTATACCTAATCTATAAAATTGACAAAATATTTAAATTTGTGCATGCAAAGGCAGCTAGTACAGGCTGAGCAGGTGTAGGGGCTTAACAAATATTCATTCCCATCTTTGGGAGAGATTGTTATGATGGACAGATCCACCTCCTCCATCTCCCAAGGCACTGAGCAGTTTATCAATAGAGGCCTTCCCTGACCCGATTTCACAAAGTGCTTCTGTGAATCTGAGAAATTGAGGCCTCACTGTATGTCAGCTTTGAGGTTGCCACTTGGAAGGCAGTTGTATCAACGTGTGTTAGTTGGTCAGTCATATAAGACTCTTTGCAGCCCCATGAACTGTAACCCACCAGGCTTCTCCATCCATGGCATTCTCCAGTCAAGGATATTGGAGTGGGTTGCCATTCCGTTCTCTGGGGACCTTCCCAACCCAGGGATCAAATCCGGGTCTCTTGCATTGCAGGCAGATTCTTTACCACTTTAGCCACCAGGGAAGCCCCAGTTGTATCAATAGCAATTAATTTCCTTACTCCTGGCTTTCCTGTTAATTATTCTGAAAATGTACTTACATTCTGTCAACAAGACTGTTTTCAAAACTGCAGCCATTTTTCATCCTTAATAAAGTCTCCTTCCTGTCTTCTCCCTTCTGTTTCACAGTTGCAAACATCTTAATCCTGGAGAATTGAAAGATTATGGAAAAATAGAAACTAGAGAGGTCCTTCTCCATGCTGTCTAATCATAATTCCTTCCTAAATGAGGAACTGGCCTCTCCTTTATCCTCGGATGCAGTGACTTCACATTCTCTGCCTGGTTCAGCCTTCATATCAAGGTTCCATGTCAGCTGTGATGAGGTTATTCCCACTTTAGATGTGAAGAAATTGATGCTGAGAGAGGTTGCTTACTTTGGCCAAGATCACACAATAAATTCTACCAGAATTAATATTTGAGCCCAGTCTGTCTGATATAAAAATCCAGCCTAAAATCACACACATACACACAGGTCTGCACCCACAATTTACTACATCCTGTGTCTGATCTATTGTGTGGAGAAGAAAGCACCTCCCTTCTCTGTCAGCTCATGTCTTCCATGTCCACCGTCTCCCACTAATTCTAGTAAATGCTCAGGAAACAGTTGTGAATTAATTTTATTTCTTTGTAGACAAGAAAAGTATTGTGCTAAACATGGTCTAAAGAGATCAGGTCAGTGGCCTAGCTCAAAAACAGTAATGACATTACTTTAGTATTATTAGAAGAATCAAAAGCTATTTCTATTTGTGAGTAGGGACCATGCCACTTACTTTCTGTGGATCCCCAAAGAATTGTGCCCTCAAAATTAATGAAATAAATGCAATGAATTAGGCAGCATACTGATGCTGAGAAGGTTCTTTGCAGTAGGTTAGGGACTCATCTCAGCACTGCCACTAAGTAGTTATGTGACTTGGCTTTACTGAGCCCCAGTTTTCTCATCTCTAGAATGAGAAGTTGAGCAGGACAGTCCTCCAGGTCTTATAATCTCAGGGTCTATGGCCTTCAGCCATGCCTTTGGGACTGTGGTATCTTCTAGTACATCTCCATGCTTGGGGACAGGCTCTTGGCATGAGTATGCCTCTCTCATTAGTCATCCCCAATGGAGAGCAAAAGCACCTTTTATTTTCTGCCTTTTCTGATAGTGCAGATTTTAAAAGCCAGAGGAGCATCTTCTCCCATTTATTCTTTTTGCAAAGAAATAGGTTCTTCTATACAAAGAAGGTGAAGTCTCCTTATTTCAAAACATCTTCCCATTGATAGCAATATATATTACTTTTCCTAAATATTTCAGAATCCTATTTCTGAGTGAGATTCTGAAGGTTACTGCCAAGTAACCATTCCTTCAAAGAACTCTAAGGGGCAAGGTTGAGTTAATACTACCTCAGTCAGAATAAAGCCTGTTCTGGCGTTCATCTATGAGGGAAACAATGTTGAGAGGAAACCTTTAGTTTTCCTCTAAAGGAAAGGTAAAGGATTTTATTTTATTTCTGAGGGTGAAGGAAGTGATTGCTGGTGTCTTGAGGCCATCTTTGTCCCAGATGAGAGTCAACTCCCTGACCAGTTAAATGAGCTTTAATTACTAGGAATGTATGCAAACATTTCTTAAGTGCATCTGTTTAAAGAGCTTTAGATCAGAGATGGAGCCAAACTCTGGAAAAGACTGCAATATATTAAATGCCTCTTTTTCCTGAAGGGGAGAATAACTGATGATTCCTGATGTACATGATGAAGGTTGTTCTCTAAATGGTAATGAGGCATCACTAGGTAAATGTTGGCTGGAAATCATTGGGAAACAAAACATTTCCATGCAGTCCAATCCAAGGGCATGGGTGACTTCAGGGAAGAGAGACTAATCTGAAGAAAAGGGAGGAACCAGATATAGCCAGTAGAGATAAAGTGCTGGGGAAGAAATTCCAGATTTGGTCAGATCTGATGAGCCTCAGCCTGGGCAGAGGCCAAGGATATCATGCACTTCCCCAAACAAACAGAGAAAGATGCTCGACTCTCCTGCTTTACTGTTCTTGTCCCAATCTTTTGCCAACATATCATGAAGAAGGGTAACAGTGGAAGAATCTGGCAAGCCATTTCTGTCAATATAGGAGACAAACACACAGGGGGCTCACTGTGAGAAAGGAAGGTCCTTGCTCCAGGATGGCTCTGGGACCTGGTGTCTTGTGCAGGATGTAACCTGCACAAACATGCATGGCAGCCCTGGCTCCTCACAGCCCCTCAGAGATGCTATTTATTTACTTATTTATTTGTGTTAGGTCTTAGTTGCAGCACGTGGGATCTAGTTCCCTGACCAGGGATTGAACCCAGGCCTCCTGCTTTGGGAACATGGATTCTTAGCCCCTGGGCCACCAGGGAAGTCCTTGCCTTGTTTCTCCTGAATCAGAAGCTTATCCTAGCCTGGAGCACTCTTCATCCACCCCCTCCTGCACTTTGCTAGCCTGCTACACATTCACCTCCCTAAAGTCTGCTCAAACATTAAGGAAATGGCAACCCACACCAGTACTCTTGACTGGAAAATCCCATGGATGGAGGAGCCTGGTAGGCTACAGCCCATGGGGTTGCAAAGAGTTGGACACAACTGAGCAACTTTCACTTCAATGTCTGCTCAGACACCACTTTCTTAAGCTGCGGCCTGGATAGGCGCCTGGTTAAGTGTCCCTTCCTTACCACTTATCACTGAACTGCATTCGCCTATTCTTTGGGTCTTCCTTGTGACCTGGGAGCTTTTAGAGACCGCTGATGGTGTGGTTCCATCTCTTCAGGGCTATCCACAGGGCTGCTCACAGAGGGAGCACCTGGCAAATGTTTGCTGAAAATTGAAGGAAAAGGGGAAGGGAGGAGAGAAAGAGAAGAAGAAAATGTAGAGGAGACAGAGAAAGGGAGAGAGAATGAGGAAAAGGAAAGGGGATATGAGAGGGAGGGAGAGAGACAAGAAGAGAGAAGTAAAAAAAGAAGAGGGTAAAGGAAAGGGGGAGAAAGAGGAAGGAGAAATGGAGAGACAGAAAGACTAAACAGAGCTGGGTCGCCCGGGAAGTGGGTCAGGGCAGCCCTGCTGGCAGCCTGTCTCAATGTCCTTCTCTTCCTTCACCCCTTCTTCCCCTCACCATGACACTCCGTTTAATTAAATTCTGACTCCAACAGAACTAGCTTGGGCCAAACCTCCTCATCTACAAGAAATGTCCTCCAGAACTGTGATCTAGGGTTTCCAGCAACAATGTCAACGTCCAAACTGATGGCAGTGGGTTTAAGCCAGCTAAGACCCCAGGTCATGGGGGGCTTCTTATTTGAGTTTCTTAAGATCCTTTTAATCCATGGAGAGCTAGGAGACTGCTGCAGGCTGTGTGGGCTGCAAAGTAAATTGTTTTTCAAGCTTATTGAAGGCACTTCCTTGGGGAAATATCCTCTTTCTGCCAGAGTTGAGCCTCACAGTCTTGCTCTGGGGCCTCCTATTTAGTGGAAAAGGGAGGGGTTTTTGGAAAAGTGTTTGGGGTCAGGGGTTTCCCATCAGGCTGATGAGAGAGAAATTCACTTGGTTGCTGGGAGGGTTGAGAATTCCATTTAAGTTTTCATTTAAACTCGTGACTATTAACTGGCAACAGCATTACCTGGGGAGCTGGTTTAAAACGAGCAGTCTAAGGTCCCAGCTCCATGGACTTTGATTCACTGGGTTTGGAGGGGTCTCTGAGATTCTGCCGATTGAACAGCCATCTTCCTCCTGCTTAATTCTTCTTCAGAGTCTCAGGGAGGGCCTGGCCTGGGGGAGGCTGTGGGCTGGCAGCTCTCAGTGCAGTGAAAACTCAGTGACTGACTTGGATCCCGTAGGAGCAGAAAAGGGGCTGGTGGAATCTCCAGCCACATAGCTTCTGAGGGGTGGGGGCACACTGACCATTTTTCACTTAGTGGGTTTAGAATTCTCTGTTTGCACCTGAGTTTCTTTTCCCTGGGACTGTTCCTTCTTACTGGAAACACTGATATTGGACACACCACACCCCCCTTACATTTTATTTTTTCACATCATGTATTTATTTGTTGGCTGTGCTGGGTCTTTGTTGCTGTGAGCGAGCTTTCTCTAGATGCGGTGCACAGCCTTCTCATTTTTGTTGGCTTCTATTGCTGCAGAGCATGGGCTCTAGAATGTGTGGGCTCCAGTGGTTGTGACGCACAGGCTTAGTTGCTCTGAGCCATTTGGGATCTTCCTGGACCAGGGGTTAAGCCCGTGTCCCCTGCATTGGCAGGGGGATTCTTCATCGTTGGACCACCAGGGAAGTTCCCCCTTACGTCCCAAGGTGGCTCCACAGTGGGGTCAGATGCAGCTGCTTCCTCTACAGGCACATGGAGGTATGTGAAGTAACAACTCCACGCCAAGCCTGCTTCTCCCAGGGACCTCAGAGCTACTTAGATGCTTCACTGGAGAAGAGGGTGGGGTGGGTGGTAAGAGGCTAAAGACCCCTCTGGTGGTTCCTAAATGTGCACCAGCCAGGACAGACTGAGAGAAAGGGCAGTGGCAAAGAAGGATGGAGGAGGAAAGCAGGATCTGGGGCCCTGTGTCCTTATCTCTCTCAGCTGTTAATCAGCTGTGGGACTTGGGACCATGGCTTCTATTTACTACTGCAAATGAAGAACTTGCTGCCTGCAAGTGCTCAGTGTTGAGTTCCTTTATTCCCCACACTTGTCTTCTCTGAAGCAATGCTTTTTTTTTTTTTTTTTTGTGGTTCTTTTCTCCCATCCCACATTCTCTACCCCTCCAGCTTTGTTTCCTATTTTCCTAAAAATTGCAATAGAATTAGTGAGTTCTTTTTATTTTTTTTTTTTACTTTTTTTTTTTTTTAATTTTTAATCGTTTTTGCCATACATTGTCATGATATCACCATGGGTTTACATGTGCTTCCCCTCCGGAACCCCCCTCCCTCTTCCCCCCCCCCCCCCCCTGGGAAATTTCGCTGCACCAGCCCCGAGCATCAATCCTGGGCTGGCAATTGATTAGACATATGAAAATTAACATGCTTCCATGCTCTTCTCCCATATCATCCCATCCTTACCCTCATCCACAAAGCCCACGAGTCTATTCTATACATCTGCGTTCCTTTTGTTGTCTCGCATGGTGGGTTCTCGTTACCGTCTTTCTAAATTCCATATATATGTGTTAATATACTGTATTGTTGTTTTTGCTTCTGGCTTACTTCACTCTGGATAATGGGCTCCAGTTTCGTCCATCTGAGTAGAATTGCTTCAAATGAATTTTTTTTTTAATGCTAAGTAATATTCCATTGTGTATATGTACCACTGCTTTCTTATCCATTCGTCAGTTGATGGGCATCTAGGTTGCTTCCATGTCCTGGCTATTGTAAACAATGCAGCGATGAACATTGGGGTACATGTGGCTCTTTCAATTCTGGTTTCCTCGGTGTATATGCCCAGCAGTGGGATTGCTGGGTCATATGGCAGGTCTATTTGCAGCTTTTTAAGGAACCTCCACACTGTTTTCCATAGTGGCTGTACTAGTTTGCATT
>ML660216.1:1699635-1950147 GCA_007570785.1 Antilocapra americana
CCAGACTCATCAAGAAACAAAGGGAGAAGAACCAAATCAACAGAATTAGAAATGAAAACGGAGAGATCACAACAGAAAACACAGAAATACAAAGGATCATAAGAGACTATTATCAGCAACTATATGCAAATAAACTGGACAACCTAGATGAAATGGACAAATTCCTAGAAAAGTACAACTTTCCAAGACTAAACCAGGAAGAGATAGATAATATTAATAGACCCATCACAAGCACGGAAATTGAAATTGAAACCGTAATCAGAAATCTTCCAAAAAACAAAAGCCCAGGACCAGATGGCTTCACAGCTGAATTCTACCAAAAATTTAGAGAAGAGCTAACACCTATTCTACTCAAACTCTTCCAGAAAATTGCAGAGGAAGGTAAACTTCCAAACTCATTCTATGAGGCCACCATCACCCTAATTCCAAAACCCGACAAAGATGCCACAAAAAAAGAAAACTACAGGCCAATATCACTGATGAACTTAGATGCAAAAATCCTCAACAAAATTCTAGCAAATAGAATCCAACAACACATCAAAAAGATCATACATCATGATCGAGAATTAGTGAGTTCTTTTTAAAAAAGACTTTTTGAAAGTCGTGTGCCCTTCTGTAGGCAGAATATTCAATCAGTTATTTATTGCTTTGCCTCTCTACAAAACCCAAGCGAGATGACTGATAAACCAGACCAACCATAAGACCTTGACTCTGGGAAAGTGAACAGAACATTCTTTCCAGGCACTGCCTGCATGATCTGGACCATTCCTCCAATGTGTCTTCCTCCACATCTGCTCCTGCCACCCCAGCCTCCTCTCTGCCTCTGGCCTCAGAGTCTTTTCACTTGCTTCCCTCTCCTGTTTCAATGGCACCAAGGTTCAGGGGCTTTTCTTGGTTCAGTTGGATCTTAACTTGAAGGTTTCCTCTTCAGAGAGAGTCTTTCCTTAGTGTCCACATCTTAACCATTCTCTCATTGCTCTAGGTTCCTCTTGTTATTCACTCGCTAAGTTGTATCTGACTCTTTGAGACCCCATGAACTGCAGCCCACCAGGCTTCCATGTCCTTCACTATCTCCCAGAGATCACTCAAATTCATGTCCATTGAGTCGATGATGCCATCAAATGATCTCATCCTCTGTCAGCCCCTTCTCTTCCTGCCCTCAATCTTTCCCAGCATCAGTCTCTTCCACTGAGTTGGCTCTTCACATCAGGTGACCAAAGTATTGGAGCTTCAGCTTTAGTATCAGTCCTCCCAATGAATATTCAGTGTTGATTTCCTTTGGGATTGACTGGTTTGATCTATTTGCAGTTCAAGGAACTCTGAAGAGTCTTCTCCAGCACCACAGCTTGAAAGCATCAATTCTTCAGTGCTCAGCCTTCTTTATAGTCTAACTCTCATTTGGGAAGCTGGCTAATCATGTGGAATCCCAAGTTTCAATCCTTGACTTAATGGGTCGAAGCTGGAGGATCTGGTAGTTTTTTGAAAAGCTCCCCAATGTGGAGACAGTATTGTGAACTTCTAAGCACTGTGGGTTCTTGTTATTATTTTTAGATATAATTGATATTTTAGCTTCAGGTGTACAACATAATGTTTTGATATTTGTATATATTGTGAAATGATCACAATGTGTCTATTATGATAAGCATTGCTATATATTGTCTCACCCATTACAGTACACAGTAGATTGTAATAAAATGGCCACACATTCTTCCTCAAACTGTATCCATGCCACTGGCAAGGTATCTTTGAAGCATCTTCCATCCAGAGATGGAGTAATCCTTATCTCTGGGCTGACCTTGTGACTGACTTCGATCCACAGATGTTACAGATACCACGCTGTGGAACTTCAAAGGCTAGTTTAGTGGAGGAAGAGTAGACAAGTAGAGCAGACAGAAGTCATTCCCACTGAAGCCCTCTAGACAAAGCAGCTGGTAGCTAGCACCACCTTCCAGATGGAAGTCAAGCCAGCTTAGTCCTGATTGAGGTCCCTAATGATTACAATTGTATGAGTGACCCCAGATGAGATAGGCAGAACAGCTCAAGTGAGCCCTACCCAAATTGCTAACCTGCAAATTTAGGGCAAATAGTTATTGCTTTAAGCCATGATGTTTTGGTGCCACTTGTTATGAAGCAATAAACAATACAGAATGTAAGGCTTCCTAAGGGCAGAGACTTTGTGGTTTTATTGTTGTTATGGTCATTTTTTCAGTACCCTCTCCGTGTTACCTAGTGGTAGGTGCTCAATAAATATTTTCTAAATGGGTCAGTGATATCTGATAGGACTTTACAAGGAACTATTTTGCACTTAGAGTCCATCTGGCAGCTTGGGGGCACTTTCCTCAGTATTTAGAGTCAGCTAATGAGAGAATATGACTCCTCTCTCCTCCCCCAAGAAATCTCTTAAAGTGCTACAGTGAGGCTCCTTTCTCAGTAGGTCGTTTCATAAAAAGGTTGTTTAGCATAAATCTTTGCTGATTCAGGAAATCCATTTTCTTTTCACATCCTCAGATTAAACATTCCTTAGTTCAGAGATATTAAAGAAATTGACTGCTTCCTCCAGTCTTCTGCTGAGAAGATCATCCTGGTAACTGAGGGTGTGAGGACCCCGTCCTGAGCAGGTGGTCAGGTTGATGGTGGAGCTGGGGCCAGTGGAGAACAAGGCGATGTTGAAAAACCAGTAAACTGGCTGGTGACACTGATGTAGTTCCAGTCCCTACTATCTGCAGACTGGGGTTTGAATAACAAGTTGCTCAGTTGCCACATCATGTCTGACTCTTTGTAACTGTGTGGACTGCAGCATGCCAGGTTTCCCTGCCCTTCACCATCTCCTGCAGTTTGCTCCAAGTTACAACCGTTGAATCACTGATGTGATCCAACCGTCTCATCCTCTGCATCCCCTTCTCCTCCTGCCCTCAACCTTTCCCATCATCAGGGTCTTTTCCAACAAGTCCACTCTTCACAGTAGGTGGCCAAAGTATTGGAGCTTCAGCATCAGTCCTTCCAATGAATATTCAGGGTTGATTTCCTTTAGGATTGATTGGGTTGATCTTGCTGTCCAAGGGACTCTCAAAAGTCTTCTCCAGCACCACAATTCAAAAGTATCAGTTCTTCAGTGCTCAGCCTTCTTTATGGTCAATTCAAAGGTCCCAGGGCTGTCATTATAAGACTAAGAGAGGGATAATGCAGTGACCTAACCTAGAATTGTGTGCTGAGCTAGTGAGCTGGGCTCCTGCTAAAGCAGATCTGGACACTGGGATTCACATGATCTCAGGAAGTACAAGTAGAAAAGTGGGGATGTGAGAGAGGAAAGGGAATAAGCAAGGATATGTTAGCTGATTACTTGTGGGCACCTGGAGTTCAGTCCTGCAGGGACCTCTGGTGCATAGTAGAGACTGTCCGTGCTTCAGACCTGCCCTGCTCCAGGAAGCAAGGAAGCTGGAGGCGACATCTACCTGCTTCGGGCTCCTCAGTGTAGGAGCCTCCTCTGCTCCTCCAGCCAGAATAAGCCCTTAGGCAGAGTATGACGGTACTGAACATGGTGAGCTCA
Source organism: Antilocapra americana (assembly GCA_007570785.1). Lineage (NCBI taxonomy): Eukaryota > Metazoa > Chordata > Mammalia > Artiodactyla > Antilocapridae > Antilocapra > Antilocapra americana. The sequence continues at coordinate 1,703,183 of ML660216.1, forward strand.
GCTATAAGGACAGTTGTTTCTAGGAGTCCATTCTGAGCATGGAAACCAGGCAGCTGGCAGGTGAGATTTGCTGGCCCTGCAAAGTGTTTGTCCAAGCTTTTGCCCCAGTCCTCCCCCTGCCCCCAAGGCCACAACCCCTTCCTTCTCAGGTGCTGCTTTGGCCTCAGGGTTCTAGTCTTCAGGTCTCAGAGCTGTCTTAAGGTGGCAGCGCAGAGGAGGGTAGATGGAAGAGGACACCATGGCATCATCGTATTTGATGTCATGGCCAACACTTTGAGTGCTGCCTGTGTGCTAAGCAAGGATTAGGTCATTCAGTTCTCAAAACATCATGAGACAGATGTTGTCATGAGACATATTAGTGTCTGTGTGTTCCAATAAGACTTTATTTACAGAAACAGGTAGTGAGCCGGATTTGACCATAGTTTGCCAACCCCCAGTCCGCACACTCCCAAATCACCCTTCAACCCACTGAAATGTGATTTTCAACACCTCTACTCCACTACAAGGGCTCTGGAAATGTTACCAATGGCCTCTCTCTTGAGACATATTTTGTATCTGAGAAAACAAGCTTAAGGAGATAAAATAATTTGCACAAATCACACATTTAGATGAATTAAAATCCCAGCTCTGTCTGCACACCCCTCCACACTCTCAATGCTACCATATATTGCCTCCTGTAATAGAGAAAATAACAAAAAGTTATAGGTCAAATGCAAACTGGTATTCTGGGGCACTCTCTGAGTATCTGATGACTTTGATCCAGTCATTCAACTTCTCTGAAACTCAGTTTTCTCATCTCTAAAAGGGACTTAAGAAAGTATCCCAATGGGGCATGTGAGAGGAATAATGACCAGCAGATTTTGGTGGCTGGCACTTAGGAGGTGCTTTGCCCAAGCTACAGTCTATGGGATTGCAAGAGTGGGACACAACTTGGCAACTAAACCACCAGTGGTGCTTAAAGGGGCACCCAAGGCTCGCCCTGATTCTGTGCTGCTTTGGGATTTTTGACCTAAGAGTTCATATAGATCTCATTTCCTAGCTAGGCAATGAGCGTCTTGAAGCAGGGAGCAGAGTTTAGCCTTTTGTTATTGTCCTTGCATTCTCTAGAACATGAGGTTGGTGCTGGCACCCAGTTAGTGTTTGATAATGACTTCTAATGCTTTCTGTTGGTAAGAAAATTAAATAAGAACCATTTTGAATATAGAGAAATGTACAGAAAACCCAACTCTGTCGTCTCTAGAGAACATTTTCTATCATGCCTCTGTAAGCTGAGTTCTGTACAAACCCTCAACCTAAGTGTTTGGGGCTTGTGATCAGCAGTGAGGACCACTGTCACCAAGCTGGACTTTTGTCATAAGTATAGCCCATCTTTGCCATCAAATTAGTGAGTTTCCATGGTTCTCCTAAAGGCACAATAAGACGGATAGCAAGCAACATTGGCTCACCATGGTAAACATTTTTTAACCACCCCGCCCCCATTAAACATTTTTTTGGCTGCACTGGGTCTATAATTCTTTGCTGAGGCATGCGGGCTTCTCTAGTTGTGGAGTGTGGGCTTAGCTGCCCTCTGGCATGTGGGTTCTTAGGTCTCCAATCAGGGTTTGCACCTATGTCCCCTGCATTGGAAGGCAGATTCTTAAACACTGGACCACCAAGGAGGTCCCAACAGTGTCTTGCTTAATGCATACCCAAATTCTAAGATACAGGTGGAATGATTATAGTTGAGGTAGCTGAGGTACAGAGAGGGTAAATAAATGGCCCAAAGTCACATAGCTAGGAAGGGGTAGAACTTGATTTGAAATATGTTTCATTCACAGGTTTCTTTCTTCTTCTTCTTCTTCTTCTTCTTTTTGTGGGCTCTGTTGATATTGGGCTCTTATAACTTTTCATTATTCTATAGCTCCCCAACCTCCTCCCCTCCTGTTGGGTGACACATTAAATCCTATAGGTGAAAATATGAGCTTGTGGAGCTGGTTTATATCCAGTTTTCATAGGATGACCTTGCAGATCTTGGCTCAGAACCACTGGATCAGCTAATTGACAATATGGTAAATATTTATTCATGTATTCACTTGTTTTCTTTCTCTCCTTACTAGAATGTCCACTCCAGAAAATGTTTATAGTGTTTACTACTATATCCCATTGTGTAGAACAGTTGTTGCGACACAGTAGGTGCTCCATAAATGTTTGCTCAAGGAATAAATTCATTGCTTGTTGATTTCACAGCTTAGTAATCAGAGATACCATCTTGTTTCTAAGCTAATTGGAAGCACCTCCCTCCTCCTTCTTCTCTTCCTGCAAATATACCTTACTATACTTTATCCTCATGAGATTATTGTGCTTAACTGGTTAGATCACATATTTGAAACCATGAAGCACTTTAGATGTGTAATCCTTATAAAAGTGGAGCCCTCTTATGTCCCACGCTCTATGTAGCTGTGATCTGAGAACCCAGTCCAAGGCACTCAGTATTATAAAAGGAAGCTAAATTTTTACTTGTGTCCCTTGAAGAACATTAAATTTGATCCAATTCATAATCTATAACAATGTTTCCAGAAAGTATCATTTCTTTTTTAATTCTTTCCCACTTGCTATTTCTCTGGTTATACCAAAGTCCTTTTTTTTTTTTTATTAGTTTTGCCATACAATGACATGATATCACCATGGGTTTACATATGCTCCCCCTCCAGAACCCCCCTCCCTCTTCCCTCCCCCTGGGAAATCTCAATGCACCAGCCCCGAGCATCAATCCTGGGCTGGCGATTGATTACACATATGATAATTAACATGTTTCAATGCCATTCTCCCGTATCATCCCACCCTTGCCCTCATCCACAGAGTCCACGAGTCTGTTCTATACATCTGCGTTCCTTTTGCTGTCTTGCATGCTGGGTTCTCGTTACCGTCTTTCTAAATTCCATACATATGCGTTAGTATACTGTATTGTTGTTGTATACCAAAGTCTTTCTTAATGTTTAACTCATCTGGCTTTTTTCTTTTCTTCCTTATGGTTACCAAAGGGGAAAATGTGGGAGGGACAAATTGAGAGTTTGGGACTAACAGACACACACTACTACATATAAAGTAGATAATTAACAAGGTTCTACTTTATAACACAAGGAACTCTATTTGATGTCTTGTAATAACCTATAATGGGAAAGAATCTGAGAAGAAAAAAAATTATCTACCTATAATATCTGAATCACTTTGCTGTACACCAGAAACATAGCATTGGAAACCAACTATGCTTCAATAAGATGAGAAACAAAAATAGTTGCCTGCTACACAGTGAACACTCAATATTCTTAGCTGCTTCTGTTGTTATTATTGGCAGTAGTAGCAATAACATCATCTATCTCCTAATTGTACCCACTAAGTATCTGAGAATCAAGAGACTAAAGAGGAAACTCTAGAGATAGCAAAGGGAAAGAATGAATTTCAGTGGACAAGATCAAGTCTCTCTCTGCTTCATAGGCATACAGGAGAGTGATGAACTGGGAGAGGTGAGGAAAGGTGGAAATTTCATTACAGAACTCTGTAGCTGTCAATGAGACAGTAAGTATTATAAGCGTTTATTTATTAGAGAACTCTCTCCTCTTTGCAATGCAGTTCATGGTACATATTTTCAGTATATTCTTACAATGATGCTGCTTTTTTGGACCAGCCATCTTCAAGTATTTTAAATTTTCATCTAACACCACCTTGAGACTCCCTGCTTGTACTGTCTGACCTTCTCTTTTGATTTCCTTCTTCCATTTTTATAGCTTTCCTACTGATCACAGTGTTAAGTCTCTCAGAGACTCTTCTGAAGGTCTCCTCTTGGCAATTTTCTTGCTACGTGGTACCAAAAACATCTTTTTTTAAGCTCTCTTTGGCATTGGGAAGCGGCAGGTTGAGGCCAGTTCAGTCTGTTCTCTTTTTACCTGGAGTTTGTTTCACAAACTCCAGCAATGACAGGTCATGGGGGAAACTGCGTGGACATAATTGCTGGTACTGGGGGAACTGCCCAGGTCCAGTATCCACCGACCACAGCCGTGAAGCCCACCAGAGAACCGACGTGATTGCTATGAACATGAGGGAGGCAGGGCTAAGAAACCTAATTTCATACGAGCCCAGGGTGACTAGATGAATCCTAATTTGGAAAGGACTATAATTGAGTCTGTCTGGACTCCATTTCCAATGTATAAATTGGAGGCAACTTAATGAAATTTTACCATTTCAGGGATAAAAGATACAGTTTGGAGAGGGACTAGGGTTTTTTGCATTATAAGCCTGGAATATCTTTTTCCTTTACCTATAGGATCTCTTTTTCCAATTATATTTTCCTTATAACACAGATGTGATCTGATTTTGAAAGGAGTCCCGAGTTAAGAAAATCCAAACTTACAAATAAGATACAATCAGGAAGTGTTAATTTGCTTCTTCACTTTATTCTCAATTTTCAAAGGTAGCTTTTAAAGTTGTGAATTCTCCTGGGTGCCCTGTGTATCTCTCTTGGAGCATTAACTTTCTGCTCAAGTCTTACAGAGTTGGGGTGATATGGAGGAAAGAACAGAGAGAGAAACTGAAAGCTAAGGCAGTGGGAACCACTGCCAGTAAAGCTCAAGGTGAAATGAAGATGAAAATGTGTCTGCATTTTAACTTAATGCAAAAGGGAAACACAGTGAGCTCCCTGGGAGGAATTTAACATGCATCCTTGCTAATTCTGCAAGGAGAGACACAGCCTTAAGGCTGGTCCCTGCTAATCTGGTGAATTTAGAGAGGTACATTTTCTGGAGGTCTGGCAAGTAGGTAGGAGCAGATGGAGGGGATGAAGACAGAGAAATAGTTCTTGGTAAAGTGACCCAAGGACACCAAACTAAATCCCCATCCATGTAATGGGCAATACCATCCATCCTTAATTTGACAATTTCCCAGGTATCTACTGACCCTTTCATGGCAAGAGGCAGTACAGGGATGTGGTTAAAAACTCAGGTTCTGTAGGCCATCAACTGGGATTTGAGTCCTGCATACATAAATTACAGGTTGTATCCACTTGGGTGAGTCGTTGGTAAAATGGAGCTTTTAAATACTGTACACCATTCTTCTGAGAATATAAAGTGTTTAGTATAGAGCCTGGTACTGGGTAACAGCTGCCATTATTATTTTCATTATTATTGTTAATTTTCCCTGGGACACATAAGCGGATTTCTCTTCAAAGAGTGGAAGTTTCCATGACTATTTCTAAGTATGGACTTGGCTTGCAATTCCATTTACCTCAGCTGGTGCTCATGCATCACTGGAAATCTGAGCTGCAAAACCCCAGTGCCTCAGTCTGCATCTGCCTTTTGCAGGAAGAGGATCTCTGCTGAGATAATAGTGCCGCTGGATGAGAGGCAGGTGATTCACCACTAATCATCTGCTACTTACTCACTTTCATTACAGACAAGCCAGGCATCCCACACACAGTGGGCTCCAAGCATGCCGCCATGGGGCCTCGCTGGGGAGGGAGGTTAGAGTGGGGTTAGAGCTGAACGCTGAAGCCCAGCCTAGGAAGAGTCACTCCCTACCCTCCAGCTGAGTTCTTGGTGTGATGTCCTGCCTCTGCTTGTGTCTACCCTAGAGTCAGACAGTCAGCCCAGGCCAGGAGTCTACTTTCTAGATCTTTGAAAGTCATGAGCTCATCTGTGAAATAAAGGTAATAATGGCATTTACCTTAATGGCTTGTAATGAATAGCAAATAAGATCTTGGCCCAATGTAAAAACTCAGTTAATAATAATAATTATTGTGTCGGTCCTTTGACTTAGAACTCCCCCTCCCCTCTCCTCTCCCCATCCTCCTTGCCTGGCTTGTCTTCCCTGGATGACCTGGTCACAGTGACACCTCTCCCCTCCCTTCATTCCATTTTCTTTATGTTTCTCATCAACATGTGCAAACCTTACGGCAAAAGTGCACTTGTCTATGAGCTTTATTATTTTAAACATTATTAAAAATTGCATCGTGAAAGTATTCATTAAGTAATGAATTTATTCAGTTATTCAAAGATGCGTATTTAAATATCAGCTGTATATGCACACTTCCATATATGCTGATGATCTGGCAGTAGACAAAAGAGGTAACAGGTAAAACACTGTCTTCATGGTACTTGCAATAGAGGATGATATAGATGCATGTACACATATATAAAACTGTGTGCAAAAATAGGTGTGAAGTTTCAAGAATAAGGCAGACACTAACTTGAAAAGATAACTGCACCCCCATGTTCATACCTGCACTATTTACAATAGCCAAGAGAGGGAATTAACCCACGTGTCCATCAACAGATGAATGGATAAAGATGTGGTATATTTATACAATGGACTATTAGTCATAAAAAAGAATGAAATAATGCCATTTGCAGCAATGTGGATGGACCCAGAGAATACTATGTTTAGTGAAATTAGTCAGACAGAGAAATACAAATGCAATATCACTTATATGTGGAATCTAAAACATAGTACAAATGAATGTATATAGCAAAATAGAAACAGATTCAGTTGTAGAAAATGAACTAGTGGTTACCAGAGGGGGAATGCAGTGTGGAAGGGCAAGATAGGGGTATAGGATTAAGAGATACAAACTACAAGACATAAAGTGGATCAGTAACAAGAACGTGTTATACAGTGATGGGAATTAGATTCAGTACCTTATAACTTTTACTGGAATATACTTTATAAAAATACTGAATCACTGCTGCACACCTGAAACTAACATAATACTATAAATCAACTATACTTCAATAAACAGAGAGAAAGACAGACAGAAAGACAACTTGGTACCTACCTCTCAAGTGAAGACATAGAACATTTTTCCCCTAGAAGGATCTCAGTGTACCTTCTCAGTCACATCTGCTCTGGTTCCCCCAGGTCATCCTAGCCAGTATGCTAATCATGTATCTGCTTTTCCTTACAGTTTTACCATCTACACATTGGACACTTGATCCTATTTTAATTCAGTTGTCTATTTCAATGCCATATTTTCAATGTAACGGATGTATTATCTGTATATTTTCTGTTTCTCCTTTTACTCTACATTATGGCTTCAGAGATAATCTTCATTGATCCCTAGGGTTGTAGTTAACTCAACTGACACTGTTGGGTCATGTTACATGTATTGTTTTCTTGCATGGAATGTGTACCTTCTATTATTGGTGTATATTTGGGCTATATCATTTAAAAACATTGCTTTCATGCTATATTGGCAGTTCTTGAAACTGTCTCCTGCTTCCCACATGTAAGAAGAGTTCCTATCAGAGTGGAAATTCTGGGTGTTTTTTCAGCTACTTGAAAATGTCTAGAGGATATAGCCTCTTCCTTTGGGTCCTTATTGCCACCTCTCACAGAGAGGATGGTCAGAGTTGGCTTAAAGGACATGGATAAGTGGATCCATGCAGTTCAAACCTGTAATTGTTCAAGGGTCAACTAGAATTTGAGTAGCTTGGTGCTGAAGTTTAAAGATGAAATTAAGTCCCCAAATATCTCAAAGTCAGTGTTGTTGGGAGGAAGCTGTGGGAATCAGCCAAAGAGCTGAAAGAAAACCTTTTTCTTGCTTCCACATCAGTGCAGGCTATCAGGTGCCAGTATATATATTGATACATCAACTGATTCCTTACTGTTGGACTATTCAAAAAGATCTTCATTTTTCTCTAGGTTAAGAAGGGCAATGCCAGGAATCTCTTTCCCATCCTGGCATGCAGATGGAGAGCCTCAGAGTCGCTTATCCCCTGGGTACTAGACTGAGGCTTTGGGTACCAGTTCTGGCAGAAGACTGCAGGCTTCGGGCAGCTCAGAGGCAACTGAAGCCATCCGTGCAGCCAGGCAACAAGGGAGGGATTATAGGGCTTGATGAGCTGTGCAGAGAAGGCCTCTGGCAGAACAAAGAGGGATCTAGAGGGCTCGCCAGGTCATGCCGAGCATTTCACATCTGTGATCCAGGTCAGACAGGGCTGCCAAGGTTCGCTGTTGTCCTGGCTGTGCCAGCACAGAGGAAATGAGCCTGGCTTGCTGGCTGCCTGTGCCCAGTGGAGTACCCATTCCCGAGGTGTGGGGCTGATCAACTCTAAAGTCTTCGTTGCCCTTTCAGGGAGGCCGGCAAATTCTTTTCTCCCTGGAATGAGATTTATTCAGGGGAACTGTGTCCCTGGTGTCTCATAGAAGGTGATGTTCACTGACCAGGCTGGCAAGAAGGCTGCATGTTGGCATGTTGAGGAGAAGAACTGTTCCCACTTCAGAGCTTAGAGGATAGCTCAGAAGAGCCCTTCTTGGTCTCAAAGTGTCTTGGGAGCATCACAGATGGGACATCTTGGCCCATCACCCCATTTGGAATAAGCAGTGGAGCAGCTTGGCTTTCAAAGCGCAGCCAGACCTGGTGGAGAGGCTTTCCAGATGGTGGAAAAAAGCCAGGAGTGCTCCAGGCATGGGACTCTGGTGGTTCAAGAAGCTTGGACATGCCAGATCACAGGGCACCAAGAATGCCAACCTTCTGTCTGCCTCTGTTCTCTGGAAAGTTTGAATGAGTTCTCCCTTCAGAATGGAGGAGCTTCTTCTCTGGAGCCTTCTGAGGCTGCTACAGAGAAGATGGGGCAATCATGTTCAATAAGAGAGGGAGCATTCCTGCTCAGATTCAAGGCCTTCTTGGGCTTTGCGTCTGCTGTCTGTGGTGTCTTTCTTACCCTCAGAGCTCATCTCAGCAGGACTTGACTCCCTTAGTCCAAACTTCCCATTCCCTAACCTCTCCCCCACTATGAGGCACAGATGAGAACCTCAGCACCCAAGCTCCCAAGCCTTCTCACTCTAGGACAAAGCCCTCTCATGATGTCCTGGTCCTGTAACAGCAGTTGAGGGAGAGGGTGGGGTATGATGTTGGTGGTTAGAGAACATGGTGAGAATCCCTGCTCTACCACTTCCTAACCAGGTGTCTTGGGCAAATTGCTCAATGGTGCAATAGAAAAAGTCTCTTGAACTTCCTAGGCTGTTGTGAGGTCAATGAGATTTTTCTAAAGAGAGAGTGGGATAAAGAATGAACAAGCTAAGCACAACACCTGAGTGCCTAGTTGATAGTGTTTTTCTAATGGAAAATGTTCATATGCACAATGTTTTCGAAAGTTTTAAATAATTTCAAGAAAACTCTAGGTTAAGACACTTAAGTACAGGTCATTATATCCAATAACTTGTTTTTTTTTTTTTTTTAGATTAGGAAAATGGGGCTAAGCCCCAAGAGAAGTGACCCCCTTATGGTCACTTAGTCATTTAGGAGCAGAGCCAGAGCTGGGAACTGGGACTCCCATCTCCAGTGCTCTCTGCTTGGCCTTTTGCCTTATAAGGAGCCAAACAGGCCTCACCGTATCACCTACCATCTGCTAAATAAGAGTGGTTGGCAAGAGATTCTCCTTACACTGCAGGGAACAGAAAATTGCTCAATTCATTTCCTCATAGACAGTGGTGAAAATCTCATTCAGGAGAAAAATGGGAGTGTGTGGGTGATCAATCTGGTGCTACCCTGACGTTAGTCCTCATAGAGGACAGCCTCAGTGTAATGAGCTTTCAACTCCTTTGGGCTCCATTTGTGCTGGACATCTTATCTTTGTCCCTCAAGATCTGCTACCCTTCATCCCCACTCTGCTCTCTGGTCTGGAAGCTGACCAGTGTAGACCACACCAATAGGCTTCCTTGCCCTTTGGCTTATGGTTCAGTTCAACCAATCAAGGGCTCCAGGGGGAAATCAGAGAGAAGGAAAGTGAGAACAGTGAATGGCTTCTCTCTATCTAGCCATGTGGCTCAACACAAGGTCACTGCTTCTCACAAGGTGACCTGTTCTAGATGACTCTGTCCTTTGGAGCCAACATAACCCTTCCTCCCCTTTCCCCTTTGGGCTCTTTTCTTTTTAACCTTGGGGTGTTGTAACATCCTTTGTGGATTTCCTAGATCCTATCCACATCTTTGTAAATGAACTATCCTTGAAATTAACCTGAGTGTGCCATGTACTTTATTTTGGGACTCTAACTGATACTGGTCATCACCTTGTGTCAAACCAAGATCTAGCTAGAGGTAACCTGTGTTGATTAGGAAGAAAATCCTGTATAAAATAACACTGTTATCTCCTTTACTTAGCCCTCTTAGGAGCCTGGCTAGAGAGTTTTGTTGATGATTGGAATGGTGTCTTATTTGTCTTCTATGCTGTGGGACAAATACATGATATCAGAAATAACAAGTAAAATGAATAGAATGGGAGATTTTGTCATCTGGTCAACCTCAGTCTCTCTTTTTTCCTTTTCTCTCTCTCTCTCTCTTCCTTTTTATCTTGTGAATTTCATGGGGCTTCTTTTCAGTTTATCACTGAGCTTTACAAAGCAACCTGAAAAGCTATCGAATACTGTGACTTTATAACCTAACCCTAAACCTGAATTTAGTAGTTAGGACACCTGAGTCCTTAAGATATGAAGACATGATCAGTTAAAATATAAACTGTCATTATAGTTGGTAGAATTGGTGAGTCAAGCAGCTCAAATTTACAGTCATCATGAAGGAGGAAACAGAACAGGCTCCATCTTGAAAGCAGGACTTCATCTTGGGCCAAACTGTGGGCTTTGAGCCATATGCCCAATATCTATGGAAACAACATACCAACTGGGAAACCAGGCCCCCTGGAAGGAAGAGCCCCAGGGCTCTCCATTGTCTAAAGGAATACCCTAATTATCTGGGTAACTGAATAGAATCATACATTCTATTATGCTTATTGGGGTATGACCACAAGCCTATTGATAATTGTCCACTGTTAACTATCTAGGCTTAAGGCATATGAATAACGGGTTAACTTTGACTGTATCTTTCTTTTTCCTTTGTTCAGACTAGTTTCATGCAATTTGGAGAGGTGGGTTTGGGCACGTATGCTTAAGGTATTTAAGGTTTTCACAAAAACTGGTCGAGGTCCTTGACTAAGCGGAAACTCTGCCTTGGGTCCCCCGGTGTAATTTAAACTGCACTCCACTATCTGCATTGTCCTTCTGAGTGAGTTTGTTTCCAGGACAGTGGTGACAACAATCATACTTTTTCTTCTTCTTCTGTATTTTCTTGCTTTTGTTCTCCATAAAAAAATAGATAGTAAGCTCTTTGAGGACAAGAAATATATTTTAAAAATTAATTCATTTTTGTATTTACAAGTATTTATTTGGCACCTGCTATGTGCCAGGCTCTGGAGATGCAATGGTTACATATCATAAAGAAAGATATCACTATAGTTAAAGAATATACAGTTTAACCCAAGGCAAACTTTGACCATTGGCTGTCTGGCTGTTTTGTTATTAAAGTTTTATTGGCACACAGACATGCCCATTTGTTTACTAGTGTCTACGAATGCTTTCAAGCTACAAGACAGAGTTGGGTAGCTGCAAAAGAGATTGTATATCTTGCCAAGCTCATAATATTTGTTTGTAGCCTTTTATAGAAAGTTTGCTGACTTCTGGCCTAGTCATATACCTTCCTAGTACCTGGTAAAGAAAAAGCCATAGTTTTTGTCCTGCTCTACAAATACTTTATAGTTAAAGCAACAGATTATTCACAGATGAAAAGCATCACCATTGTTATGATAGTAGGACATAATTCTTAGTGGATTATTTTTAATCTTTGCATTTTAAAGAATTTGCTGAAATTTCTAGATGCTGTTGACATACGAACAATTTTCTTGCCTTTCTTTGGTGGATCAGTGTGAATTCAATACACCTGTGCAACTGTGCAAGAAGTTTCAAAGAGGAAAATATTCTGATGCATGAGGTGGGGGGAAAGGATTGAATAGAACCTTGATTGCTACCATTCCAGAATGTGTCATCTGGTTTTCTGCTGCTCTTAGTCTTCTCTAAACATACTTATGCTGTGAATTTTTTTCAACTTTTTGTTCATAAATACTTGAAGAAAAGCAATGAACTCAGAAGTCCCTTTTAACCATTTCCTTCTCATTTGTATTGAACAACACAAATGTGTGGCTATGGGATTCTCTGGGATTGAGGCACAGTTAGAAGGAAGAGGGTAAAAGCCAGTGTCATTGGTGTGGTCTGGTGTGCCCATCCTCTGTGTAGCATGTCTGAATAACACCCAGAATGACATTTAAATATGTGCAAGGTGTTCTCTCTGACTCCTTGTGGGTTTAGAATGTTGGTCTTGTTCTGAGAACTGTGTATTGTACTGAGTATTATTAAAATTTGAAAAGAAAAGAAATGCAACTGATTCTCCAAATGAATAGTTGTTTCTTTTTTTAATTAAAATTAGGATGCTAGTGAAAGAAGCTGTGGCATTCCCTAAAGATAAGGGAAGGACAATGTTGTAGATATTCTAGGGAAAAATAAAGGAAAGAGAAATAAACAAGAATTGGTCTGGGCACATCGAAGGAAAAGCTGACAATTTTGAATTTGAATTACTGTGTGTCTAAAACTGGCTTATACATACTCTTCAAGAGCACAAACACAGAATCCTATGAATGGAAATTTACCCAGTCCAAGGTAGACTTACGACTTCTTATTGTCTCAGTTATTATTTAGTATGATTAATTCAATTCAGAAGGAATTTATTACTTTGTGTTCTAGGTACTATAATCATCCTTAAACTATAGTAATGATGCAGTTAATAATTTAATTGCCTTATATAGTTAGAATGGGCTGTAAAATCCAGTGAAAGGTGGAATTACTGAGAGATGGAAATAATACAGAAAATATTTTGATATTAGATTAGTCATTAGAATGATGAGAGGAGGCTACTTCAACAGAGGAAAAGTTAGTTGAAAAGTTACATGTGATTGGATCATAGAAAGCTAGCTCTTAGTAAGGAGCTGGAAAGGCCTCCCAAGATTTTAAAAATCACTGTGATACTGAAGACAGTAGGGAACCATTAAGGTTCTGAGGAGTGGATTGGGATGCTTGTAGCTTCTCTCCAACATTGAGATGCTAGCTGTGTTTGATGGCTTGGAGAGATGAAAAATTGGACGTAGAAAGGCCACTTAGATGGGGACTGCAACATTTCAGGTGAGAATAAATGTTATTATAGAAATAAACTTTCTATTGGAATGCCCTAAGCAGGCTGGGTGGGTACCTGTCAGAATAAGAATGAGAAGGAGATAAGAGTATGGGACTAAGAGTCTGATTATGTGGAAGTGGTTTACAGAGAGGGCTTCAATATGGAGAGACAATGTGTATCCCAGTCAGATTGTAGCTAAGGCACACTTATGAAGATAAAAAATTAACACATTTCCAGACCTTCTATACTGAACTAGGTTGGTTTGGCTCTTTAGGACCTAATTCAAGAATGCCCCTCTTCCAAGAATTTTCTAGCCACAGAAACAGGTCTTGGTTGCTTTTTTAAAACAATTGTAGAAAAAACTGTAGAAAAAGGGCAATGTCTTTTATGTCTTTGTTATCCACTAAATATTCTAGTATAGTATCAGGCATACAGTGAGTGATGCGATATGAATGCAGAATGAATCTCCCTGATAGATAACTTATGAAACAATAGGTCACGTACACATCAAAGCTAGCTACCTGGAATGGTGAGATGTGAAGACCAGAGATTCCCCAGAGCCAGGGAGATAACCATTGGGTCTATCAGGGCATAGCTAGGAGAGTTCTTTAAAAAACTCAAGAGTCATAACAATAGTAGAAGAGGGATTCTTTGGAGACTGGGAATGGTGTCTGGAGGGCTCGGCAATGATGACATCAGAGTGTCATTAAGTTGAAGCATTAGGTTTAAGTGCTAACAGATCTGAAATATAGATGAAACAACATATGAGGTCAATTCTGGTGATTTTAATCAAAGGGGAATGATACTTATTTGCCCATGGGTTCATGGGAAAAGAATTTAGAACATTAAGAATTGGTAGAATTTGTTAATGAGGGCTCTCTTCACAAAGTGCTGAAAGGATGTGGCTGAAGATTGGGAAACTTTCCAAAATTAGTTATTTCCCAATATTTCCTGAGAGACTGAAGCCAAACCCCCTCTCTCCCTCTGACCCCCAGCACAGGATTACCTTCATTTGTGGGACACAAACTACACAAAGACTAGTGTACCTTTAGCACACATATCACTTAATATTGAAATATTGGAAGCATTCTTATTAAAATCAGAAATAAGAGAAGTTTGGCTATTATAATTGCTGCTATTCAACATTATAATGGAAGTTCTAGACAATACAATAAGACATGGAAAATAGACAATAATTACTAAAAAGAAAGAGATATAACTGATCCTATCTGGAATTTATGTGAATATCTAAGTAGTTGTTAGGTAACTTTTAATCTTCCATTAGAACTCAGGAAAATTTAGCAACTTCAGTGGATACTATTCATCTATTACCCATCTAAATATCTATTTCTATACATTGGTAATAGTTACAAAGTATACTTTTCTAATATAAACATGTAGAAAATTATAAAACTTATTGAGTGTGGAGATTCCTTAAAAAACTGTAAATACACCTGCCATATGACCCAGCAATCCCACTGCTGGGCATATACACCGAGGAAACCAGAATTGAAAGAGCCACGTGTACCCCAATGTTCATCGCTGCATTGTTTACAATAGCCAGGACATGGAAGCAACCTAGATGCCCATCAACTGACGAATGGATAAGAAAGCTGTGGTACATATACACAATGGAATATTACTCAGCATTAAAAAAAAATTCATTTGAAGCAGTTCTACTCAGGTGGATGGAACTGGAGCCTATTATCCAGAGTGAAGTAAGCCAGAAGGAAAAACAACAATACAGTATACTAATGCATATATATGGAATCTAGAAAGACGGTAACGAGAACCCAGCATGCGAGACAGCAAAAGAAACGCAGATGTATAGAACAGACTCGTGGACTCTGTGGATGAGGGCAAGGGTGGGATGATATGGGAGAATGGCATTGAAACATGTTAATTATCATATGTGTAATCAATCGCCAGCCCAGGATTGATGCTCGGGGCTGGTGCACCGAGATTTCCCAGGGGGAGGGAGGAAGGAGGGGGGTTCTGGAGGGGGAGCATATGTAAACCCAGGGCAATATCATGTCATTGTATGGTAAAACTAATAAAACAAATGTAAAAAATATAAAAAAAAAACTTATTGAAGGATGGAGAAGAAGACTTGATGAAAGAGAAATATGCCATGTTTGTGCTTAGGAAAACTAAATAAATTCTTCATAAATTAAACATTTAGTACATTCTCAATCAAATTTCTGTAGAACTCAATTAATTAATTCTAACATCTATGTGGAATAGAAAATGTATGAGTTAATTTTTTTGAAAAAGGAAAGCAGTGATGGGGATATATCTTGTTAGACATCAAAATAAGCTATCAAACTATAATAATGAATAAGATATGGTATTGGGATGGAGGTGGACTTTTTAAAAAGTTCAGTGGAATACATAAGAATCCAGAGATAAATTAAACTAGGGATAGAGATATTCTAGAGATAATGCTTCATATAACTGAGAAAAGACCTTGGGACAATTGGATAGCCATCTGAGAAAAAAGAAAATTAGATCCATATCTAAAACAGTGTGCAAAATTAATCCCAGATAAATTGAAAATAAAAATTTATAAGCATCATTATAAGAAAATATAGAAAAGAGTTAAATATTGGGGCACGGAAGATTTTAAGGTAGACACAGAAGTTCATTAATTTGACTTTATGTGGATTAACTAAATAAAATTCAATACTGTATATGTTGCAAATATTTTCTTTCAGTGTAGTGGGTAAATACTTGAAATATATAAAGAATTTCTATTAATCAATAAGAAAAATGATGAAGAGGCAAAGAAATATGAGCAGGTAATGTTGTGGCCATGCATTCCAGGAAACAAACTCATTCAGAAGGACAATGCAGATAGTGGAGTGCAGTTTATTACACCGGCGGGCCCAAGGCAGAGTCTCCTCTTAGCCAAGGATCCCGACCAGCATTTGTGAGGATATTTTATACCCATGTGTACATGTCTGAACTCACCACCCCAAATTCCTTGAGACTTACATAAACAAATGAAGGGTAAATACAATGACAATAATCTCATCATTCATGTGTTATATGTTCAAACAGTTAAACAATTGGCCAATAATCAATAAGCCCAGGGTTACACTCCGATAGGTATAGAAAAATTTATGGCCTGTCCAGAGACAGGGGTGATTAGTGTATGTTTTCTCTTAGGCGATGAGTAACCTGGATAAGATCTTCAAGGTCCCTCTGTCCAGAGGGGGTCTTATCCTTTTACTGTCGTTTCCATAGGCACTAAGCAGAGTTTAGAGTCCTTTGGAGAGGCAGCCGAGCATGACCAGCATGAAAAGGCCTAAGATGGAGTCCAGGCCCTATGAATTCCCTCTTCAGTAATACATAGAAAAAGAAATTCAAATGATCAGAGACATGAAAGGATAGAAAACTTCACTTACACTAGAAAAACTCAAATTACACAGCAATGAAATGTCAGTTCTACCCCGACCGATTTGGAAAACAAGGAGGAAAAGAAGTAAGATGGGGAGAAAAGAAGACCATGAAGATTTTTGTATACGCGGTTGTTGGTGCTGATATTGATATACTGACATAGCCCTTTTTGGAGAAAAAGTTCACAATGTTTTTCAAAACTTAATATGTATTTCCTCTTATTTAAGGATTTTTCTAGAAAAATATTCCCACATGTACACAATGCAAGGTATACATTGCAATATTCCTTAGTATAGTGACAAGTTCTGTATGACTAAATGTCCCATCAGGTAGGTACAGTTAAATGAAATATAACACATTCTATGAAGCATTGTGCAGTAATGAAAAAAATGGGGTATCTATGTATGCCGTCATAGACAGATCTCTTAATACATATAGTCATTTGAAATAAAAAGCAATTTATAAAACAATTCACAATATAATGCTGTTTATATAAAAAGCAAATGAAAATACCCAATTCTAAGTTGAAGCATATATACATATGAATGTATAGAACAAGGTGTTCATATATATAGTGGTGTTTAGTCTCTAAATAGTGTCTGACTCTTGTGACCCTGTGGACTGTAGCCTGCCAAGCTCTTCTGTCCATGGAATTTTCCAGGCAAGAATACTGGAGTGGGTTGCAATTTCCTTCTCCTATGTATATATATATATATATACCAAAGTGCATAAAATTATTTCTGAAGAAGACTGTGAGATTGGAGTGGCAAAGATGATCTTTTGGTGGAATTATTTGTTTGAATTTTTGTGAGAAAATTGACCCAGTCTCCTGCATTGAAGGCAGAATCTTTACTGTCTGAGCCACCAGGGAAGCCCATTTGTATGATTAACAATAATAAATTGCTTAAGAAGTAAATAAAAAAAATCTAAGCACACAAGTATATAAGATTATGGCTCATGCCTATGAAGAGCTTGATCTAAGCATTTTTTTTTTAACATTGTATAATTGTGCGTTCCTCCTTTCCAGCAAACTTCTTATTCCCCTTTTAGGATTTATCCTTGGAAATGTCAATGCCAGAGACTGATCTGTTCATTAATTAGGTACATTTCTGAGTATATAATTATTTGAAAAGATAACAGATGTTGCATCTCACATCCATACCTTGGCTAATGTGTAGATCATTAACTCAGGTCTGACTCATATTCATTTTTATGAAGATATAGGAGACTTCTTCTTATGTATTTTAAATTAAAAAAAAGGTTTTAAAATCTTTTAAAAGATTTTTAGGTCTTCTAAAATTACTAAATATTTCAGCTCTTCGAATTTACTATTCCACACTAACTTTGCACCAGATTTTTTACATTATTTTAAGTTCTCTAATATTGATCACATCACTGAATAGAATCCAGCCTTTAGCCAAAATAATTGGACTTTTAATTATATAATAAAACAAGCCAGAATGACCATGCCTAAAGACTGGTTTTGCTCAGCACTTTCTTTGCAGAACAAAAAAGTTGGGCAAAATCAATAATGGCAAAACTTATCTGCGGGAAAGGGCACTTTTGTATGGCTGTTTCTTTTAAAACACCTCCTCATTCCCTTTCTGTGGGCTTCACCAGACCTGGCAAACCAGGCGCAAAGTGTCCGGAGAACTTTGCTTTGTAATCTTTGGAAAATCTGGCTTTTAAATTTTAAAAGGAAAAGGAAAGTAGGTAGTCAACTGCCAAAATCTGCCCCATCACATCCTTGAGCTGCCACAAGTTCAGTTTTGTTCAGCAACATCGCTGAGCATCTGCCAGGTCCCAGGGAAAACAGCAGGAACTCGGGTGTGAATATGAGTCCCATAAGACCTTCCCCTTGGGCTGCTCACATGCTGGTGGTCACAAAAGTGGGTTATAGAGAGAACAACCTAGCTGCTTAAACCACTCCACTTATTCAACAAGTATTTCTTAAGCCCTTATGTGTCAGGCAATGTGCTAAGCCCTAGGGGACACATGTATAAGACCTGCATACTCTTATGAGTTCACAGTCTAGAGAGGATGAAGGATAATGAAAGCATGAATATACTGTGTGAAACATGCTCTGATGGTGCTAGACATACAGCATCCTAGGATGGACTTAAGGGGGTAACAAGCCTATTCCTGGGGGTCAGAAAAGGCTTCTTTAAGGAAGAGAGAATTAAAACATGCAACCATACATTGACATGAATCCGCCATGGGTGTACATATGTTCCCCTTCCAGAACCCCCCTCCCCCTCTCCCTAACCAACACAATACTGTAAAGGAAAAAAATAAATTAATTTATAAAAAAAAAATGCAACCAGATACTTGAAAGAGGAGCAAAAGTTTGTAAACCAAGAGATAGGAGAAGGAGGCAAGGGATTATGGTGGGGATGACCTTGTGCCCAGCATTGTGATGGGCCGCTGGGAGACCCGCCCTCACAAAGGCTTGCATCCCTGTCTTCATCTGTTCCCCACTCAGACTAGAATTTGTCAGCCTGTTCTCTTTCCTTTGCCTCTGACCATCATCCCTGACTCCTTTGCCTGTTCCCTAGAGGCTTCCTCCATTCGTCCAGTACAGCAACAGACCCTGGACTCTGCTCTCTGTCTCCCATTTCTACTCTCAGTGACTTGGTCCTCGTTTCACATCCCATCACCATCCAAAGACTGCAAAATAACTGACATCACTTCATATTTAGGTAATTTCTTTTTCAGTGGCTGATTCTTATGTGCCAATCCATGCCCTTGTAAAAGCAAGGGTGCTTATCTTCCCCAGGCTGCTCTGGGATGCTAAATCATCATAATAGCCCCACTTACTGTCCTTGCTTTTTGTAATGACGACAGTCAGGAAAACCTTTCCCTACCCCCAGCAACATCTTTTCTCCTGTGGCCGTATAGACACTTTCTAATTTGCAATTGAATTTGGCATAATCTGCACTTCTTAAGGGCTATACTTCACTAGGGAAAGATTCTGAGCTTATTCTAATAACCTCTTATCATGAATACTATCTATTATACTAAGGAGTTTTCCAGAACCTTTGCTTATATGATGGACAGAACTCCCAGCCATCCTTCTCACACTCACCCTCTCCCAATTAGAAAAATACGTACTTATATTGGGCTCCACACACACACACACACACACACACACACACATATATATATCCTGGGATTTGGCATCTGCTTCATAATTATTTAGGAACGTGACTCAGCAGTTTGGAAGGAGGTTGGAGGAGGGGAGGGGAGGAAATTTGCCCTTGACAAAAGAGAAGAGAGGGAGAGGAGGAGTGAGGAGCACTAGGAGTTCTCTGGGCAATCGTTTGCCCAGTTTTCTTCCTTTATGTCAACTAAACATTAAGTTCTTCCAGGCTGGTGGCTGCATAATATATTGAACTGTCCTCAAATTGCATCATCCATAAAACCTTGCAAATAGTGGATTAGCAAACGATTTTTGTTCATGATGATAAGAAAAGTAGAGAAAAAAAATCCTAAGCAAAAGAGATAAAAGTATGTGTGGAAGGAAAAGGCAAGTGCTGATGCTGACAACTTAGGTCAGAATATATATATTTTTAATAAATAGCAATACCCAGAAGTGGGGTAGCTTATTGATACGGTTGCTCTATTTTTAATTATTTGTATAATCTCGATAACTTTTTTCCCCTCAGTGGCTGTACCAATTTACATTCCCACCAACAGTGCCCAAAAATTCCCTCTTCACATCCTCACTAATACTTGCTATCTTTTTTTAAAAGTTTATTTATTTTGTAATTGAAGGATAATTGCTTTACAGAATTGTGTTGATTTCTGCCAAACATCAACATGAATCAGTCACAGGAATCTTTTGTTTTTGTTTATAATAGTGATGGGGTTCAGGACACACTACCCCAATGTATGGTATCTTGGCACAGTCAGCATTTCAGGCTGCAAGAATTTGAGAAATGGCATGGGCAGGAAGGATTTTCTGGCCTTCCCCTGAAGCAGGCTGTAAAGTCCTCATGTGACAGCTGCCCTCCTATATTCAGAGAAGCAGCATCCTTATCTTCGAAGATAAAGGGACACAGAGAGGAATCTGAGCGAACAGTCTTTGCTAAATTTTCCCCAGTTTACTATATTGAGCTCACCTTTTTCCTTTATCATCTGTTTCCACAGCTTTTCACCAAACCTAAGCAGAAAAACACTCACATTTAACCATTTCTTTAGGTCTTCATTTCCTTATGAAATTTCCCATGTCACATTCAGCTTACTATACAATGGTATGGTTTTCTCTTGTTAATCTGTCTTTTGTTACAGGAGTCCCAGTCAAGAATTTAGAAGGGTAGAGGAAAAAAGATATTTTTCTCCCTTACAATAGGCTGCACTGGGTCTTCCTTGCTGTGCACAGACTTTCTCTAGTTAGTGCAAGCAGAGGCTACTCTTCGTTGCCGTGTGCAGCTTTCTCATTGTGGTGGCTTCTCTCTTGTTCCAGAGTACAGGCTCTAGGCATGAGGGTTCAGGAATTATGACACACAGGCTTAGTTGCTCTGTGATACGTGAAATTTTCCTCATCCTTGTCTCTTGCATTGGCAGGCAGATTCTTAACCCCTGGACCACCAGGGAAGTCCTCCTTATGGTTTTGATTTGTACTTCCCTAATAATTTGTGATGTTGAGCACCTTTCTATATGTCTGTTGGACATTTGTGTGTCTTTAGAGAAAAGGCTATTCAAGTCCTTTGCCCATTGTAAGAAAAGGTTGTTTGATTTTTTTTTTTTTGCTATTGAGTTGTAGAAGTTCCTTATATATTTTGGAAGTTAACTGCTTATCAGAGTATGATTTGCAATTATTTTCTCCCATTCCCCAGGCTGCCTTTTCACTCTATTGATTGTTTTCCTCGCTGTGCAGAAATTTTTTAGCTTGATGTGCTCCTGCTTATCTATTTGCGCTGTGTTTTTGGTGTCATTTTCATGGAATTATTACTAAGACCCATATCATGTAGATATCCCCCTAGGTTCTCTTCTAGGAATTTTATATACTGGGGTCTTGTGTTTAAGTCTTTAATCCATTTTGAATTGATTTTTGTGTGTGGTTTAAGATAGGGGTCTCATTTTATTGGCTTGTATGTGGTTATCTTCTGGATATATAGTCAAAAGAGTCAAAATCAGGATCTCAAAGAGATACTTGCCCTTCAAGGTTAATTATAATATTATTCACAATAGTCAAGGATACGGCAACAATCCAAGTAATATTCTAGTGTATATATATACTACATTATCTTCCTCTGTTGACAAGTTAATAGATAAAATATGGTATATCCATACAATGAAATATTATTCAGCCTTAAAAAAGAAGGAAATCTCCCATTTGCAATAACGTGACCAGACCTGGGAGATATGTTATGTGAAATAATCCATCACAGAAAGACAAACACTGCATGATTCCACTATATGAAGTTCAAATAATCAGACAAATAGAATAAAAAATTCTGATGGTGGTTGCCAAGGGATGGAGGGAGCAGGAAATGGAGAACTGTTGTTTTATGGGTATAAAATTATAGTTTTGCAAGATTAATAAAGTTCTAGAGATTTGCTATACAACATCATGCCTCTAGTTAACAGTATGGCACTTAAAACTTTAAGGGAGTAGATCTTAGGGTAAGTATTCTTGAAAGTGAAAGTTGCTCAATTGTATCTGACTCTTTGTGACCCCATAGACTGTACGGTCCATGGAATTCTCCAGGCCAGAATATTGGAGTGGGTAGACTCCGTTCTCCAGCAGATCTTCCCAACCCAGGGATCGAAGCCAGGTCTCCCACATTGCAGGCAGATTCTTTACCAGCTGAGGCACAAGGGAAGTATTCTTACCACCTACAAAAAGCAAAGGTATGCAAGGAAATTTTTGGAGGTGATGTATAGGTTTATTACTTTGATTTTAGTGAGGGTATCATGGGATTATGTGTATGTTCATTTATAAAACTGCATACATAAAATATGTGCATTTTTTGTACATCAGTTATTCCTCATTGTTGTTGTTCAGTCACTAAGTCATGTCTGACTCTCTGTGATCCCATGGACTGCAGCATGCCAGGCTTCCCTGTCCTTCACTATCTCCCACACTTTGCTCAGACTCATGTCCATTGAGTCAATGATACTATTTAACTATCTCACCCTCTGTAGCTCTCTTCTTTTGCTTTCAATCTTTCTCAGCATTACAGTCTTATCCAGTAAGTTAACTCTTCACTGTTTAAAAAAAAGTTACTCTTTTTTAATCAATAGTTTAACAGATGGGAAAAAGTAAGGAAATATTAACCTAGACTTTGATAACATTCTGTGAAATAGGCATTCTAACTCTTAGCTGGGAATATAAATGGGTATTATTTTAATGCTTTGGAAGCAAATGGCAAGTTACATTACATTTTTATGTTCTTTAATCTCTATAGAATTGTATTTCTTTGATTTATCCTATGGAAATACTTGGCTAGTATTAGTATTGAGAAAATATTACCAGTCCTAAAATATTTATTTCACTATCACTTGTAACAAGCAACATTAGAAACAATCTGACTGTTCAACTCTGTGGGAATGTTTGAATAGACCAGAGAATATCCTCATGATTCTACATTATGTAGGAGAATGAGGTTAGCAAAACCCTGGAGGGTGAATTCTACAACACCCTCTCCTGCAGGGAGGTGACTGTCTTTTTTCTTTAATGGTACAACTCTTGCCTGATTGTGTCACTGTAGTTTCTATCCATGGCTATAGCATTGTGCCTGGAATATGGTGGGCATTTCAAAACTGAGTGCTACTATTATGGTGCCATTAATATTTGTGAAATCGGTATAAAAGCAAGGAGAAGTGTTTATGCTATGCTAAAAGTGAAACAATATTTTATTTCACTTTTGTCGTTGTTTAGTCACTAAGTCGTGCCTGATTCTTTGCAACTCCATGGACTGTAATCCTCCAGGCTCCCCTGTCCATGGAATTCTCCAGGCAAGAATATTGGATTGGGTTGCCATTTCCTTCTCCAAGGGATCTTCCCAACCCAGAGATCAAACCTAGGTCTCTTGCATTGGCAGGCAGATTCTTAACAACACTTAGCCACCTGGGAGCCCAGGATTTCACTTTAAAAAAAAAACAGTTGTAAATAGAAAAATGGACTGAAGGATATGTGAAAAATGCAAATGAAAATGTATTGTTAATAGAACTACAGTGATTTATATTTGTCTCTCATATTATCTAATAATTTTATAATTTTATTGAGCCAAAGTTGATTTACAGTGCTGTGTTTAATTTCTAATGTACAAAAATGTGACTCAGATATACATATATATATAAATATATATTCTTTTTCCTATTCTTTTCCATTATGGTTTATTACAGGATATTGAAATAGCTCCCTGTGCTGCACAATGGGCTTCCCTGGTGACTATACAGTAGGACTTTATTGTTTATCAATCCTATATATAATAGTTTGGATCTGCGAATCCCAAACTCCCAATCCTTCCCTCCCCCACCCCCACCCCCCTTGGCAGTACCAAGTCTGTTCTCTATATCTGTGAGTC
The DNA here is from genome assembly GCA_007570785.1 of Antilocapra americana. NCBI lineage: Eukaryota > Metazoa > Chordata > Mammalia > Artiodactyla > Antilocapridae > Antilocapra > Antilocapra americana. The sequence continues at coordinate 1,727,137 of ML660216.1, forward strand.
TGTTTTTGTTTTATAGATATGCTCATTTGTGTCATAGTTTAGATTCCACATATAAATGATATCATATGGTATTTGTCTTTGACTTATTTTGGTTAGTATGATAATCTCTAGATCCATCCATGTTGCTGCAAATGGCATTATTTTATTCTTTTTAATGGCTGAGTTATATTCTGTTTTATAGATGTACCACTTCTTCTTTATCCATCTTCTTTATCAATGAATTGGCAGGTTAAGTTGCTTTCATGTCTTGGTTTTTGTAAATATTAATGCTATGTATCTTTTTGAATTACAGTTTTGTCTGGGTATGTGCCCAGGAGCAGGACTGCTGGCTCATATGGCAACTCTAATTACTTGAGGAACTTTCATACTGTTTTCCCTAGTCATCGAACCAGTTTACATTTCTACTAACAGTGTAGGAAGATCCCCTTTTCTCCACACTCTGTCCAGCATGTATTATTTATAGACATTTTAGTGATGGCCATTCTGAATGGCATAGATGGTACATCATTGTACTTTGATTTGGATAATTATCTGATAATTAGTGATGATAAGCATCTTTTCCTAGAGAAATGTCTTTATTTTTTTCTTTCAATAAATGTCTGTTCAGATCTTCTGTCCCTTTTTGGATTGGGTTATTTGTTTTTTGGTTATTGAATTGTAGGAACTTTTCATGTATTTTGGATATTAGGCCCTTGTTGGTCTCATCATTTGCAGATATTTTCTCTCAGTCCATTAATATTTCTTCAATAAATATACAAAATTTTAACAATAAAGACAAACCGTTTAGTTTATTGAAGATGATTATTCCTACATTTTCTCATCCTTTTGACAGGTTACCTTTCTGGGTATTCATTGAATTAGTCCTACTGGTAGAAGAAAAACTGTAGAAATCTGTTGTGGGTGGTAGAAAAGGCACAGAACTGAGAGTTGGGGGATTTGGGTCTCCTACTTCTCTGTGACCTTGGAAAAGTCACTCAACTTCTCTGATCTCTGTTTCTTCCTGGAAATGGCAAGAGCAATAGTTGACAGATCATCCCATCATGTAAGATTGAATAAAAACTTTGAAAAATGTAAAGTGATTTACAAACATACATTACCTTTCTGTTTCAAGTTTTTACCTTTTTAAAGTTTGAACTGTCCCTTTTAACTCTCCTTCTTGCAGATGAAGCCAACTGAGTTGGACACCAAGATTCATTATGAACTATACCCCCTTTCATCCTTATTTCTTACCTTGTCTCTACTCTTTACAAAGAAAATCAATATATAGATCTCCCATAGCATTTATTTTCTTTTTTTTTCTTCTTTATAAATGAATTTCAACTAGGAACATCTGCTGTCATATTAAGTGTGACTAAGCTTGATGTGACTTTCCTCAACTTAGATATTTAGGCTGACCAGTTCTTGCTATTTTATCATTTGCTATCAACTGGTCTTACAAACCAAAGCAAAGAGGCAGGAAAGGAGATAAATCTCCAGTACTCTAATGGCCAAAGGATGACCATTACCTATGAACTCAGTCCTGTCCAGGCAGGAAACTGCCTTTATGTCATGGGTAAAGCAGTAAATAGCACACTTGATGACTGGTTGACCATTTCCAGATGTTGTGTTAGTTTGTCCACACTCAAAGCTACCAAGTAAGTCATTTGGAAGTGATGGTCATCTCTATAAGCTGGCACGTAACTTTGTTCATCAATAAAACATATGTCTTTATTCTTTTAAATCTCATTACCACCTCAAGGCTACTGCAGTTGGGGGTACTTTGAGTATTACATTTTTATTTCCTCTGCCTGGTACAACTGCCTCCCCTTAATATCTCTGCCTATATGAATCATAATGCTTTATCCAGGAGAATTTACTGATGTCAGTTTCTTTTAACTGAAATCATACTTGCCTCCATCTTTGAATCCTCAACTGAGACAGTCTGAGTTTTTCTAAATTTTATTTAGAAAATGCATAACTTTTAAAATATTAAAATTTTATTAAAAATAATTTCTCTGTGTGTCTATATATGCATATATATAAATATATTGTACATCAGTATTGTGTATACTATATATGTATAATATATACATATATATGCATATTTATATGTCTATATATATTATACATATTTGTCTTTATGTAACATATTTCTTTGAATTATCACTTAGAGAAGAGATAGCTATTTCATATTTGAGTCCTTATGAAGTCTCATGTTAGAATGTTTGTCCTTCTCCCAGTTATTTTATTTTGAATAACAAAGGATTTCTTGGGGAAGACAAGTCATCTCAACCTTGGCTACATATTCAGATCACCCAGAGGACTTTTAAAAATTCCAGTGTCCAGGCTGCATCGCAAACCATTAAATTGGAATCTATGGAAGTGTGTCCTGGCATTAGTGGTTTTTTTTTTTTAATTTTTGTAGGAGTATAGTGTTATGTTCATTTCTGCTGTACAGTAAAGTGAATCAGCCATGCATATACATATATCCCCTCTGTTTTGGATTCTTTTCCCATTTAGATCACCACAGAGCATTGAATAGAGTCCTGTGCGCTATATATAACAGATTGTCATTAGCAATCTATTTTATACATAGTATCAATCGTGTATATATGTCAATCCCAATCTCACAATTCATCCCACCGCCCTTCTTGGTATTCAAACATTTGTTCTTTACATCTGTGTCTATTTTTTCTTTGTAGATAAGATCATCTATACTAATTTTTTTCAGAATCCACATATATGCATTAATATATGGTATTTGTTTTTCCCTTTGACTTTCTTCATTCGGTATAACAATCTTAGGTCCATCCAAGTCTCTACAAATGACCAACTTCATTTATTTTTATGGCGGAGTAATATTCCATTATATATATGTACCACATCTTCTTTATCCATTCTTCTATTGATGGACATTTAGGTTGTTCCCATGTCCAGGCTATTTGGAAATAGTGCTGCAATGAACACTGGGGTGCATGTGTCTTTTTGAATTATTATTTTCTCTGGATATATGCCGAGTAGTGGGATTGCTGGGTCATGTGGTAGTTCTATTTTTAGTTTTCTGAGGAACCCCTATACTGTTCTCTATAGTGGCTGTACCAATTTACACTCCCACCATCAGTGCAAGAGGGTTCCCTTTTATCCATACCCTCTCCGGAATCTATCATTTGTAGATTTTGTGATGATGGCCATTCTGACTGGTGTAAGGCAGATTGTAGTTTTGATTTGGACTTCTATAATAATTAGCGGTATTGAGCATCTTTTCCTCTGTTTGCTTTGTTTGTCATCTCTATGCATTCTTTGCAGAAATGTCTATTTAGGTCTTCTGCCCATTTTTTGATTTTTTTTTAAATAGTGCTGCATGAGCTATTTGTATATTTTGGAGATTAATCCTTTGTCAGTTGCTTCATTTGCAAATATTTTCTCCCATTTTGAAGGTTGTCTTTTCATTTGAAGAGCATTTAAAAAATTCTAATGCTGGGGCTACAGTAATTAAGACAATATGGTACTGGCACTGTTGTTTTTATTTGCTAAGTCGTGTCTGACTCTTTTGTGACTCCATGGATGATAGCCCTCCAGGCTCCTCTGTCCATGTGATTTCCCAGGCAAGAATACTGAAGTGGGTTGCCATTTCCTTCTCTGGGGATATCTTCTTGACCCAGGGATCAAACATATGTCTCCTGCATTGGCAGGTGGGTTCTTTCCACTGTGCTACCTGGGAAGCCTGGACTGGTATTCATGTTTTTTAAATGTTCTGCAGGTGATTCAGTAACAGTAATCCTGAAAATTACTGTTAACCTGAAACAAACTTAGTGTTGGAGCTTGATGTTTATAAAGGTCATTTCATGGAAGCAGGGATTCAACTCAGGTTTAGTGAGTGTTCCTGAGGGGAAAGTCTCCATCATTGCAAGTGGGGGCTGTCATTACTTTTTTCTTTAAAAAGGCTTTTAAAAAAGTCATTTTGATAAGATACATCATCATTATAAGTTGTATGAATCTCAAACATACATCCACAGGATAAATGAAAAGTACGTTCTTATATTATGCTAGATGGTTTTGGTGGCATAGGATAAATCTCCAGTGGCAGAATTATGCATGGAATCAGAAAGTGCCATAGTTGGAACAACTTAGGCAGCAGTGAATATGATGTGCGAGAAAACTTCGTTAGGTGATTCAAAAGGGATACTAGTGATGATTAAGACACTGACGGAAAAGGTGCATGTGAGAAGTTTGAATAGAATTGTTCCAAGAAGTTTGAGCATAGAAAAAGTACTATTTCTGGATCACTGTATTAGGTAACATGAATTTAAATATCTATTGTAAGTAAAATTATAAATGAAATATTGCTCATTTCAAACATCCCTCTAAGCATTTAAAGATTAAAATTCATCAAACGTTGTCAGCAGGTAAAGGGACGCATTGCCTTATACTTGGGGGTCCCCTTATTTTGTTGCATTCATGTTTTCATTTTTCACTTGCCAAAAGTAAGCTCCTTAAGAATGGAGACTACCTCTTATTGATTTGATTTTACACATACCTAATCATAGACAAACGTTTTGTGGGAACAGAAGAAACACATTGTGGTTAGCCTTATTTTAGCGAGAGAACTACATAGTGACCATGAGACATTATTAGGACTTCTCCCAAGACTATTCCAGTGAGGGGGTGCTGAGGTGTAAACCTCATGAGCTTCATGGGAAGTTCATGCCCTCATCCACTCTAGTGCCTAGCACTGGTGTCTGGCTAACCAGGCACAGGCATTTCACAGCCATTTAGGTTGTATTGCTCTCCTTTCTCAAACAGCCAATGAAATCCTAAGATGGTTTCAGAGCATCCCATGGTGGTCTCTATTTACTAAAAAAGCAGAAGCAATTTTCTGCTCTGGAGTAGAGTGGTCAGGTAGCACAACATTGGCTGAGTATTAGATGACAGAGATTAGTGCAATTTCACTCTGGAAAACTGAGATAGGGCAAATGTAGCGTATCAAATTTGAACCTAGAAGCTCTTAGGATGGAGGTGGGAGGCATGAGGCATCTGACAGTATAAAAACAATGTGATCCAGCAGAGGGCTTTTCTTTCTGCAGATTCCTATATTGTACACTCAAACAGACTTAATAAAAAGTTCTGGACCTCTTATTGTCAAACAGGGGATGGGTGAGCTCTATGTGGACACTCTACAGGCAAGGGCTCCATCCCATTCATCTTGGTGTCCCTAGCGCCAGTATCACATTGTCTGGCTGGTGCTAGAATGTTTATTGAAATTGCACCAGAGACTTTAATGCAGTCAGTGAAGATAGCATCAGTATGAATAATCAGGTTCTGCATTTTAAGATAGCACATAAAATTCCTACTTAGGCATTCATTTTCTTATTCTCTCTTCAGCCTGGAATTCTACAGATGAGGATGAGGTAGGAGAGAAAATAGCCCGTGAGAATGGGCTGCCAAGCTAGGATGCTAGCCAGAATCCAAACCCAGGAATGCAGAATCTGGGTACATTCTCTGGGCAGGAGAATTGGCTGAAACTTCAGAAAAGTTTTTTTCTTTTTTTCATATTATGCTTTGACACTTGGAGCCTCTCGGTTTTTGGCTAGAAATTTAAATTTCCAACTCAGTAAACTGAAAGCATAAAGACAGAAAACTTTCCAGTCTTTCATTCTCATTAGACGTTTACCTGAAGTCAGTTTCTGAAGCTGCTTAAAGATGACTAAGGATTCATGCTGAAGATAGACGTGACCCTGAGGAACAGCTGGTGAGGACCCTGACGTCCCAGAGACAGGAAGAGAGGAAGCTGGGAAGAGGCAGCACAAGAAGAAAGATCAAAGCTCATGGCTTGGAGAGAGGCAGGAGACGGAATATCCAGATCCTAGCAGCCCCTTGACATTTCACGGTAGTTCTGAGGCCCATTCGAGCATCATCTTGGGAACAATCCTTTTGACAACATCACCGTGAAAAGGACACAAATATTCTCTATTCTGGGGAAAGGCAGAGACTTTAGGGAGGTCTGGGATATACAACATGCACCCCACGATTGTCAGTCTGGTGCAGGCAGAGAGCAGCAGCTGCACAAAGGGAATGGCTGAAGTTTGGGTTCTATTTCAGTCTCAAGTGACACAAAGTCTTAGAATTTCTGTTTGCATCTTTTTCTAGTAAGGGTGACTTTAGGGAGCACTTTCATGGTCTCCTTCTTGGAGCCGAAGTAAAAATAAAATCAACACTGGAGATTTCATATATATGCATCTCATCTGATCAGGCAGGGAATCCTTGATGAATTCTAGAATCTTGCTCTCGTAAAACTGCAATGACAGTGACAGCTGCTTCAAAACCCTTAGTGACATTTCCTGGAATACAGACTACACTGAGTTGAAATTTCATTTGACACCTTTTAGGCCTGGTGGTTTTAAATGAGGGAGGAAAAAAAAAAAACACGTTGTTAAATATTACTGCAAAATTTCACTTTGCTTAATGGGCAATAAAATAACACAGTGTGTTCAGGTGGCTCAACCTTCCAGTTTGACCATCTGGCCTGATGAAGATACTCAGTGTGTCTTGTCTTTTGCTGGCTTTTGCTCTGCTATCTGCTAATGAGTAGGTGGCTGTCAGCATAATTAGCTCCTGCTTAAAAGAAATGTCCCGATATCTCTCCAATGATACCGTGGTCGAAACAAAACACCCCACGAGAAAGGACTCCATTCAGTCAAGAATGTTGTGCTTATTCTTAGAGTTTGAAGAGATACTTCTAGAATATTGGTATTTTTTTTATTCAAACAAAACGATCAAAAGAAATAGCCACTCATTCCTTTTCCTACAACATTCTGGATAAGGTTTAGGAAGGAGCACTGGCATCTCAAGGAAGAGGGCCCTGAACTATCAAAAAGGGAAAATGCTACTGAAAATCTACAAGAAACTGCAAAAGAAGTAAATCTGTTCGGCTTAGACCAATAGACTCTTAGAATTTCTAGAGAAGACTGGTAAAAATTTAAAAAATGAGCCACTGTATGGAAAACTTACAGACTCTTTTGCTGCAGAGGATGGGCAATACGTATAGAAACAGTCATTTTGAGGGTAGAAGCTAAAAACATTTCTTGATTTTCCTTTTCTTTTCTTGTGATAAGAACACTTTGGCCATTTTATCTTATACTTTTGAGTTTACATGAAGATGATTTGAAGAACTAGATAGCAAATGAATAAAGTTTTTATTTGGGACCTCTTCTCTAGGCAGTTTGATTTAAAACCACACACACACACATACACACAGAATAAAACTTAACACTTGGCTATGATGGACTAATTGATATCAAATTAGTCCCCATAAACAACCAGCACACACACACAAAAAAATTTAAAAACATATACAATGTGATTGTTTTTAAATATTGGATGACAGGCATGGAAAACCACAATCCCTGAGAAAAATGAAATGGCTAAGATGAGAATTCAGGGCAGCTAAAAGAGCCATATTCCCTAGGGTATTCACCATAGAGAAGAAAGCTGCACTTTGGGAGGGTGTGTGGGTTGGGGGTGAAAGTTTGTTTGCATAGGCATTCCTTATGAATCCCTGCTTGAAAACGGGGTGAGATTACATGGTGGGGGGCATATGTAAAACTGGATATTAATGACATTGAGAAGAGAACAGAGATTCTAAATATCAAGCAGTGCTGGGTAACATTGGAGTTTCAGCCCAGTTAGAGTGGAGAAATCTTGTTAACACTCCAGCATCTGGTTAAGACATCAGAAAAGTCTTACCTTACAAGTAAGGGCCATATTTTAAAATAAGGTTCACTCTAGATCTGCCTTCACAGAATCAAAAAGGAAAGACTAAAACAAAATTAATAGAACATTAGGAACTTTTGGAATAATATTGGACGCTTTATCAAACATGTAATTAACAGCAGCAGAGAAAGTTTGAAAATTAGTGGCCAAAGATTTCCTATATTTGTTGAAAATATTGGCTTACAGATCTATGATGCTTGATGGACTCAAGAGAAATACAAAGTGACACTAAAGCACTCAGACTCAAACAGTTGAAATTAAAAAGTAAAGAACCAAAACATCTTGAAAGGAGACAAAGCAAAATGAATACAGGAGAATGATAAGAGTAAATGAAAGCTGATCACTTTAGAAAAAATAGAAGTAGGAAGATAAAGGAATCACATTTTTTTAAAGGTGAAAATAGAAAAACCTGACATCACATATTCTATATATAGAGAAAATGTCCTTCATAAACAAGGGTGAGCTATAGATATTTTAACAGAAATAAAGGCTGAGAGAATTGATCATCAGACCTGAAAGATACTCTTCAGGCTGTCATTCCAGTATCTTCCTAAATAATCTTAAAAAAAAAATAGCTATGTGAATGAAGGAATTCAATGACACCACAGGACATAAAGTCATAATACAAAAATGAACTGTATTTCTAAATCTTCATAATAAACAAAATAAAATTTCTTTAAATTTAAAAATTGTATCATAAAAATATCCAAATATGTAGAAAAACTCTAAATTAAAAATATAATAGATTGCTGAGGGGAATTAAAGAAGATTAAATGGAAGATTATATCATATTCATAGATTGGACAATACAATATTATTGTCAATTTTCCACAAAGTGACATGTAGAGTCAACAAAATTATAATCATGATTCTACCAGCTTTTTTAAAATTGACAAGTTAATTTACATAGCAATGCAAAAGATCTAGAATAGCTTAAACGACCTTGAGAAGGAAGTTTGGAGTGCTTATGTTATCTGATTTTAAGACTCACTAGAGATCTGTAGTAATCAAGGCAGTGTGATATTCTGTAAATATACATGTTTAGTTTAAAAAATTAGTATAGAACAGTCTTGTGGACTCTGTGGAAAAGGGCAAGGGTGGGATGATATGGGAGAACGGCAATGAAACATGTTAATTATATGTGAAATCAATCGCCAGCCCAGGTTTGATGCTCAGGGCTGGTGCACCGGGATGACCCAGGGAGAGGGAATCGGGAGGAAGGAGGGAGGGGGGTTCTGGAAGGTGAACATATGTATACCCATGGCAGATTCATGTCAATGTATGGCAAAACTAACACAATAAAGTAAAGAAAATTTTAAAAATAAATAAATAAAATAAAAATAAAAATAGATAATCAAGCAACTCATGAGACATAAGCAGAAATCTAGAAAATTCTCTAATATGTCATGAACATACTTAGAATTTGTGAATTCTGACAATGTAGGGTTTGCATTCCATATGTTAAAGCATTGGAATAAAAGATTGCTCTTTTTGGGTTGGGATGAAGCAAAGACATGTTAGAGGAGTGACCGATGGGTAGAGAAGAAGGAGAAAAAGTTCCACTGTGATTTCAGTACTTTAAAAGCAGAACAAAATATAAAAGAATGGTTTGTATTATAAAAGTCAATAAAACTGTTATTGCAATGATCTACAAAAAAATAAATACACATTTAGATCAGTGGAACATAATAGATGTTCCAGAAATAGACCCACACATGTGGTTAATGGATTTTCAGCAAAGGTACTAACATAATTCTACACAGAAGGAAAATGTTATTTATTCCTATGGGAAGAAAATGAACCTTAACCATGCCCTCAGACCATATAAAAAGATTAATTTCAGAATAGAGCATCGACTTAAAATCAAAGCTAAACAACAAAATAAAGTATCATGATGAATCATGATATAAGACAGTATATATTATATGATTTCATTTATATAAAATGGGTGACAGGCAAAACAACAGACTAAATATTCAGTGGAGATAGAATTTAGAGTAACAGTTGCCTTTGAGGGTAGACATTGACTGGAAAAGGACATGGGATTTTCTGAGATGATGGGAAATATTTTTTATCTTGATTTTGCTGGTGGTTGCTTAGATTTATATATTTTTCAAAGCTCACTAAATTGAATATTTCAAATATAGGCTTTTTATTATTTGTAAATTGCATCTCAATAGTGTTGACCGGTGGCTCAGATGGTAAAGAATCTGCCTTCAATTCAGGAGACCTGGGTTTGATCCCTGGGTCGGGAAGATCCCCTGGAGAAGGGATTGGCTACCTACTCCCATATTTTTGCCTGGAGAATTCAATGGACAGAGAAGCCTAGTGGGCTATAGTCCATGGGGTTGCTAAGAGTTAGACAGGACAGAGTGACTTAACACTTTGAATGTTGATTTTAAAATATGATTTAGAATGTTTCCTGTGGAGGAATGTTAGAGGACTTTCTTTCCACAAAGCTTTTTGATGCTTCTAAGTCCAACCTATATTGACAGCAGAATTCATTGAGATCATTGAGCTGAATTCTGTGTTCTGTGTAGTTTTCCCAACACAGTCAATGACTGTTAACAAAATGATGGATAGGAAGATAGATAGACTGATTCACAGTGGTTTGCTGTCAGAAAAAAACATTGTGAAGAAACCAGCAGCACTGGATTTATTTGCTAGAAATTATTAATAAGCATTTCTGTTGACCCAGTGCTATGAAATGCAGTTCAATACTTTTTATTAGAGGTTTTCTATGGCTTCTCTTTGGTGGAAACATAAAAGAGAGATAATTATGTTTTAGAAATTCCAATAAAAATGTAGCCATAACATAGAGTTATACTGTGATTGTAATTATTGCACAACAGTATGAAAAATGGCCATTCAAAGCTAATTTGATACCACAAGAAACTGTGGAGGCAAAATGCATTCTAGTTGGTGATATGATATGTAACAAGGAAGGGGAGCAGACTGGGAGCGGCTTGAAGGAATTATTGATCCCTGATAGTGTCAATATTATCCTCTTTGTTCACTGACTTCAACTTTACCACTCACCTATTGTTTCCAAATGACTGAAATGAATCTGGACGAGGGATCATGGTGTCTGAAATTGTCCTGTGGTCAGTGGCTGGGCTGGTTGCAGTTGAATGTTAATTCAATTCCCACCAAGGCTTAGGGAGATGTGAATTTAGTGACAGATGCATCATCTTGGGAACAGACAATGGCAAATGACAGTAACAAATAGCTAACAAAAGTTCAGTTTGAAAGGTTTCCGTTAACAGAGGAAAGGGGAGGAAAAAGTAGGTTGTTTTTGTTTATTATTTGAACAGTGGTCAAGTCTCTGAGTATAAGAGCAGAGTTCTGTAGCTGTGAATGACTGCTGCTAAGTGAATTTCAGAAAGCACGGATTCAGGTTGGCTTCAGTAAGGGAGAAGGTCAGATGTTGACTTTGCAGATTATTTGCCTCCTCTCAAACTCTGAAGCCCAGAAAGCTGGCCAGGATTGCTTTAGAATGGCTTGCAGCTGAGATTTTTCTGGCAATCAGAATTGCAGTTCATTTGACCATTTGGACTAAAGCTGAATGTGGACAAAGAAGCCGCTCAGATGAAGGAAGATGAAAAAATTCAGTCTTGTAATGAATAATTCTTCAAAGGTGCATGCTTGCCCCTCAGTGGGGTATGCATATTTTCATAACTATTTCTTGGACAATTTTCAGGGGGATAAAGGTTAGGTGTATGGAGATGTGATCTGAGCTTTGCCTTGGAGCTTGTTTCTCTACATTGTCTCTTGGACCAGTTTTCTATGAATATATTATTAGTGTTTTGAGAGGAAGGATATCAGGGTGAATAAATATGAGAAAGCCAACCTGTGTTTCTCTTTTTTGGCTTGTTGTAAAATAAGTTGGCAAGAAGGCTCTCTTTCAGAAGTCCCGCAGTAGAGAAATCTGTTTCCTTACCTCTTGTCACCCTTCCCAAAGGGCCCAATATTTCTGATGCTTCTTCACCTAACACCTGTGCTTCTTAGTTCCTTAACCTTCCAATCTCTAGTGATCTTTTTTCCTATTTGTCCTCATTTTCTAATGTCTAAACTCTTTGATTTCCTATTTCAAGCATATTGATCTCTGACCATCACCTCCTAGCCTTCCAACTTTCCTGCTTCAGAACTTTGACTCCAAAAATTGTGAACGAGGATGTATTATTAGTAGTACAAGGGGGCTTGAGACCTGGTCTGTTAGGCTTCACACTCCAGCAGTGAATAGCAGTGGATGTGTATACAAGTTCTTAACCTCTCTTTCCTTCAATTTACTCCCTGATAGCTCAGTTAGTAAAGAATCTGCCTGCAATGCAGGAGACCCTGCTTTGATTCCTGGGTTGGGATGATCCACTGGAGAAGGGATAGGCTACCCACTCCAGTATTCTTGGGCTTCCCTGATGGCTCAGCTGGTAAAGAATCCACCTGCAGTGTGAGAGACCTGGGTTCAATCCCTGGGTTGGGAAGATCCCCTGGAGAAGGGAAAGTCTACCCACTCCAGTATTCCGGCCTGGAGAATTCCATGGACTGTTTATCCATGAGGTCACAAAGAGTTGGACGTGACTGAAGGACTTTCACTTTCACTTTCAAGAGGTAAACAGTAATAATAACTACCTCTCAGGGTTATTGAAATAATCCAATACGTTAATTCATATAAAATGCTTCAAACAGTGCCAGGCACGTGTCATCTGCTCGGTAAATGTGGAGGCCATCTCAAGTTCTCCAATTCATGGAGGTAGCTAATACTTCTCACTCTCGGTAACCTCACTCTTGTATGTCCATAGTTCACTCCTTAAATAGTGTGAATCGCATTGTCCATCTTTATAGTTGTTTCTTTCCAACCACCTTAATCCCTTCATTCTATTCTCCCTAATATATATGGGTGCATATGTAGCAAAGCTCCAAGCTGGTTAGAACCAAACATCGACTTAACGACTTCACGTGAACAAGGTAGACTGCTGGTGGAAACCACCAAGAGTGGTGACTGTATTCAGTTGCAGTTCATGACTCATCATCTCTAATGAATCCATAACACCACTTGGTAATCTAACTGCACTTTCTTGTTTCCAAATTATCTATTTCACACGTGCTTTCTTCTTCTCTCATCCTCCACTGCCGTCATGGACTATTCCTTAGCTGATGGCTTCACTTCATGCATCACTGAGAAAGCAGAATCAACATGGGGGAATTGTATCTTCTTTTCCACTACCAAATCCACTGCTTCACTTGCCTCTGTACTTTCACCGTCTCTTTTCTGTTCTCAAGATTCAGAGGCCAATTTGGGATTCAGCCTGATTGAATCACCTCTAGTCTCCTTAGGCACTTGGAACCATAATAGTTCCCAGTCTTTCCTATATCATCAATTTCTCTTTCTCCCTCTCAGATCTTTGTCATCATGGAAATAGTCTAGTGTTTCTTTTTTAATGAACAATTAAAAAAAAAAACTTCTTTCAAAGCCCCAGAAGGATTTCCTGGACTTCTACTAAATATTAAAGGAAGAAATTATACTAATTCTCTTTCAGAAGATAGTAGGACAGGGAACACAGGGAACACTTCCTAGCTCATTCTAAGAGGCCAGCATTACCCTAATATTAAAACTCAAAAAAGACATTAAAAGAAAATAAACTACAGTGTAATATCTCTCAAGAACACAGATGCAAAGATCCTCATCAAAATATTAGCAAGTCCTATCCAACAATGTGTAAAAAGAATTATACATCACAACCAAGTGGAATTTATCCCAGGGATACAAGACTTTCAACTTTTGAAAAATCAGTTAATATATCCAATCATATCAATAGACTAATGACAAAGAATCACATGATCATATCAATAGATGCATAAAAAGCATTTAAATAAAATCCAACACCTATTCATGATAAAGACTTTCAGATCAACTATACTTGAATAAAATTAAAATATTAAAAAATGCTTTCAGTTAATTAGGAATAGGGACGAACGTCTTCAAACTGGTAAAGAGTATCTACAAAAAATCTACAGCTAACACCATACTTAACGGTGAGAATCTTGAAAATTTCCCATTAAGATCTGGTACAAAACAAGCTTGTCCCATAAATCATATTGGAAGCTCTTGCTAATGCAATCAGACAAGACAAAAAAGCAAAGGAAGAAAAGAAACGATGATATATCATTACATACCTATTAGAATGGCCAAAATCCAAACACTGACACCAGCAAATTCTGACAAGGTAGGGAGTAGCATGAACTCTCATTCATTGCTGGTGGAAATGCAAACTAGTACAGCCACTGTAGAAGATAGTGTGGGGTTTCTTAGAAAACTAAACATCTACCATAGGATCCAGCAAATTGTGCTGCCTGTATTTACCTAAAGGGGTTGAAAATGTATGTCCAAACAAAAAACCTACACGTGGATATTTATAGTAGCTTATTCATAATTGGCAAAAAAGTGGAAGCAACCAAGATGCCCTTCAGTAGGTGAATGGATAAATAAAAACTGGTACATCCATTCAGTGAAATGGGTTTAACATTAGAAAGAAGTGAGATTATCAAACCATGAATAGACCTGCAGGGATCTTGTTACTAAGTGGAAGAAGCCAACCGAAAAAGGTTACATACAATACTATTCCAACTATATGATATTTTGGAAAAGCAAAACTATGAAGGCAGTGAAAAGATCAGGGGTTTCCATAGTTGGGCAAGGGTGGTGGGGGATGAAGGACAAATAGGCAGAGCACATAGGACTTTTATGGTAAACTCCATATGATATAATGATAGACATGTCATATACTTGTCCACACCTACAGACAGTACAACATCAAAAGTGAACACTATGGACTTTGGGCAATTATGGTGTGTCATTGTATGTTTATCACTTGTAACAAATGCATTACTCTGGCAGTGGGGTGGGGTAGGATGGAGTGAGTGGTGAAGATGGGGGAGGCGATGCATGTGAGGGGATAGACAAATTTGGGAAATCTCTGTACCTTCTTCTCAATTTTATTGTGAACCAAAAATTTCTCTGTAGAAAAAAAGTCATTTAAAAAAAAACTTCAAACTTCCTTGACCTACATTCTTTGCTAGCTACTGTCCTGTTTGTTTTCTTTCACAGTACAACTGTTTTGTGACTTGTATTATGAAAACTTTCAAATATATATGTAAAAGTAGAACTACAAAATGAACCTGTATGTACTCTCCATACATATTTAAAATTTTTTAACTTTGGGTCATATTTTCTTTATTATTTTTTGCTTTAACACTTTAAAGCAAATATCAGACCTTATGGCATTTCACTTATAAATATTTTAGTGCATCTAAGTGCATTTTCTTACATAACCATGATTACATCATCATACCTAACACGATGAACAAAAATTCCTTACTGTCAACTAATATCCAGTTTAGATTCATATTTCCTCAATTATTCCCCAAATAGCTTATGTTGGTTTAGTTGAAAAACAATCCAAACAAGGTTCCTACATTGCATTTGATTTTTATCTTTTGAATATAATTCAGTCTTAAATAAGTTCAATCCAGAACATATATTGTTTTTCTATGCCATCGTTGGCTGTCCTGTAAAATGCCCCATGTGTGTGAGCATGCTAAATCTCTTTAGTTGGGTCTCTTTGTGATCCTATGGACGGTAACATGCCAGGTTCCCCTGTCCATGGGATTTCCTAGCCCCATGCAGTGTAATTCCTAAGAGAACTCTACTTCCTCATCTGCCTTTTTCCCTTGAACTCTCCAGTTGGGTTTCCTGCTCCCACATTCTGTGACAACAAAATCCCTGATATACATGTTACCAGCGCCAACTGGCATGTCTCTTTCCTCACTTTTCTTGGTGTCTCAGCATCATTTGACAGCTGACCTCTGCTTCTCTGTCTTCTCTTGGCCTCTGGGATGTTCTCCTACATTTCCTCCCCTTTCAGGCATAGCTCTTCCTCAGTCT
Source organism: Antilocapra americana (assembly GCA_007570785.1). Taxonomy (NCBI): domain Eukaryota; kingdom Metazoa; phylum Chordata; class Mammalia; order Artiodactyla; family Antilocapridae; genus Antilocapra; species Antilocapra americana. The sequence continues at coordinate 1,742,828 of ML660216.1, forward strand.
CTCTCTCTCTCTCTCTCTTTTTTTTGCTATGATTGACCTTTACATATTGGAGTGGTCACTATTTAGAGCTTCAGCTTGGGTGTCTTCTTTTCTACTGTCCTAATCTTTTGTTGTTGTTCAGTCTGTCAGTCATGTCTGGCTCTTTGTAACCCCATGAACTGCAGCACACCAGGCATCCCTGACGTTGCCGCCTCCTGGAGCTTGCTCAAACGCATGTCCACTGAGTCAGTGATACCATCCAACTATTTCATCCTCTGTTGCCCCATTCTCCTCCTGCCTTCAATCCTTCCCAGCATCAGGGTCTTTTTCAATGAGTCAGCTCTTTGCATCAGGTGGCCAAAGTATTAGAGCTTCAGCTTCAGCATCAGTCCTTCCAATGAATATTCAGGACTGATTTCCTTTAGGATTGACTGGTTTGATCTCTTTTATGGAAGAGGATCACTTTAATGTGCATGCCACATTTCCATGAACAGAGGAAAGTTACAGCTGAGGGGAACTGCAAACCTCCTGCTCCCCTTGCCCACACAGGTTCACACATACTCCCATTGGACCTAGCATCTAAATGACCCCAAAGTGTTTTCTTTCAGTGACATTTGTCTGTTGAGAAAGAGAGAGAGAGAGAGAGAGAGAGAGATATGCATATGTAAACAATACATTAAAAACCTGAAATCATTTTGAGAAACACAATGTGCCACTTGTTCTTTTATAGGATTGGAGGCTTTTCACTTTCACAGGAAATTCTGTCCTGATCTCAAATCAAACTCTCATTAAAGATGCTTGACTGGAAACCTCACTCCCAGGACAGAGCCTGCAAGGGGGAATCCTTGATCCCTCATTGTCTAGATTCCAATTCCAAAGTGTTTATTTCTGTTTTGGATTATGAGTATTTTCCTTTAAGAAGTGGGTCAGGCATAGATCATTCAAAGGGTCAAGTAAGTGACTGAACCAGAAGAACTGGGAAATCAGGTCATCATGTCACCATGATACCACAGCAGCCCAGAAGCAGCAAATTTGTAAATTAATACCTGGAGTTGAGCTGAGATGGGTTAAAAACATTCATGTGATCTGATCTAAAGTGGAAAAGTGAAGTCTTCTTCAGGACTCCAGGAAGTAAGATCTCTAGATTCAAAACCATCCTAGGGGCAGGCATGGGTCTGACATGTTTCTCACAGGTGTTAGGTGGATGTTGGCTAGTTCTTTTGGCTTAATGGATGAAAGTATTTCAAGGGAGAAGGCTAGAAATTTTCTAGTGATGAGAAGTCATGTGTTTAAAAGTACAGGATTGAAAGACATCTATCTCTGGGTGTGCTGTCAATGGTGGGTGTCCCTGGGCATTTTGTATAAATGCTCCATGCCTCATTCTCCTCTCCCCAAGGAAAGGAGAAACATGCTGACCTCGCACGTCTTAATGCTACAAAGTTTTATTTATTGTTCTCCTCCTTGTAAATATAAGCTCCACAGGAAAGGGACTTGGAGTATTTTATGCAGTGTTGTATCACCACAGCCCAGAACAATTTAATATTGCCTGTAGTTATGTTGAATGAATAAGTAAATGTATAAATAGGGTTATCACAACAAACTGAAAAATTCTTAAAGAGTTAGGAATACCAGACCACCAGACCTGCCTCCTGAGAAATCTTTATTCAGGCCAAGAAGCAACAGTTAGAACTGGATATGAAACAACAGACTGGTTTCAAATCGGGAAAGGAATATGTCAAGTGTGTGTTTTGTCACCCTGCTTATTTAATTTGTATGCAGAGTACATCATGAGAAATGCTGGACTGGATGAAGTGCTAGCTGGAATCAAGATTGCCAGGAGAAATACAAATAATCTCAGATATGCAGATGACACCACCCTTATGGCAGAAAGTGAAGAAGAACTAAAGAGTCACTTGATGAAAGTGAAAAAGTAAAGTGAAAAAGTTGGCTTAAAACTCAACATTCAGAACACTAAGGTCATGGCATCTGGTCCCATCACTTCATGGCAAATAGATGGGGAAACAATGGAAACAATAACAGACTTTATTTTTTTGGACTCCAAAATCACTGCAGATGGTGACTGCAGCCATGAAATTAAAAGATGCTTACTCCTTGGAAGAAAAGTTATGACCAACCTAGATAGCATATTTAAAAGCAGAGATATCACTAAAGAATTGATGCTTTTGAACTGTGGTGTTGGAGAAGACTCTTGTGAGTCCCTTGGACTGCAAGAAGATCCAAGCAGTCCATCCTAAAGAAGATCAATCCTGAATATTCATTGGAAGGACTGATGCTGAAGCTGAAACTCAAATACTCTGGCCACCTGATGCAAAGAACTGACTCTTTTGAGGAGACCCTGATTCTGGGAAATATTGAAGACGTGAGGAAAAGATGGTTGGCTGGAATCGCCGACTCAATTGACATGAGTTTGAGTAGGCTCCAGGAGTTGGTGATGGACAGGGAAGCCAGGCGTGCTGCAGTCCATGAGGTTGCAAAGATTCGGACCTTACTGAGTAACTGAACTGAACTGATAAATAGGATTGCTCTTTGGGCTCAATGAGCCCACTTTAAGGTGTCTACATACAAAGGTCCAAAAAATCTATTGGACTAAACTTCTGCCCCCACTTCTTTCTTTTCAACTGGGGATAGGGCACAGATTGTGGCTAAATACTGAAGGAGGAGATCCATATTTATACTTCTTAATGGTAACTATGAATTCTCTGATCAGAAATGAGGACAGGGACCCAATATTTTCTAGCATCATCCAGGGAGATACATATTTCTATTTCTCTTGAATCCCATTCACTCACTCATAGTCTGGTCATCTTTTTCTTACCTACTCTGCTTAGTCCTGGCCCTTACTTTTGCTCTGACTCTGCCTCCAACCAAGAATCATTTACCTTCTATCTGGCCTCCCAGGTCCTACCTAACGCTCTGGCAGGGCCCATTTCAATCTCATCCCCTCTGTGAGGTCCTGCCTGCTACTTCCCACCTCTGGCAGCTTTCCCTGACTTAGTTTGTTCTCTTGGCATACATTCAGTGCAGACCATACACTTCCTGGATCCTTCAGGGCAGAGCAGCACAGGCTATGAAGACAGAGGTCTGCTCTACTGCAACTGGAGATTCTTCTATTGACTTTTGTTGTTGTTCAGTCACTCAGTCATGTCCAACTCTTTGCGACTCCAGGGACTGTAGCACACCAGACTTCCCAGTTCTTTACTATTTCCCAGAGTTTGCTCAGACTCATACTCATTGAGTTGGTGATGCCATTCAACCATCTCATCCTATGTCACCCCCTTCTCCTCCTGCCCTCAGTCTTTTCCAGCATCATGGTCTTTTCCAATGAGTCAGCTCTTTGCATCAGGTGGCCAAAGTATTGGAGCTTCGGCATCAGTCTTTCCAATGAATGTTCCGGGTTGATTTCCTTTAGGATTTACTGGTCTTTTGACTAACATGTTTTGAATTCCTACCAAATGCCTAGCTCAGTGCAAAGTGCTGGAATAGAGACTAACAATGTGTTAGGGACAACTTTGAAAAGACCAAACAGAATGAGAACTCTGCTGCTCAAGGCTTTGGCTTAAAATAAGGGGGGAACTTCAAGTCCTAGAGATTTAACCCGTATTATCTGGATCTGTATGCATCTTCCTTTCTCTATTGTGAAAGCTTTAGTAATACACTAGTTCAGACAGGTTGTGAGATTTCCCCACATAAATGCCAAGGAGCTTCTTCCCCCATGTGTGGTCAGAGGGGAGTGCAGTGTGATGGGAAGTGGGGATTTTAGTTGATTGTGGACTTCATGAATTTTCTAATAGAATAATTATAGTCAGTTCTTTTCAAAGTAGTGTAAATTTTTCAAAATAAGAGTTACATAGAACTTCAGTATCTAAATGGATAAGGAGTGAGCAGCTCCATAGACTGTATGTTCTAGGGAAAGTTGGAGATCTCAGAGTCCTGCCTCTTCAGCCTCCTTTTTCCTTCAGAATTTTGTTAATGTTCTTTCATAGAATTTAGAGGTCATGATCTATAGTGGAAAATGCAAGACTTAAAACGTCTTCAAGGCCAGGTAATGGGTTGTTATTATTTTTTTTAGACGACCTTTACAATCCCTTTAGGGAAAAAGAAACTCACATTAAAAAAACTCATATAAAAAACTCTTTTTTTATGCCTATTCTTTTGTATACTTTATTTAATTATGTCTTTACTTGTACTCTAGGAAGTAGGTTTTGATATACCCATTTCACAGATGAAGACAATGAACTGAGAGATTCAGGATTTTGCCCATGATTATCTGTTTTAATGGTTTGAGCCAAGATTCAAACTCAGTATTTCTATTTTAAAAAGATATTTATTGATTTGGCTGTGCCAGGTTGTAGTTGCAGCATTTGGGAACTAGTTCCCTGACTAGGGATCGAACCTGGACCCCCTACATTGAGAGTGTGGAGCCTTACCCACTGGGAGAGAATACTAGGGAAGTTCCAAATCCAGGTCTTTCTGATTTCAGCATCAGAGCTTGTCATCACTCCCACCCCAGCACTCTATTTCTCCTGGAATGGGCAGTGGCAAAATTACTCTCAAGAGCATGGAAGGCAGAGGACATTTTTAAGATCACAACCTTTCCTATTAGTCTCTTTTGTTCCTTGGTCTGTGCCTAAAATGAAGGCCAATATTTTTGGTAAAGAACAAGTTCAGTGTCACACACACATGGTGAGTAGGACACTAGGGGTGGGAGAGGAAGAGGAAAGAGGGAAAGAAAGGCTCCAGGACTTGCCTAAGATTAAAAGATCAGCATCAAAGGACATTAGATTTACTACTTCAAAAATTTGCTCATAAGATTGCCTTCAGCATGAGTCTCATGTTTCTGGGGAAAAAGTGGATATTTTGCCTGCCCCAGAATGTGATGGTTTATATGTGTCCCAGAGATGGAACCCATGGGAGGTCTGGAAGATAGAGAAGGAAATGACAACCCACTCAAGTATTCATGCCTTGGTAATCCCATGGATAGGGGAGCCTGATGGGCTGTAGTCTGTGGGGTTGCAGGGGAATCAGGCAACTAAACAACAGAGATGGAACCCATGGGAGGGCTGGAAAATAACCTCCTGTTAGAGCTCTCTCTACATGCTCAGTCATTTCTGACTCTTTGTGACCCCATGGATTGTAGCCTGCCAGGCTCCTCTGTCCAAGGAACTTTCCAGGCAAGAATACTGGAGTGGGTAGCATTTCCTCCTCCAGGGACTCTTCCCCACCCAGGGATCGAATCCAGGTCTCCTGCATTGGCAGGTGGATTCTTTTCCACTGAGCCACTGGGGAAGCTCCACCTGTTAGAGCTGGTCATCTGCTGAAGACACACAGCGGGTACACAGTTCTGCTCTCCAGACTGTCATACCTGGCAAGTAAGGAAGCTGTTCTCGGGTGGGAGCCCTGAGGAATAGCATCAGTTGGGGCCTCCAGTAATGCAATCACTTTTAATCAGCCTTTAATGAGGATATAAGCAGCCTCCGCTTACCTCTGTGGCAGAGAGGCAACTACACATAAACCTCAATTACTCAGACATTTAAAAATCAATTTCAAATAAAATGTCCAGGTGATGGAACTAAAGGGATTAGAAGGCTCAGGATGTGTGCACAGGCCTGGCATGACTTGTCAGCGGAATGGAGGTAGACAGCTCCTGTAACTCAATAAAGCAGGCCGGCTTTGTGCCCTGAGGGGCTTAGGGGAACAGCTCTCATCTCCCAGCTCCTCCCAGAAGCAGAGGAAGATTCCATTGACAAAGAAGAGAACACAAAATGGCTTCTGCCTGCTCAGACTATGGCAAATGTTATCCTTGTTTTATTTTATAGTTGTGAAGAGGAAATGTAGCCTTAGGCTACCATTGAAGCCCCCCCTCCTAACCTGGCCTCCAACTGGCCTACCAGATCAGATATATTACTATTTCTGTAGACAATCTCAACTTTTTTTTTTTGCCAGTCATATCTACGTATCATCCTTATCAACCTGCTGGTAATTTAGCTCAATAAACTTTTATCGAGCGTGTACCACATAGCAGGCACTGTGCTGAGAAACACGGGGACACAAAGGTAAGGACATTATAGACTCTGCTGCACTTTACAGGGTAGAAGAAATGAGGCCAGCTCTCTACCTGATCAGGGTTTACAGTCTTCCAATACCAAGTGGCTTTAATGTTTAGACATGGTAGGCTCTTTCATGTCTTAGTCTCAGTTCCTGTGGACAGGAGAGAGCCCTGGGAATCAGTTGCTTAGCTATTCTTTTGATTATGTGTGTTCAAGATGTTTATCCCAATTACTTTCTTTTTCTTTGTTATTTGCCTTAATTTCTCCGTGTTGTAACATACTTTTTTGGACTGTTGTATGGATTAAATGAGCTATACTATTGTTGCTGTTGTTCAGTTGTTAAGTCATATCTGACTCTTTGGTGCCCCCAAAACTGCAGGACACCAAGCTTTCCTGTCTTTCACTATCTCCTGGAGCTTGCTCAAACTCATGCCCACTGAGCTGGTGATGCCATTTAACCAACTCATCCTCTATTGCCCCCTTCTTCTCTTGCCCTCAATCTTTCCCGCATCAGGGTCTTTTCCAATGAGTCAGCTCTTTGTATTAGGTGATCAAAGTACTGGAGCTTCAGCTTATTGTATTGGGTACAAATAGCATTGGCTGTGTGGTACTACCCTTCCTGTATTGAGAATTATCACCATTTATATTGTATTCAATGGTGTCCCTTGGAGTTGTCAAAGTATAATGTTACAAAAGTTAAAAACATGAGTCACACCAAATAGAATGATTCTGAATCAAAAATCTATTCAGCTTATTAATTCATGAGGAGATCATTAGGATGGCAAATCTGGTTCAAATGAGAACCAGGAAGGGAATTTGTACAGTCACTCAGTCAAGGGGATACTGAAAAGAGTTTGTTAATAAATTATAACACTGGTTAATGACTTACAGAGCAATAAAACTATAGCCTCTGGTTTTGTATCTTACAGAAATTGACTAGTCAGTGCACATATAACTTCAGAGCATCTAGGTTCCAATCAAATACTGCTGCTGCTAAGTCACTTCAGTCATGCCAGACTCTGTGTGATACCATAGATGGCAGCCCCCTAGGCTGCACCGTCCCTGGGATTCTCCAGACAAGAATATTGGAGTGGGTTGCCATTTTCTTCTCCAAATCAAACACTAGTAACAGCAAATTCAAACACAGGCAAATTCTCCCAGGTCACGGATGTAGGAAATATTTTCAATGTCTAGATAGCAAATATTTTTGGCTTTCTAGATCATATGACCTCTACGGAAGCTACTAACTCAGACACTGTAGCCCCTAAACTACCTTAGATAATAAACAAATGGATGTGGTTGTCCCAGTACAATTTTCTGTCCACATACATATGGCTGATGTTCATAGCTTGCCAACTTCTACCCAGATGATTAAAGAGTCAGGGAAACAAAGCTAAAGAGTGACACTGAGGGCCAATGAAGTTATCTGTTAATAATTTTGGTTCATTTTTCTTAACAGAATTAAATGGTGAATGGGGCCTCCTGAACTTGTTGCTGCACCCCAACCCCTCGGCTGCTTATGTGGATACAGCAGAGCCTTTATGTTTATTCAGATGGACCACACTCTCTCCCTCCCTGTCCTCAGCAGTGTTGTCTGGACCATGGTTGGCCCCTGACCCAAACTCAAAATCTGAAATGGAAGTAAGTACTTCTTGTCCAAGCCTGGCAGCTTTTATTTATATGGCTGTACCGGTCTTAGTTGAGTCATGTGGGATCTTTGGTTGGGGCATGTGGGATCTAATTCCTCGACTAGAGATGGAACTTGGGCCCCCTGCATTGAGAGTGAGGAGTCGTAGCCACTGGACCACCAGGGAAGTCCCTAGTTGCTTTCTTGAGTGGAGAAGAAGTATATACTCTGGGACTGATGGATGAAGTAATTTTCTGCCACCTAATCCAGAAAGCAAAGAAATTGAGGTCAGAAGAAACCTACTTACTGCCACTCTGTGCCTCAGTTTCACTCTGCGCACAGTGAGGGCAATTGTGGACCTACCTCATGGGATGGTTGGATAGTTTAAGTATGATAATGTGGGTAAAGCATCCAGCTTAGAGCACAGTGTGTGTACTGTAAAAGTGACTTCTCTTGCCTTTGATCCCTTTCCTAGCCTTCCTTCCCCAGGGGGCTCCAAGGCCAAATCTCTCCAGTGTCAATACAGAAATTGCGCCAATACCACAGCTCTGCCTCCTCTCTGCTTGAGTTCATGCCTTATCTTCTTGACAATGATGTTTTATTTCACCACTGACATCTAACCTTTGACTTTACTCAAACTGCTTCTTGTAACTTCCTGCTTTGAACTTCAGTAACTATCCTGACTTCTCTCTTTTCTTCTGTGAGTGAGGAGGAGCAGAGAGGACCAAGCAGAGCAAGAGTGTGGCTGACTGCTTTAAAAAGATGATCCCTAAGCCTCGTAACTATTCACTTTTAGGGACATGTTATCGATTTTTACTCTATTTACATAAAGTCAAATTTATTGAAATGAAACTTACAAAGGCAAAATTCAAGCTTTGGGGTATGCAGTTACATAAGCTTTGACAATCACTTATGTAACTACCATCACCCTGAAATATTTCCATGTGCACCTTTGTGGTCAGTCCTGTATCCTCTCCTTTGATTCTGCCCTTGTAATTTTGTCATTTAAAAAATTCCATATAAATGCAATTTTGTATCTGGCTTCTTTCACTTAGAATAATGTTCTTAATATTCACCCACCCATGTTGGAGCAGGTAAAGTAGCTCATTTCTTTTTATTCTTGAATAGAAATCCACTGTATGGATGTATAAATGTTTTTTTTAATGGAAATATAGTTGATCTACAATGTTGTGCTAACTTCACCTGTACAGCAGTGACTCATTGTACACATACATACATTCTTTTTTAAAATATTCTTTTCTATTATGATTTATCCCAGGAGATTGAATATAATAGCTTGCATCTTCCAACCTCAAACTCCTAATCTAGCCCTTACATACCACCCCTCTCCCACTTTGCAATCACAAATCTGATTTCTATGTCTGTGAATCCGTTTCTGTTTTGTATACAGTTTTATTTGTGCCATATTTGATTAGTTCATTTTTTATTGAAGTAGTTAATTTGCAATGTAGTGCCAATTCCTGCTGTGCAGCAAAGTGAAATTGACTCAGTTATAAACGTATATACATTCTTCTTGTAAAAAAATATTCTATTATGGGTTATCCCAGGAGATTGGATTTAGTTCTTTGTGCTAAACAGTAAGACCTAGTTGTTTATCCATTCTAAATGCAGTAGCTTGCGTCTACCAACCCCAAACTCCCAGCCCATTCCTCTCCCTCCCCACTTACGCTTAACGACAAGTCTGCTCTCTGTGTCCATGATTCTATTTCATAAATAGGTTCATTTGGGCCGTATTTTAGATTCCACATATAAATGAAATCATATGGTATTTGTCTTTTTATTTCTGACTTACTTCACTTAGTATGATAATCTCTACTTGCATTCATGTTGCTGAAAATGGCATTATTTCATTCTTTTTTTAGGGCTGAGTATTCCATTGTATATATTTGCTGCATCTTCTTTATCCATTCATCTGTCGATGGATGTTTAGGTTGTTTCCATGTCTTCGCTTTTGTAAATAGTACCACTATGAACATAGGGGTGCATGTATCTTTTTTTATTATAGTTTTCTCCACATATATGCCCAGGAGTAGATTTTCTGGGTCACATGGCAACTCTGTACTTTTAGTTTTCTGAGGAACCTCCATACTCTTCTCCACAGGGGCTGTAGCAACTTACATTCTCACCAACATTGTAGGAGGGTTTCTTCTCTCCATACTCTCTTCAGCATTTATTGTTTGTGGATTTTTTGATGATAACCATTTTGACTTGTGTGAAGTGATTATCTCATTTAGTTTTGATTGCATTTCTCTAATAATTAGTGATGTTGAGTATCTTTTCATGTTCCTACTGGCCATCTGTATATCTTCTTCATAGAAATGTCTATTAAGGTCTTCTGCCAGTGTTTTGATTGGATTTTTTGTTGTTGAGTTGTATAGGCTGTTTGTATATTTTGGAGAGTAAGCCTTTGTCAGTCATGTCATTCTGGCCAAAAAAGGAAAAAGTAATTACTTATGTCAAATAATGCAAATGAGTCATAGGGATTGTTTTAATTGAAATCAAATTTTGTTGCAAAAGAATTATTTTAACAGGTATATAGCATGCCTATCACACTGTGGGTAACAAACAATGTAATTGGATTAAGTAATTTCTGACTGGTTAGGAGGGAAAACAGTAATAGGTGTAGGAATAAACAATTTTGGGTTTTGTGTGTTATTTTTGATACTTTTCTATTTATTTTACTGCTTGGCAAAAATAAAAGTCCAAATTCTTTCTGGGCTGTTTCATAACTGATAGATGAACTTGGCCTAATTGTTGATCCATAGAGAATGGTTGGAAATACCAATACCCTCAAGGTTAAATTTCCCAACTTTTGTTGTGGAAATATTTAGTCAACTAATGATCTCCTCCTGCTGTTAGCTTTGGCAGAAACTTCACCCCTTGTTCTGAAAGGAACACAAAATAATCCTCAACGGGGGACAAATACCTATGGAAGCTCCCAAAGAACTAAAATGAGGATTGCACAACATGGAGGCGAGATTTTAAACTTCTCACTGGAAGAAAAATGAAAAAATAACCTGCTAACACAGGAATATGCATCCATGATCGGAATGAATTAGCTGAAAGAAAACTCACATCCAGAGATCCAAAGGACTCGTTGGAAATCTTAATGTCTCTCTGCCAAGTAAAGTCTAAGTAGCCTGAAGAAGCTTTTATTTGAGGTCAGTCTCATCCACCCATCCATCATCCATCCACCATTCATCCATCATCCCCCTATCCATCTGGCCATCATCCATCATCCAGCCATCTCAATATATACTGGACATCTACTGAGGAGAATACAAAGATGTCAAGACAGGCTGTTACTTTCAAGAAGCTTAATGGAAGCACCACAGTGTGGTTTTCGTAGGTTTGTTTTAGCTAATGCCTATTGGGGTGGCCAAAATGTTCATTTGGATTTTTTCATAAGAGGGAACGGAAAAAGCCAAATGATCTTTGTGGCCAACCCAATGTTTAGCATTAACTGTGCAACAGGCACTATTCCCTAGGCGCTCCGTTGGTAAAGAATCCACCTGCAATGCAGGAGACCTAAGTTCAATCCCTAAATTGGGAAGATCTCATGGAGAAGGAAATGGCAACCCACTCCAGTATGCTTGTCTGGGAAATCCCATGGATGGAGGAACCTAACAGGCTATAGTCCTGGTGGTTGCAAAAAGTATGACATGATTTAGCAACTAAACTATCACTACATACAATAAGTACTATGCTTAAACAGCAGGACAAATATCTTGTTTAGTTTTTACAACTATTCTATGGGAACATTGTATCATTTTCCTTTCAGGAAACTAAGGTATGGAAAAGTTCTATACTAGTGTGTATATATACAGTAGCTAGCAGCAGATCTAAACCTCTAATGAAGTCCATGTGACTTTAAGGTCAGCATCATGCTTTTATCAGGGACTTCCCTGATAGCTCAGTTGGCAAAGAATCTGACTGCGATGCGAGAGACCTCAGTTTGATTCCTGGGTCTGGAAGATCCACTGGAGAAGGGATAGACTACCCACTTCAGTATTCTTCGGCTTCCCTGTGCCCAATGCGAGAGACATGGGTTCAATCCCTGGAGAAGGGAAAGGCTACCCACTCCAGTATTCTGGCCTGGAGAATTCCATGGTCTGTGTATAGTCCATGGGGTCACAAAGAGTTGGATACGACTGAGCAACTTTCACATCATGCTTTTAAATTTTAGGGTATGAAAGTAGTTTACATAAGATACAAATTTAGACCATGACTGTTCTTGTCCTAAATTCTGATAAATAGTGATAGTTATATTTTTAGAATGTGAAAATTATAATCATTATGTGTTTATATGTGTTCCTTGGAGTTTATGAAGAAGTGTGCCCTATAGGAAGTATTGGTGAAGAATGTGCATTTTGCACCCAAATGGCTCACTTTTAGTTGCAAAAAGCTGAGAAGTCCTCCATTTGAAAGCTACTCCACTTGGCCATCAAGAGTTTTCGGTTTTTATGTTATCAACAGGAATGTCCTATTAAGTGTCTGAACTCTTAGGAGTAGTAACAAATTTGATGAATAACTGCATGGTTTGTGAGGATCCTGACCAGAGGGTGATAGTGTGATGGCACACTCAACTGGGAGTTATCACCAAGGTGTGAGCAAAGCTAAGAGGAAATGATGAGGGTTGGTTAAGTACCCTGGGCTTGGTAAGAGGGAGGTCTCTTTTCCATGTCCTACCTTTGCTCTCCTGAAATGAGGAGGGAGGAAACCACGCCTGCATCCCTGAGAGAGTTATAGCTGCAATTCAGGCTGCAGATATGGAAGAGGGCTGCCTGCCAGAAGTTGGGTGGCTTTGGGAAGAGGACCTCAGGCAGCAAAGAAAGAATAACAACAAATACATTCTCTTTCCTCCTGCCTTCCAGTACCCTGATGTCTCCACTGGCCAGAGGTCAAGGTTACATGGGTGAAGTAGTCCAAAAATGCCCCTTCCTAGAGCACAGAACAGGACAGGGAAGAGTGGACAGAGGATCTGGAAAGGCAGATGGAGATGGTCAGCAGGAGGGCTGAGTCAGGAATAATTTGTCGCTAATCACATTTAAAGTAAAGCAGTTTGCAAATTACTTTCTTTTGTGAATTAAAACAGATTGAACATTACCCCTGCAATAGTTTCCTCTTATTCACTTTCATTTAGATTTTCTTTTATGCTTCTGAGATAAAAGGGAGGATTTATAGCTACCTAGTGGGATGGGGATTATGTACAGCCCTTCTTATCCTCAGCAGGGTGTGTCTAATCTGGGAATGTCATCACTCAGGTGTTGGGGGGTGGTAAATGTGTAGTATCATTTGAGTCAGCCAGTCAGACCTATGACAGGAAAGGGTACTTGAATAGACCCCTAGTAATAGGGGAAAGGAGAATGAAGATGTGTATGCTCAGAACCCTGGGGAAGAGAAAGGAGCAGAAAAAAGGGACAATTAAAATGCAATTACATTAATATTTTGCCTAGACCTGATGTTCAATGATTAAGAAGCCTCCCTCTCTCTCTCACGCAGGAAACTGGAACCAGTTGTAATGAGAGGAAAAGAGTAACATTACACTTTTTCATTTTGTGCAGAGGCTAGTCACACACACATGCCTCTCAGAGTGGATTATTAAAGTGAGTCCAAGCTACCATTATCATAAACAGGAGGTAGAGAGAGGACTGCTTGAGGAAGGATGTTTTTCCTTATCCCAGAGTCTGCCTCTTAGTGGATGGCATGCTAGGTGGGGGTGACAAAAATTTCCCTCTGGGCTCTGAGAACAAGTTTTCAGGGTATTTGAGAGAAGGGAGTCCCATAGTGCTATAGGTATGCTCATAATTATCTATTTCCCTGTCAAGAAATTGGCTTTTGTCCTTCACTTCTGGCTGGATATCAAGCATCTTCTAGAGGCAATTTTGAAACTCTGCACACACATGCACACACACAGAGCTAACAGGGCACTGTGCATGATGGGGAACTTGAAGACTGAACTGAGGCATACTGCAGTAAGTTAAATAAAGCAAATATATCCTTGGCAAGACTTGAAAAAAAATGCTGGATTTTTCCCAGAAATAATTTCATAATAGCAGGAGTGAAAAAGAAGGAAAAAAGTAAACTAAATAAACTAAAACTTCCAAGTCCATCTCAGTCACAGGGAAAGTCCACTTAAATTTTCTCAAGAAGCTATTACCAAAATCCTAAAATCCATGCTGAATTCCAATGAACCTCTTTCCATTCCAAGTCACTACTTACTGGTAATAGCATTTCTATTATCCATGTTGAGCAATGGTTTATAGAAGAATAAGGAATTTAGAATCCAGTATCTGAATTCAGCAAGCTGTTTCCAGTAAGAAATTTGAAACACCAAGAAATGCCAAAAACATAATTACTAATCCAAATAGCCCATTGTATTTGCATAAATAAAAATAGAGATCAAATTCTGGTTAATAGAGATCATTTACTCTTATGTTTATATTTTTAATGTGACATGAACTGTAATGATTGCTTTTTACATTACATTGTCACTGACATTTGAAACATCCTGAAAAGAGAGAAGATGATTGACTTGAAATGTAGTAGCAAGGTAGGTACAGTCTTCCTCTGCAAATCCTTGGCTTAAAACTTGGGGAGCACACAGCAAATTGTTGAAAGAATTTCACCTTAGCTTTTCCTGAGGTTTTCATTCAAATATCAATGCTTTTATATGAAAGAGGCATAGTGTTCATCAGGACTCAAAGGGGATGGGAGGGAGGGCATGAAATCTTGCTGTATCTCTTGCTTGAATTAACACAGTGATCACCCTTGGTGGCTCAGATGGTAAAGAATCTGCCTGCAATACAGGAGACCTGGGATCCATCCCTAGGTCAGGGAGATCCCCTGGAGAAGGGAATGACTACCCACTCCAGTATTGTCTGGAGAATTCCATGGACAGAGGAGCTTGGTGGGCTACAGTGCACGGAGTTGCAAAGAGTCAGACGTGACTGAACGATTAACACTTTCACTACCAATTCTGGTCCACACATTTTCTCCAATTTTTCCAAGGTAGGGGTCATTTTGTCCCCTCCAGATGATTTGCAAATTTCTTGAAAGACCCAGGAAGACTGAATTGTATTACTATTTAAAAATCTTAGGAAACACTGGAAAAGTAGTGGATCAAAGAGGTCAGATTCTGCACTTAGGTCCTCTCTGATTTTTCCTATTTTCTTCAAAGGAACTTAATTATGAAGTCCTTATTAATGCATGCAGCAGCTTGCAATAGAGCTAACCCAGTGAATTGCAGTACAACAGGGAAGCATTACTGGTTGTCCAACTAACACTCATTCCATTCCCCTTCTCTTTTGCTGGAGAAGCCTCTCCCTCTCTAGAGACTGAAAGAACCATGACTTGCTAAGGTATAAGTATGAAACTCAGCCATGGTCTATACAGCAAGGCTGCTAGGAGGTCTCTGGAAAAAGTTTTCTCATCCTAAGGCAAAGAGACACACTACACACATATAAGAATGGTTACATTTAGAAGAACTGACAGAACCAAGTGTTGGAGAGGATAGGGAACAACTGGACCTCTACTACCATCCTTTTGAAGATAATCAGTTTCACATGAAATATGAATATATGTTCATCAGAAGTATTGGCCTGTAATTTTATTTACGTGTGATGTTCCTGTTTGGTTTTGATATCAGGGTGACATTGGCCTTGTAAAATGAGTTTAGGAGTGTTCCTTCCTCTTCAGAATTCTGGAAGGGTTTAGTAAGTACTGGCATTAATTCTCCCTTAAATGTTTAGTAAAATTCACCAGCAAAGCCATCTGGTCTCGGGCTTTCTTTGCTGTGAGGTTTTTGATTATCAGTTCAGTCTCCTTATTTGTTGCCAATGTGTTCAGATTTTCCATTTAATGATTTAGTCTTGGTCGGTTGTATTTTTTTTTTTCAAGGAATTTGTCTACTTCTTTTAGGTTATTTAACTTGTTGATATATAATCATTTATATCACTCTTTTACAATCCTTTGTATTTCCATGGTATCAGTTGTAATGCATCTTCTTTGAATTTTGATTTTATTTGAGTCTTCTCTCTTCATTTCTTAGTCTAGCTAAAGATTTCTAAATTTCATTTATATTTCATTCAAAGAATCAGCTCTTAGTTTCATTGGCCATTTCTATTTTTTCCTGGTCTCTATTGCATTTATTTCTGCTCTATGTTATTTCCTTCCTTCTACTAACTTTGATTCAGTTTATTCTTCTTTTTCTAGTTTTTTAAAGTGTAAAGTTAGGTTGGTTGAGATCTTTTCCCCTAATTCAGGCATTTACTGCTGTAAACTTCCCTTTTAGAAGTATTCTGTAGCATCCCATAAGTTTTGGTAAGTTGTGCTTTCATTTTCATTTGTTTTATTTGTTGATTTTCCTTTTGATGCTTGGTAGGGTTTCAATCTTAAAGTTGCTAAGACTTGTTTTGTTACCTTCTTGCTATCCATCCTGGACAATGTTTTGTGTGCCCTTGAGAAGAATGTGTATCCTGATACTATTTAGTAGAATGTTCTATACATGTCTGTTAGATCCAAAAAATGGTTCAAGTCCAATATTTCCTACAGATTTTCAGTCTGAATGATCTACTGTTGAAAATGGGGTGTTGAAGTCCTTTGCTTGCTCTTAGTCACTTAGTCATGTCTGACTCTTTGTGACCCCATGGACAGTAGCCCATCGGGCTCCTCTGTCCATGGGGATTTTCCAGACAAGAATACTGGAGTGGGTTGCCATGCCCTCCTCTGTGAGATCTTCCCAAACTAGGAATCCAACCCAGGAATCCAACCCAGGTCGCCTGCACTGCAGGTGGATTCTTTACTGACTGAGCCACCAGGGAAGCCCCAGACTACTGCAGTGGGTTGCCAAGCCCTTCTCCAGAGGAATTTCCTGACCTAGGAATAGGAATTGACCTGGGGTCTCCTCTATTGCAGGAGGATTCTTTGCCAGCTGGGCTCCCAGGGAAGCCTGTTGAAGTCTTCTACTCTTATTTTATTTGCATATATCTCCTCCCTCAGTTCTATTAGTTTGGCTTAATATATTCAGGTACTCTGATGTTGGGTGTGTATATATTTATGATTGTTACATCTTCTTGATGATCTGACGCCTTTATTACAACAATGGTTTCTTGTTACCATGTTTGGCTTGGTAAAGCCTCTTTTGTCAGATATAAGTATATCTACCACTGCTTTCTTTTGGTTTCCACTTGCATGGAATACCTTTTCCCATTTCTTCATTTTGTGCCTGTGTGTATTTTTAAAGCTAAAGTGAGTCTCTTAGAGGCAGCATTTAGTTGTTTCTTATTTTTTACCCATATATTCACTCTGTGTCTTTTGATTGGAAATGTTAATTTAGAGTAATTATTGTCAGGTAAGAACTTACTAGTGGCATCTTATGAATTGTTTTTTTGCCAAGAGTGCACTGATGCTTATACCCATTATCTAATTTAATCCTCCAACTACACGATTTAGTAGGTAGCTCTTTGATATTGGGTTCTTTGAGCTCTTTGACACTGGGCTTAACAATATTTTCTTGGATCTGTCTCTAAAGGCAAGAAAAGCAAAAATAAGCAAACTAGATGACATTTGAAAAGCTTTTATGCAGTAAAGGAAATCATTAACAAACTGAAAAGGCAACCTACTAAATGGAAGAATACATTTGCAAATAATATTTCTAAAAGAGGCTAATGTCTAAAATATATATGAAAGACTCATGCAACTTATTATCAAAGGAAACAATTTAATTAAAAAAAATGGGCAGAGGACTTGAATAAACATTTTTCCTAGAAAGACATACAGATGGCCAGACACATGAAAAGATGTTCAACATCGCTAATCATCAGAGATATGCATTCCAAAACCACAATGAGGCATCACTTCACACCTGTCAGAATTGATGTCATCAGAATGATCACAAGTAATGTATTGGGGAGGACGCAGAGAAAAGGGAACCTTTGTGCAATGTTGGTGGTAATGGAAACTGATAGAGTCACTATGGAAAACAGTAGGGAGGCTCCATTTTATTTTATTTTTTTTTCTTTCACCAATCACATCTTATTTATTATTTCCCAGAACTATTAGCTTCTCACATTTTTTTTTTCCAGTGCAGAGGTCTTTTTTTTTTTTTTTATTGTTTTTGCCATACATTGTCATGATATCACCATGGGTTTACATATGCTTCCCCTCCGGAACCCCCCTCCCTCCTCCCTCCCCCCCATTTTAAATAAAATTAGCACTACCATATAATCTAGAAATCCTCTCCTTAGTAATTATCCAAATAATATGAAAACACTAATTTAAAAAGTATGTGCAAAAAAAGAAAAGTATATGCACCCTATGTTCTTTGAAGGATTATTTTTAATAGCCAAGATATGGAAGCAACCTAAGTATCTATTCATAGATAAATGGATAAAGAAATGTGGTATGGGTGTATATATAATATATAATGTATAATATAGATAATGTATATGTTATATATACACCCATACCACATCTTCTTTATCTATTCACATATATATATTATATATATATACACATACTACATCTTTTTTATCCATCTATATATATGTGTGTGTGTGTGTGTGTATGTATGTATATGAAGTGAAGTGAAAGTTGCTCATTCATGTCCGACTCTTTGCGACCCATGGACTATTCAGTCCATGGAATTCTCCAGGCCAGAATACTGGAGTGAGTAGACTTTCCCTTCTCCAGGGCATCTTTCCAACCCAGGGACTGAACCCAGGTCTTCAGCATTGCTGGCAAATTGGATACAACTGAGTGACTAAGCTCAACACACACACGCTCACACACACACATATATTTATATTAGAGAGGGTTGCTGTTTCCTTCTCCAGGGGATCTTCCCAACCCAGGGATGGGACCTGCGTCTCTTGCATTGCAGGCAGATTCCTTGCCAACTGAGCCACCAAGCACCAAGGAAGCCCTATATATGGAATATTACTCAGCCATAAAAAGAAGAAAATCTTGCCATTTATGACAACAAGGGATGGACCTAAAGGGAATTATTCTAATTGAAATAAGTCAGAGAAAGAAAAGACCATAAGATT
Source organism: Antilocapra americana (assembly GCA_007570785.1). Classification (NCBI taxonomy): domain Eukaryota; kingdom Metazoa; phylum Chordata; class Mammalia; order Artiodactyla; family Antilocapridae; genus Antilocapra; species Antilocapra americana. Next base: position 1,761,571 of record ML660216.1, read on the forward strand.
TCACCTATATGTGGGATATAAAAATCAAAACAGAAATAGACTCATACATGCAGAAAACAAACTAGTGATTGCCAGAAGGGAGCAGAGTATGGGGTTTAAAAAAATAGGTGAAGGAGAATAAGAGGTACAAAATTCTAGCTACAAAATGAATAAGTCATGAGGATGTAATAAATAGTGTAGGGATTACAGTCAATAATATTATAATAACTTTGTATGGTGACAGATGGTTATCAAACTTACCATGGTGATCAATTTGAAATATATATAAATATAAAACCAGTATGTTGTACACCGGAAACTCTATAATATTGTATGGCAACTATACTGCAATTAAAAAAAAGTAGGTGCTACCATTAGATTAGGGTTTCTTAGCCTTGGTACTATTATTTGGAGGCTAGATAGTTCTTCATTTGAAGGGTTAGCAGCATCCCAGAGATGCCAGTAACTTCCCTCTACCCTCAGTTATGACAATCAAAAATGTTTTCAGACACTGTCCCCAGAGTGGATGGGCTTCATTACTGCACCCAGTTGAACACTGTTGCATTAGACAGAATTTACAGATAAGGGGCCCAAGGTTTGAAGAAGTCAATTACTAGCCCAAAAGTACTTTGCTGATAAAGGACAGGGCCAAGATATTAGCCTAGATTTGCTTGTTCTTAAACTCTTGAATTAATAATCTTCATTGCATATTCAAACTTGACTCCTTCCCTTCCCCACATACATCATTTGGACTAACAGGCTGAGATCCTCCCATCTGAAGCAGGAGATGTACTGATTTCTCATTCACTTTATTGTACTTGTCGGGAATGCCTCTCTCCAACTCAGCTAGCCTTTACCTCTCTGCCAATTCACATCTTGTGCTGTTTTGGATTAATGCATTGACCAGTTTAGCCAATGCTGCTAGAGAATGGGGGGTCATCCTTAGAAATATTTGATGAGTAGATCCTCAGGAAAAATCTGGATTTCTTACCAGGCTAGCCATGTGCATCTTCAGAGTCTTTGCCATTTTGTTTGTAAAGGGAAAATTTTATTTCACTCCCTACTCTCCCCAAAGATGAATAGTAACTCACACCAGTTACAGAATCATAAGCAGTTAAGGCTTCAGGAGGTTTAAAAACTGCCACACTGAACCACTTCAGGCTACAGATGTAACGGTTGAGGCCCATTAAACAAAATGAGAAACTCAAAATCATACACCTCGAAACCCCCAATCCAGGGTCCTTCTCTTTCTAGAAAAGACAAAACTCAGAAGTATGAAACCGTTTCAGAGGTGGTTTGAATTATTGGTGAATTATACATAGAACTATATTTAATGGTTCTATTTCTGAATGATATTTTATAGATGAAATTCATTATTTTTAAAATTACTCTTCTAAAATGACAAAATTCATTAATGGCTCTGCAGTTTCTTTTAGCATTTTCTGTGTTTTAAGCACTTATATGTTGAGTGTGCTCTCTCTCTCTCATTTAACTCTTACAGTGTAAAGTAGGTACAATGAACATTATATCAGCTAGGAAACAGGAACCACTTTAAGATTCTGAGCAGAAGGAATTTGACTGGGGGAATTGGTCCTATCAGAGTGGGAGAGCTAAGAAAGTAATAAGGGGGCAAGAAGTCAACTCAAGAGATTATCAACAGCAGGAAGCTGCTACTCTACTACCTGTGGGGCTGGAGGTACAATAGGAGGTGGTGTCACTGAGTTCAAGGTGGGGCCCTCTGAGAGGAAGGGACCCTCTCTGAACTGATACCGGAAAAGATACTGCCATTTCCAGAGATCCAACAGGAAGTGGAGAGACAGAAGGGGGAGAATACCTTGACATCTCTCCAGCTCCCACCATTCAGCCTTCCATCCCATTAACTGGATCTACCTAGGAGCCAGGGAGCAAGGGAGCCTGGGAAATATGATTCCCTGAAACACAGGGGAGATGAAGCTCAGAGAATGGACTTGAGGACAGACAGGCACCGACCTACGCAATTATCTTTACCAGCGTCTTTGGTTTTGTGACTGTCAACTCAACAGGCCCCTAACAAACAGAGGCAACTGGCAGGAAGACTCTCTGAGGGGAGTGATACACCACATTGCTGTTTTCCGCGTTCTCTCTGTTCCTTCTATTTATCCTAAAGAGAAAAGGAATTTTGAGTCAAAGCAATAGAATCAAGCTGGCGCTTATCTTTCAATAACTTAATTGAGGTGGACTCTATCAACCAACTCACCCAGGAGTCCACCAGCCAACAAGTTCAAAAATAGGAAACAATAAGCACTAGACTCAGGTATTTTCTGAAAGGAAACAGTATCCAGTCACATGAGTGATGAGGGCACAAACAGAATCATATTGTGGACTGAGTTGTGTCTCCAGAATTTATATACTAAAACCCCAACCCTCTATGTGAGGGCATAAGTGTGAAACCCTCATCCAATGTGTCTGGTGTTTTTATAAGAGACGGAAGAGGTACCTGGGATGCCTGTACACAGGGAAAAGGCCTTGTGAGGACACAGAAGGGGGCCATCTGCAAGTCAAGGAGGGACACCTTGAGAGAAACAAACCTGCCCACACCTTGGTCTTAGACTTTGAGCCTCCAGAATTGTGAGAAAATAAACTTCTGTTGTTTAAGCCACCTGGTCTGTAGCATTTTGTTATGGCAGCCTGAGAACACTACTCCAAGGCAACAACGCAATGTATCAAACAAGAATCAGTGCTCATTGCTGCTTTCAAAGACAGGGGCAAGAGGTCACCTGCTATGAGCCACTTACTCCTTGAAATTATTTGCTAAGCAACCAAGTCCTTTTTAAAACAAACCTTTTGTATTTTATATTAGAGTATAGCCTATTAACAGTGTTGTGATAGTTTCAGGTGAACAGCAAAAGGACTCAGCCATACATACACAAGTATCCATTCTCCCCTAAAATCCACACCTCCCCCAACATTGAGGAGAGTTCCCTATGCTATACAGTAGGTCCTCGTTATCCATTTTAAATATCCATCCCAAACTCCCTAACTATCCCTTTCCCCCATTCTTCCCCCTCCTGGAACCATACAAAACCAGACTTTGTTCTCTAAGTCTGTAAGTCTGATTCTGATTCGTAAATAAATTCATTTATATCATTTCTTTTTATATTCTGCATATAAGGGATATCATACAATATTTCTCCTTCTTTGTCTGACTTCACTCAGTATGACAATCTCTGGGAATCATGTCCTTTCTATAGTTAGAGGTGAAGTTTAAACACATGCCCACAGGAGAAAAACAGAGAGCAATAGTTCAAATTCATATGCAAATATAAATGATTTTCTTGTGAGCAAGCTGTAAGCAATGGGAGAAAGAATGAGAAACTGAGTATTGGTAAAAGAAGGGATTCTGAAGAGGTATATGGTAGGGGGAGGGAACTGAGGGCGCTGAAGGTAACTTTTTCCAGATTTTAAGACTTGGTTGGCTGAAGTCCTGGTGAAAGATTTATTTCCTTTTTAAATCTGATTTTCAGAAAATATCCAATGCCATATATAGAAGCTGGACAAGCTAATTTTTGGATATGCTTCTTTCTCCAGACCATCGTGCTTAGGAAATTATTAAAACTGTCTAATTTAGATGCATTTCCTTAAAGTCCTTGACTCATCAGGCCCTAAGAATCCTGTGTCAGTTTAAATATGGGTGTATTGTTTCATTGAAGACATTAAAATGAAGTTCAGATAAGCCCAAAGTGCTCAGGTATGACACTCCACTGTGGAATCCCGAAAGCTGCTGTGTTATTGGTTTTGGGCAAAACAATTTGAAGCAGTAAATTGATATTCTGGGGTTGGCATTGCCTTTGGGTCCTCCTGGAACCTGGGCAGCAATCTGGGATTGGCTTGGGATTAACTATTTCCACATTTTCCCCAGAGTCCTGCCCAAATCCTATGAGTCATAATTGAGTTACAAAAAAATGTTCTTCCCTGGAGAATCAGACAGGGAGGCGGAGAAAGGGTCAGGGGCTATCTAGGGAAGAAAAGTTGGGTTTGCAGGTGAAAGTCATCTTAAGAGGAAACAAAGGAGAGAACAGCAGCAAGGCTTGAAGTTCTAGGGAAGAGAAATCTATGTTCACAATTATCAGGCCACTTTTAGCTCCAGAAACCAATCTAAGGAGAGTCTGTGCGGCGATTTGTTAACATCTTTGAAAGCCCAGCCACTCAGAGTGGGGTCCCAGATCAGCAGCATCAGCAAACCTGGGAGCTCATCAGACATCCAGACTCACTGAATCAGAATCCCCATCTTAACAAGACCCCCAGGTATTTTCCATGCCTGAGAAATTTTGAGATGCGCTTCACAAAAGCACTGCTTAGCCAGATGAAAACATTCTGCCAGGGCTTGAGCCTACACTTGGGGCTTCATTTCCCTCATGAATAACAAAGCCGAGGGGAAAGGATACAGAGAACAGAAAGAGGTTTGGGTTGTCACAAACCTCACCCTCACCCTTCACTAGCAACAGTAGACAGTACCCACTGTGGTGGTAAACTGTGTATGGACTGTTGGTGGCAAAGGTTCCCTGGGCTGCCACTGCTGCTATTGTCAGAAATATGCCACTCTGGCACAGGCTCCATTGAAGTTCTCTGCTCTCCCTTCCAACGCTGCTTGTCTGATTTCTCTGGCCTGTAAAAGGTGGGCTCCAACCCACTGCTGCAGGACATCCATTCCCAGTGATGGGGAACCTGAAGCCAGAAGCTAACACTGCTACATAAATTCACAGGTTGCAGACTTGATGTGATCACCACTTAGAAATATGGTAGCATTTTGCTATATGTTGAAGCCTTACACACCCCCATTTGGAGATAAGATCTTTAATGAGATAATTAAGGTTAAATAATAGCATAAGGATGGTTGGTGGCTGTATAAGAAGAGGAAGAGAGATGGATCTATCTACGCATGTGCACTGAGCAAAGACATGCGAGGACTCAGTGAGAAGGCAGCTATCTGCAAGCTAGAAATAGCATGCTCACCAGAACCTGACCCCACTGAACCTTGATCTTGGACTTCCAGCCTCCAAAGCAGTAAGGAAATTAATTTCTGTTGCTTAAATCACAAAATCTATGATATTTTGTTATAGCAGTCTAAGCAGACTAAGACATATTTGTCCAAGGAGAATGGACTATTGGAAACTAGAATCTTGATAAGAAAGGGGATGTGTTTGAATTCAAAGCTTGTCTGCTGACACTGGACATGTTGATTATCTGTCAATGATCAGTTGCTAGTTATAGCTTCCAAGGACATATCCATCTCAGTCAATTTGAGCACATATGGCCCAGGCTTTTTATTATCCTACTTGTAGTCCTGGAGGAAGAGAAGATATATCAACACACACCCTGGCCTCTTTAGGGTGGCCAAGCATGTCTTTTCCCCCGGACTCAGAGTTGTCCTGCAGATACTCTTGCCTGGAAAATCCCATGGACGGAGGAGCCTGGTAGGCTACAATCCTTGGGATTGCTAAGAGTCGGATATGACTGAGTGACTTCACTTTCACTTTTCACTTTCATGCATTGGAGAAGGAAATGGCAACCCACTCCAGTGTTCTTGCCTGGAGAATCTCAGAGATGGGGGAGTCTGGTGGGCTGCCATCTATGGGGTCGCACAGAGTCGGGCACGACTGAAGCGACTTAGCAGCTGGGTTGTCCTGAGATATAGAGCTTTCAGAGCTAAAACTAGGAAAGCTCTGGGCAACTGGCACAAGTGGATCACCCTAAATGGGCTAAGTTTCAGCTATTGAAAGACCAAAGGTGACATGTAGTAAGGAAATAGATAAGTTATTGAAAGGTAAATAGAGCCTGATCTAGTTTCACCATTGTGACGTCACCTCTTGATGCCTAAATTTCTCTCGCTATGAGGTAAGGGACCTGATTATCTCTAAGGGATGTTCTACTGCTATTATAATTTCTGATTTGGAGAGTTGGAGAGATCAAATTGTATCATTCCACAGAATAAACAAAGGAGAGGAGCAAGGCTCTGAGCTTGGTGCAAGGATATACATGTATAGAAGGCACTGTCTTCATGGAGCTTACTGTCTGCTGGGAGTGAGAGATGATGAATTAACAGATGCAATGAGAGCTGGGATGGAAATAAGACGGTGTTGCGATAGGTAATGATCAGGCATCTTCTCCGAAGCAGCAATGTTGTTTTAGCTGAGATTGAAAGAGAGAGAGAGGAGAATAAAGGAAAGACTAGAGAACAGTAAGGGCTTCCCTAGTGGCTAGACAGTAAACAATCTGCCTGCAATGCAGGAGACCCAGGTTTGATCTCTGGTTGGAAAGATCACCTGGAGGAGGGCATGGCAACCTACTCCAGTATTCTTGCCTGGAGAATCCCATGGACAGAGGAGCCTGGCAGGCTACAGTCCAAGGGGTTGCAAAGAGTCAGACATGATAAGCAACTGAGAATGCAGGGAACAGTGAACACATAAGGACCTGAGTGGGGAAAGAGATAACAAAATTAAAGGAATAGAAAGGGATTGCAGTATGAATAAGCCAAGTGAGTCAGAGGTAGTGGAAAGAACTGACATCGGAGAGCCAGGCAGGGGCTAGGTCACACTGGGCTTATCAGCCATGACAGGGAGTTCATTCAGACTTTATTCTAAGTGTCAGGAGAGATGAGCAAAGGGTCTGAAATTGTATGAGTTACATGAAATGGCTGATCTTACAAAATTATTATTATATCATTCTGAATTACACATATGATTACATGCAATAAGAATATAATAAAACTGGAAGCACATAACATTTCTGTTCTATATGTCTGGTTTTAATTAATGGAAAGAGCCTTCAAAGGATTGACATAAGCTCAGGATCTATACGTTTGCCTCATCACTTTGAATGTTAGAATCCACTTCAGCATGACTTTCATGGAAAATGACAAAATGAATCTGAAGCTCAAATTACCCAAACCTGCTCCTTTGGGAGCAGAAGGTTTCTTGGCACATATCTTTACAATTAAGATCTAATTATTATTGATGCACAAATGGTTTTACTGGCTGCATCTCCAAGAAAGTAAAACACAGTTTACTTTTCCCCAGTGCCGAATAGTGTTTGAATAAGCACTCAAGGAGATATTACCCCTGATATTGGATCTTTACAGAAGCTTGAATTAATGCAAGAAGGATCAGAAATTGTATCTCTTTTGGTTTAAAGTTTATCCCCCACATATTACAGAGGCATTTGAGACCACTTCAAAAATTAAATACTGCACAAAATAAAGCAATAAAAGGAGGGGAAAAGGGGGTACAAATCTCTTTATCCCTCAGAAGGGAAATGACTTTACAATAGGCAAATTCAATGACTGAATTATGTCCTTAAGTTTCCTGGAAACTGAGGAAAGAAGGGGAGTGGTGGGTCATGTGATACTTATTATCTGATAACAAGAAAGTATCAGAATCACTCTACAGAGACAAACCTTTTGCTTTGAATCCCACTGAAAGAGGAATTTATCCTGTAGATTTTTGTATAAGAGACATTGGTTATCTAATGGGCAATACATACCTTCTATAAAAATGTTAAAGGAAAGACAGAAATGTAGTTTAAGAAAGGTTTCTTAGGCCTTCTGTCTACAATAGTTAAGAGATGTATAAATCCACAATGTCATTTTTATAGGAAGTCGAGGTATTGTGGTCCCCGTACTTTGCTTTATGATAGGGAATACACTTAAAGGACCTGGAAGAAAGAAGACATTTCTTATGTCCATTAGACCCTTTCTAGCAAATTACAGCTCCTTAAAGCAAGCTTTTGGTAGGCATTGACTTGCAGTCAATTTCAGAAAGTACAAATCTCAGGGAACGCAGACAGTCGAGACTGTTAGTCAAAATGTACTCTGAATGGCCAGTCATGAAAGAGGCTGCATTGGCCCTCTGGGGTAGGAGGTGAAGATGTGGAATTGTTGTCTTGTCCAGAGATCATCTTATTTCAGCAAAAACTTGCTGGAAAAAGAGTGTATCTTTTTCTTGGCAAAGAGCTGTGATTATTCTCAAGAACTTGAACATATTCTTTGTGGTGAGTCCAAATTTTGATCCTCTGGCCCATGAAGAAATGCAGAGTATGGGCAGATGTAAAGGAGAGTGTGACTCTGCTAGGTGGGGCGAGGGTGGGAGTTGGAAGGTGGTGGTGGTGGTGGAAGCGTTCTCTGGGAAATCTGCCTGATTGTACAACTCCTACCATAACTATTTAAGTCAAACCTACATAGTAGAGCTACAGTTTTGCCTTTTTATACATTCTTATCCATTGTCTTCCAATTTGTCTGTGTGGTTTCTTTAACTCAAGGGCTATTTCCTCTTTTCATTAGAATTTTTAGTATTAAAATTCAGATTCATGAAGTATTAATTTATTTTTTTCAGATTATAATCTGATGTGTATGTGTGTGTGTGTGTATACATATATATATATGTGTGTGTATATATATATATATATATATATAGCTGGGAAGGATTGGGGGCAGGAGGAGAAAGGGACGATGAGATGAGATGAGATGGATGGAAGGATGAGATGGCTGGATGGCATCACCGACTGGATGGACAGGGGTTTGGGTGGACGCTGGGGGTTGGTGATGGACAGGGAGGCCTGGCGTGCTGTGGTTCATGGGGTCACAAAGAGTCTGACAAGACTGAGCGACTGAACTGAACTAATATATGTATGTGCACAACCATCTTATACATTTACTTCATTAATGCTGTGCTAATTCCTGACAAATAGATTAGCTATTTGGTTAATCAATGAATGGAGCTTAACACAAGCTTAGTGCTGAGGTGCTGTCTAGTTTTACTTAGTGCAAGAAGGCCGTGATGCACCTATGTGGCCAAGCTTTCTCCCCGCTCAGAAGCCTGGACTGAGAAAGAAGACAGTCTCTCCACCTTCTAGTCTCATGGAGTGCTTAATTTCCCAGCCCCAAATTATTAGCTTTTTAGTATCGTTGATCTCTGTTTCCTTCAGGAAGAAAATGCCATCTCTCCCTATTTTTCTGGTCTTACCTTCAGGGACTCATCAGTTGGAAAACCACAGACCAGCCAAAATTGGCTGGTTTCTTAATGTTTAAATAGCTTGGTACAATCCTTGCAGAGTACATCATGTGAAATCATGGGCTGGATGAAGCACAAGCTGGAATCAAGATTGCTGGGAGAAATATCAATAACCTCAGATATGCAGATGACACCACACTTGTAGCAGAAAGTTAAAGAGGAGAGTGGAAAAGCTGACTTAAAACTCAACATTCCAAATAGGAAGATCGTGGCATCTCGTCCCATTACTTCATGGCAAATAGATAGGGAAACAATAGAAATAGTGACAGACTTTATTTTCTTGGGCTCCAAAATCACTGCAGATGGTGACTGCAGCCATGAAATTAAAAAGACACTTGCTCCTTGGAAGAAAAGCTATGACCAACCTAGGCAGCATATTAAAAAGCAGAGACATTACTTTGCCAACAAAAGTCCATCTAGTCAAAGCTATGGTTTTTCTGGTAGTCATATATGGATGTGAGAGTTGGATCATAAGGAAAGCTGAGCCAAAGAATTGATGCTTTTGAACTGTGGTATTGGAGAAGACTCTTGAGAATCCCTTGGACTGAAAGGAGATCAAACCAGTCAATCCTAAAAGAAATCAATCCTGAATATTCATTGGAAGGGCTGATGCTCAAGCTCAAGCTCAAGCTCCAATAGTTGGGCCACCTGATGGGAAGAGGGACTCATTAGAAAAGACCCTGATTAGGAAAGATTGAGGGCAGGAGGAAAAGGGGATAACAGATGACAGATGGTTGGATAGCATCACTGACTCAATAGACATGAGTTTGAGCAAGCTCCGGGAGATGGTGAGGGACAGGGAAGCCTGGCATGCTGTAGTCCATGGGGTTGCAAAAAGTCTGATATGACTGAGAGACTGAACAGTAACAAGCCACTTGGTTAAAGTTCTGTGGGTCTCTGCTGGACACCAGTAATCTGTAGGTTGATCTGAATGATCTGGTGGACCTATGCATACCATTATGCCCCAAGAACCCTAGAGAGTAAGATGGTGCCTCTAGTTTCTTCCAACTTTGCCAAGGGCATCTATCCTGCAGTTCTGTCCTGTGCTCCTAGAGGTGACCTGACAAAGGAGAAATGTCAGCATCAGTTGCTGGGATTGGGGGATCAGTGTCTGTAAGTCTCCTCACTCACCTGTCTTTAGTGAAAAGGGGAAACACTTTAGTAGGGTTGGATGAATGAATGCTGGGTTAGGTACCCAAGGTCACATGTAAATTTCTTAGCTTCATAGTATCAAAAATAAAAGAAAAAGGCATTTGTAGAAGTCTCTCTCAAAATGATCATTTTCCTTTTATTACTTGCTTTCCTTCCTTGGAAATGTCCTCAATGTCTTTCCAAAGCATAGATAGAGAAAAATAATTTTCTTTTCCTTTCTGATATATTATAACTGATTTTAGGGTTCTCCTAAGACTCACAGAGGTGAATTTCTCTAGGTGGCATAAAAGGAGCCTTTCAGAAAAGGCACTTATAGATGTTACAATGAAATCAGACACCTTTGCAACTGATTTATCAAAACCCTTGAAGGGCCATTTCATGGCAGGTGGCAGAGGCAATAATGCCGAACAAAGAGAGTACATCGAGAGGTAGAACTGTATTGCATGTTCTAAAAAAAAAAAAGAAAAGTAGGAAGCCCACAAGGAACCATTTTGTTCCTTTTGATTCTGAGCATGAACCAATACAATTTTTATAGAGCCCATTCAAAGCCAGATGGAGATAAATAAAGGCACTCACTTTTTTCAGTTTTTCATAAGGTAGAATTCTCTTCTGAATTTGAAGGTAATTATGGAGAGTGGCTTTTCTGTACCTTTAAGTAGGCACAGTCAAAAAAATCACCTTCTATAAAATCACAGTTTTCGACTGTTAACCAAAGGAAGTATCATCTTGGAATAAATGCACGCATCAATGGAGGCATAAACAGCACACATTATACTTTATATTAAAATCTCTCCTGGTGAAAAGAGAGAAAGGGGGGCTTATAACCCAAGAGAACAAAGATACCTTCCACTAGGACATCCAGTCCCAGAGAAGGTCTGAGCTGTGGCAGCCTGTTTAATCAGTGCAGTGAGTCAGCACCTGGGAAGGAGATAGGCGTTAAGAACAGAGGGCTCAGAAAGGCTGCCTGCCTTGGTGGAAATGGACAGCTTTCTAGGGAGACAGAGCACTGCCCAATTCTGTGGGAGATATACCAAGGAAAAATGGAGTCGTTGAATCCTAGAGTGTTCAAAGTGGGTGGGACACCCAGAGCTCATGTAGTCCAACTTCCCCATTATATGGCCCAGGAGACTGAAGCAATGAGACAAGAATAGTAGAAGCTAAAATGTTGGGTTTATTATATCCCAGGCCCTATTCATACCATTCTGCATATAATAATACATCATTTAATATTGATATTACAATAACTCATTTAATCTTCACAATATCTAATGGTGCTATAATTTTATTGTCCCCATTTTACAGATGAGGACTTTGAGACAAAAGGAAATTAATGTCTTAGTCCATTACTTCAGTGGATTGGATGGGGCTCACTCACGTTAGGGAGGGAAATCTGTTTTACTTATTCTAATGATTCAGATGTGAACCTCACCCAGAAATACCCTCATAGGCACAGCCAGAATAATGTTTCACCAAATGTTCAGGTATCCAAGTTAACACGTAGAATTAACTGTTACAGAGCCCTCATTCAAAGTTTCTCCATTCATCTAAAATTTACTGAGTACCTACTACGTGCCAAGCATTGTTTAATTATGGAGGATATATCAGTGAATAAAACCTGAAAAGATGTTTGTGCTGCTGGTATTGATGTTGTAGTGTGGCAGGAAAGAAAAAAAGACATTTTAAATATACCAATTATATTACATGCTAGAAGACAATCAAAGTAATAGGAAAAAATAGAGTTGGGAGAACCAAAAATAGAGCTTGGAAATGCTGGTAACGGGAGGGGAAAGGCTAACCATTTTAAACAGGACAGTCAGGGAGAAGGTGAAATTTGATCAAAGACTTGAACAAAGGAAGGGAGGGAGCTATACAGTTATGTGAGGAAGTGCATTCCAGGCAGAAGGAACAGCATCAACTCAGAAGCAGTTTTGTATGAAGAGTTAAGAATATTCCCTGATGTCTCAGAAGGTAAAGAATCTGCCTGCAATGCAGGAGATCCGGGTTTGCTCCTTGGGTCCGGAAGATCCCCTGAAGAAGGGAATGGCTACTCACTCCAGTACTCTTGCCTGGGAAATCTCATAGACAGAGGAGCCTGGTGGGCCACAGTCTATGGAGTCACAGGAGTCGGACAGGAGTGGGCACACTCTCACTTTTTTCACTTAAGAAGAGAGTGTGCCTGGAACAGAGGCAGTGAGGGGGTAATAATAGAAGAGAGACTGGAGTCCATCATACCTATTCTGCCCATAGAGTCAAGATATTCACAAGTTGTGACAGTCTGGGAAGCTTCTATGCTGCTTGACTTGGTCTAGGCTTGGAGTTGAATGGTGCACTTATGAAGTTGTCACAAGGACCTTCCCACTGTTCACGAACTGTGGTCAACAACCAGAAATCACTTTATCTGTTAATCTTATTAAGCCCCTTCCATGCACAGGATTCTTTGCTAAGTGTAAGACAATCTCAGCCTCCATTAATTGGATATAAAGGATTTAAGAACTGCAGTTAAATCAATACCTGAATTAATTGCCAATTATATGTGTGTAATACATATACTTGCAAAGAAAGATATTGTTAACAAGTACAAGGCAATTTGAAGGCAATTGAGATCCCTCTGGCCTTGGGCAATGTGGGGGAAGCTTCCTGAAAGAGGAGAGCCTTGAATGCTGTGAAGCAATTAAGTAGAGAGGGAGAAGAATAGCATTCTAGAAGTAGACAAGTGTGGCTACAAGTCAGAATTGATATGGTAAGGAGAAAAAATATGCCGAGAAGGATGCATTGAAGCCGAATCATTAAAGACACGAATGGGAGGAATTTATACCGTGAGATATAATAAATGAAGAGTCATTGAAAATTTTGAAGCAGGAGACTACAAAGTTGGCAGTGCTCTTTATGAAGGCTATCATGACAGCAGTGTGTTGACAGAGTTGTTAAATGGAGGTGGAGGGGGTAAATGAGGGGTGAGGAGGGCAGGGAGAAAAATGAGAGGTGATAGTTTCATCAAGAGTTAAACAATCTGAAGTAGAGGCATTTCTATAATCATTCTCTCTGAATTTCTGAGAAAAAGGCAAGTTTCTGGATAAGGAAAAGTGAATGATGGATTTTCAATGCCCTCTTAGACATTGATTGTCTATAAGTATTGCTCCAGGCCACGTTGCTCTTTATTAAAATGTAGTTGAGTTGCCCCAAAAGAGATAATAAGGTCTCATATTGAAATGGAAAGCAGGAGAGAAAAAATGGGATCCAAGAAACATATTTTCTATTAGATCCATGGCCCCAGATAAAATTGCAAAGTATACCCAATCAAATTTGTAAAGTAAGTACATTGGTTTCTGTTCCTTTAGCCTCTCTTAAGTTTTCCAACCACTTTGTTCATCTAGAGTCCCAATTTGTATCTTCTTATAGTTCAGAGATCCTTCCCCCAAACCTATTCAGTTTTAAATATGGCCTTTTAGGGAGGTTTTTATTTCTATATTAGATTAAGGGGAAGATTCAACAATGTTTAACCAAAATAAATAGGAACAGAATATCAGGTCCCAGGGATAGACTGTTTTGGGGATAGAACATTATCTATGGTCTCACTTTGGGTATTGTGAAACCAACTATGGTCACAAATTATCTCACTTTGGTGATCAAATACATACAGCACTGTTTTGTAGAGAAGTAAAAAAAACTTGGTTTGGATAGGGAATAGATTATCTCTAATCATATGCAGTTTTATATATCTAGTGAGGCATTTCTTACAATGAAATTAAAGGGTCTGGATTCAACTCTCATCAGGAGTAGGGAGGGAAAAAGCTGTTACCAAAATAAAGCCATGAGAAGCACTTTTGGAATCTGGCAAAAGTAAAGAACTCCAGAAATTGGCTCTTCCATAAAGCGATAGGAACGCTGACAAAAATGATCAAAATCAAAATGTTCAAAACTCTGGAAATTAATAAAGGAATTTCAAACATACAAGGAATGTTTATCTAAGAAAAATGAGTGGATCTCATTAAGAACAATGAGCTTTGTGACATTTTATCTTACCCTATTTCTACCTCTCTCTCTCTCTCTCTCTCCCTAGTTCCATGTTAGCCTTGAAGACGAATAGCCCTGTAACCATAGGAAGAGGCGTATCAGGTTTAGGGCCCCTCAAAAAGTTGTATCCTCACAGGACTCTCACTACCTACCTGGCAGTTCTTCAGGAAAGTCCCATGCCCCAGGCTAATTTTTATGTGATTTGAATCAGAGGTCATTTAGTGAGAAAAGCCTTTTAATCTCAAGGTGTTGGTCAAAAATGGTCAGTGAAATCTACCTGAGGTGGCAATATCAGCTCAGGGGAAGCAAGAGGTGATGCAAACACTTAAAAAGAAACTTGGAGGAATGAGATGTCCCTGGGGGGATTTGGAAAAGCTCAGAAAAATCTTAGGATCTTGAAGGCTATGCAAATAAGCTGGGCTGTGTGCACGCCCAGGAAAGACCCGAGGAAGAAATACTCTCTCAGTCCTAGTGTAAGCAGAAGTGAAGGCTGAGGCAGAGTTATAAACTGCAAGAGCGGTGAAGACACACCTCAACACATCACGCATCACACATCACACACACACACAAACTCAAAAGAAGATGGAAGATGGCAGACTTATTGTTTAAAGGCATTTAAGGAAATCTCTGTCCAGTCATTAGCCAGTCACTAAACTAACCAAGCAGAGACTTCAGTGGCCACACATGGTAAAGAAAATAGACTTCACAGAATTAGACCAAGGATGTCACTAAATAAGCACACAAAACAAACATCAGCGAGAACAACAATGAGATGGGGAAAATATAATTTCTAGAGTTGCACATTATTTAAAATGTCAAGTTTTCAACAAAATAATTATGAATTGTGCAAAGAAACAGAAAAATATTTTTAAACACAGGAACAAAAGCAGTCAATAGAAACTACCTTGAAGACAAGCCAGATGCTGGACTTACATAGACTTTAAATCAACTATTATACTATGTTCATAAAACAAAATTTTATTATCTCTAATGCTCAAAGTATAAGGATGATGTCCAACCAAATGGAGAAAATCAATGTGTTTGTTTCCTACTGCTTCTGGAACAAATTATCAAAATCTTAGTGGCTTAAAACAAGAAAAACATCATTTTACAGCTCTAGAAGTCAGAAATCTAAAACAGGTCAACAGAACTTCTGAAGGTAGTAGAAGAGAATCTTTGTCTTTTCCATCTTCTAGAGGCTGCCCACATTCTTTGGCTCATGGCCCTGTATCTAGCATCTGACCTTTCTTTCCATAGTCACATCTCCATCTCTGACTGTGACCTCCTACCTCCTTCTGATAAGGACTCTTGTGACCTCATTGGACCCACTTGGATAATCTGGGATATTCTCCCTATTCAGTCCTTCCAGTGAACACTCAGGACTGATCTCCTTTAGGATGGTCTGGTTGGATCTCCTTGCAGTCCAAGGGACTCTCAAGAGTCTTATCCAACACCACAGTTCAAAAGCATTAATTCTTCGACGCTCAGCTTTACAGTCCAGCTCTCACATCCATACATGACTACTGGAAAAACCATAGCCTTGTCTAGATGGACCCTTGTGGACAAAGTAATGTCTCTGCTTTTTAATATGCTGTCTAGGTTGGAAGGAAAGTTATGACCAACCTAGACAGCATATTTAAAAGCAGAGAGATTACTTTGCCAACAAAGTTCGGTCTAGTCAAGGCTATGGATTTTCTAGTAGTCATATATGGATGTGAGAGTTGGACAGTGAAGAAAGCTGAGCACTGAATTGATGCTTTTGAACTGTGGTGTTGGAGAAGACTCTTGAGAGCCCCTCGGACAGAAAGAAGATCCAACCAGTCCATCCTAAAGGGGATCAGTCCTGGGTGTTCTTTGGAAGGATTGATATTGAAGCTGAAACTCTAACACTTTGGCCACCTCATGTGAAGAGCTGACTCATCTGAAGAGACCCTAATGCTGGGAAGGATTGGGGGCAGGAGGAGAAGGGGACGGCAGAGGATGAGATGGCAGGATGGCATCACTGACTCAATGGACATGGGTTTGTGTAGACTCCAGGAGTTGGTGATGGACAGGGAGGCCTGGTGTGCTGTGATTCATGGGGTCTCGAAGAGTCAGACACAACTGAGCAACTCAACTTGAACTAGATTGGTTATAACTTTCCTTCCAAGGAGTAAGTGTCTTTTCATTTCAGGGCTGCAGTCACCATCTACAGTGATTTTAAAGCCCAGAAAAATAAAGTCAGCCACTGTTTCCACTGTTTCCCCATCTATTTGCCACAAAGTGATGGGACCAGATGCCATGATGTTAGTTTCCTGAATGTTGAGCTTTAAGCCAACTTTTTCACTCTCCTCTTTCACTTTCATCAAGAGGCTCTTTAGTTCCTCTTCACTTTCTTCCATAAGGGGGTATCATCTGCATATCTGAGGTTATTGATATTTCTCCCAGCAGTCTTGATTTCAGCTTGTGCTTCCTCCAGCCTAATGTTTCTCATGATGTACTCTGCATATAAGTTAAATAAGCAGGTGACAACATACAGCCTTGACGTACTCCTTTCCCTATTTGGAACCAGTCTGTTGTTCCATGTCCAGTTCTAACTATTGCTTCAGGACCTGCATACAGGTTTATGCAGAGGCAGGTCAGGTGGTCTGGTATTCCCATCTCCTTCAGAATTTTCCACATTTTATGGTGATCCACATAGTCAAAGGCTTTGGCATAGTTAATAGCATAACTAGATGTTTTTCTGAAACTCTCTTATTTTTCGATGATCCATCGGATATTGGCAATTTAATCTCTGGTTCCTCTGCCTTTTCTAAAACCAGCTTGAACATCTGGAAGTTCACGGTTCATGTATTGCTGAAGCCTGGCTTGGAGAATTTTGAGCATTACTTTACTAGCGTGTGAGATGAGTGCAATTGTGCAGTAGTTTGAGCATTCTCTGGCATTGCCTTCCTTTGGGATTGGAATGAAAACTGACCTTTTCCAGTCCTGTGGCCACTGCAGAGTTTTCCAAATTTGCTGACGTACTGAGTGCAGCACTTTCTTAGCATCATCTTTTAGGATTTGAAATACCTCAACTAGAATCCCATCACCTCAACTAGCTTTGTTCATAGTGATGCTTCCTGAGGCCCACTTGACTTCAACTTCCAGGATGTCTTGCTCTAGGTGAGTGTGAGTGATCACACCATCATGATTATCTGGATCATCAAATCTTTTTTGTACAGTTCTTCTGTGTATTCTTGCCACTTCTTCTTAGTATCTTCTACTTCTGTTAAGTCTATGCTGTTTCTGTCCTTTATTGAGCCCATCTTTGCATGAAATGTTCCATTGGTATGTCTAATTTTCTTGACGAGATCTGTAGTCTTTCCTATTCTATCGCTTTCCTCTATTTTTTTGCACTGATCGCTGAGGAAGGCTTTCTTGTCTCTCCTTGCTATTCTTTGGAACTCTGCATTCGAATGGGTATATCTTTCCTTTTCTCCTTTGTTTTTCACTTCTCTTCTTTTCACAGCTATTTGTAAGGCCTCCTCAGACAGCCATTTTGCTTTTTTGCATTTCTTTTTCTTGGGGATGGTTTCTATTCCTGTTTCCTGTACAATGTCACAAACCTCCATTCATAGTTCATCAGGTACTCTGTCTATCAGATCTAGTCCCGTAAATCTATTTCTCACTTCCACTATATAGTCATAAGGGATTTGATTTAGGTCATACCTGAATAGTCTAGTTGTTTTCCCCACTTTCTTCAATTTAAGTCTGACTTTTGCCCTATGAAGTACCATAAAATAGGACATGAACATCATTGAGGGGAAGAGGAATTATTCTGCTTAGAGCAAGTAAGTGATGCAAATTGTAGGAATAAAATAAATAGAAATTCTGAAGTTGAAAAGTATAACAACTAAACTTTTAAAAATTGCTAGACAGATTCAACAGCAAATTTGAGCAAGCATGATTAAAAAATGGCACACTTGAAGACAGGTTCATTGAGATATCTAGTCTGAAAAATAAAAAGGGAATTATTTAAAAACTTTAACAGACCCTCAGGAATCTTTGGGAAACCCATAAAGTGTAACACCTTATACATAATGGGAGACTCAGAAGAGGGGAGAGAGAAAGGGGCAGAAAGAATACTTGATCAGTAGTAATAGTCTACGCATTTCCTCAAATGGAGTCCAGACAACACATTGTCCTCAAGGACTTTACTGCCATGTACCTTCAGAGGTGGAACAACAGAGTGGTAAAAATATGTACATTGGGCTCAGTTCTATTCTGTAAAGTGGAATTAATAGGAATATACTCTAGAATATAGGATATACCTCACCTTACCTCCTAGGGATATACTATAAGAATTAAATTAGGTAATGTAAGTAAGGAGTTTAGCAGAGTGTCAATTACATTAAATTCTCAATAAGTGTTGACTTTTTAATATCTACCAAGTTATTATTATTTATGTACTGAGCATCATGCCAAGCACTTTATTCCATGTCTATTTTCAATTCTTATAACAGTCCAATGAGTTAGATATTATTATTACCACTTTCAGATAAGAAAAGTGGACTTCAAAGATACTAAATAAAGTCCTCAAAGTCATGAGCCACGATTTGAACCTAACGGGGTTGCAAAGAGTTGGAGATGACTGAACATGTATGCTAATGATATAGTTGGTTCCTCAAATCACTGGACTCAGTTGCTGCTCTGGTAGGACAACATTTCTGTGAATTAAAGGTATGTTGGGTCTCTCTGAGTCCTTGTAAAACAAATGTAAAAGACTTAAAAATTAAAGTCATCAGAAATCTCTAATATTGAGCATTCTGGTTTTAGACCAATTATGATAATACATGAGGCATATTGTAGCTTAAGCTTTGGCTCAAAAATGACACTCAAATGACTAGAATGATGGATGGTAGAAGTGATAGACAGGCACTGTCCCCCAAATGCATATGTTAATGCTCTCATCCCTAATGTGGCCATATTGGGAGGTAGGGAACTTAGGAAATAATTAAGATGAAGTGAGGTCATAAACATAGTGCCTTTATCCAACAGAGCTCTCTCCCCACCATGTGAGGACACAGTGAGAATGTGCCTGCCTGCAAAGGCAGGAAGAGTCCTCACCGAGGCCCAACTATGCTGGTACCCTGATCTCAGACTTCCTATCTCCAGAATTTTAAGAAAATACATTTCTATTATTGAAGTCACCCCGAGTATAATGGTATTTATGGCAGTTGAGGTGATTAATACAGGAGGGTAGCTGAAAGTGAAGGGATTAGTAAAGTCAGATTCTCCTTTTAAGAACATAATCATTCACATGAGTATGGATATGTTAGCAAAGAATGTTAGCGGTCAAGACTTTATATATAAAGTATGTATAAGTATGAATCATCAAAAATGGAGTTTCTGGATAAACAGAATTCCTAAGCATTTGGGAAAATGAAGATACTAAGTACAGCTGCCTCATTCCTTCTGTATGTGTTTGCTGATGGTTGTGGCCTACCAGGAGCAAGGTTAAGTATTAATCATTACTTTGGTTGGGGCAGAGATATCTGTTGGGGTAGATTGGGAAGACTGATTAGATAGGAAGAGAGAATACCAATGACAGAGCCCACTAGACTTGGCATTTCTGAGTAATTCTAGACAATGAGGAATTTGGGGTTGGGTAGAAAATAATTAAAAATATGCAGAGCAGTCCATAGACACTCTAAAAACACAGAGGTCTAGACCTGGAGGAGATCTCAAAAGCCCAAGCTTAGCAGGTAGGCATCTGGATTAGAAATGGAATGATTTTGAAAGAAGGACAAATCTGTACAATAATTGAACCAGAGGATGGATGAGAGGAATGATGCATAGATTTTAGCCACCTTTGCCAAAATTTGGGAAAGATCAATGTATTTATAGCACTTATTCATTTGCTCATTACTTGTTGAGTATCTGCTCTAGGCCAGAAATTGTGTTAGGTGCTACTAATATAATTATAAGTAAGATAGACATGGCTTGTCTTGGGGCTTACAGTATGGTGATAATTTTTCAACATCTTCAACTAACACATCCTGTGTTTTCTTCTTGGTGACATGTACTGCCTGTAAAACCACATCCTAACAGATTTCCTCACAAGTTATGCATAGACATCTCTCATCCAATGCAAACAGAGATTTCGCCTGTACGTCTACTCTATAATGTTCAAACTCTCTGGGTGTCAGCCTAGAAATTTAATGTATTGTTATAGAATCACAAGTACATGGTATTTCTGCATTCATTCTCCCTGAGTTTCTGGAGAAGGGAAAGTAAACAATAGACATTCAGTGTTCTCTTAGACCTTGAGTTTTCTAAAATCATTTCTGTTTTATTTTTAATTAAAATTTAGGTTGAACTGAATGCATTAACTTTTGGAAAGTCACTCACAAGGTACCTCCCATGCAGTAGGCAGTAATGCCAGTTAGTGTCATTTTACTGAAGATAGAGATAGTTATGTTTCAGCAGTGTTAGTCCTTCTAACTCTTTGTTGATCCAGAGGGGACCTCTCCAAATTATAGAGGGAAAGAAAATGGTAGACACTATCTGAATGTCAACTTTTCCCTATGGATTTGCTTACATGTGACTAGGTGACTTTCAACCCACATTAAAGAATTTCATATTTTCATACTTGAGACAAGGTAGTTGATGTTCAAAGCAGAACTGAGAACAAGTAGAAACATGTTTGCATCTGATGAGATCCCTGAGATTTGGCTGTGACTTGAGAAAGGCCAGAAGCCAGAGTCTTGTATACTTTTAACCAGTGAATAAATTGATTACTTATAATGCTTGATCATTCTATCCACTTGGTGGCCGGAAACCATCTCTCCCAAGACACCTGCTGTTAAACCACAACTTTCTTTTCCAGTTCGAAGGAAAAGGGGAAAAGTTATGAACAAAATGGTGGCTGTTTGCTTCCAACATAAAATCCTCAGCCAAAGTCAGAGGCTCTTGAACAGATTCTAGAAAAACACAGTGGGAGATATTATGGAAAGAACATTAGATTTGGAATTAGGATTCTAATTATAATTCTGTTCCGTATTAGCTGTGCTGTGCTGTCATTTCAGTCATGTCTGACTCTTTGCAACCCGATGGACTGTAGCCCACCAGGCTTCTCTCTCCATGGGATTCTCCAGGCAAGAATACTGGAGTGGGTTGTCATGCCCTCTTCCAGGGAATCTTCCTGACCCAGGGATTGAACTCGCATCTCCTGCATCTCCTGTATTGGGAGGCGGGTTCTTTACCAACTAGTACCACCTGGGAAGCCCTTCTTATTACCTACATGACCTCAAACCAATACTTGAGTTCCAGTTCTATCATCTGGGTGCTGAGGATCCTTACAAGGCCATGGTCATGTTTTATCATAAATAATTTCAGGCGTATATGAAAGAGATAAAAGTGTATCAAACACCCATAAATTACACCCAGGTTACAATTTTTTAGATTTTGCCATCCAAGCTTTATGTAGCTTTATGAATCTGCTATGGGTATACATACGTTCCCCTTCCAGAACCCCCCTCCCTCCTCCCTCCCAATTCCCTCTCTCTGGGTTATCCCGGTGCACCTTTTTTCTTATGTAACTTGAATGACATTCACAATCCTAACAAAATTAATAATAATTCTTTGATTTCTTTTATGATCCGTTAGATTCATAATTCCTGATTATATAAAAAATGTCTTTTGATAGTTGAATTGTTCAAAACAATGGCCAAATAAGATCTACACAATGCATTTGGTTACGTTTCTTAGAATCTTTTAATCCAAAGCACTGTCCCCTCCATCATTCTAATTTTTAATTCTACTGCCTTACTGAAGAAAATCATTTAGAAATTATCACAGGATCAGTTTTTCTGCTTGTTTCTTCATGGCGAAGTTTGTTTCTCTAAATCTCAAAGTTTTTGTAAACAAAAATTTATCTCTAAGGGTCAACTATAATCAGATTTGACTATAATCAGTTTTTTTCAACTAATATCTCATGGGTGGTACCGTGTATTTCATCTTGCCTCAGGAGATAAGAATGTATTATTTTGCTGCTAGGAGTAATGTTTTAATGAATCATGGGTTCAAGTGGTTAAGAGCCTGATGCCTCTTTCACAAAACTCTCTGTATATTTTAAAAATGTTTTTGCTTATTGATATTCTTTACCTAAATCATTAGAATTTTTTGAACATTGATTTCTTAATTCTGTCATTTTTTCCCCCAGTCTTTTCAGATTCATTAGCTGGAATTTTCTTCTACAAAAGTATTTTCTTGTTCAACGAAGGCTACTTAATGACCCTGAAATACAGCTTATCCAGAAATGCCGAATAAATGTTTAATCATTTTGCCTTACTTGGTGATTTTCAGAATGAGAAGTTACTTCAAAGTTGACCAGTGAGGCTTTGGGGATTTTTTTTAGTGGGAAGAGCTATACATTTTTAAAAACTTTTAGATTTTTATAAATTTATTGAGGTTTATTTGTTTGATGTTCAGATTGTCTCAGCAAGAGACCATTGAGGCTGGTTCCTGGTTTCTGGGTCCTTTTGTTTTGACTCCACTACTCTTTGATGGCTTGTTACTATCTGGTGTGAATAAAGTGGCCCAGGCTCATCTTGTACATTTCCTGCCCCAGACCTGGTATTAGCCATTCCTCCACGGAGTTCTGGTTCCTTTTAATGGGGCACAGTCAGTTTTTACAAAACAGGATAATGAATTAACACTTATCATGAGAGTGCCTGAATCCTTGCTGGTATTTGCTTCTACCATGGCATACTTTGTCTACTAGACATGTCTTTCCATTGACTGTTAAAAAGGTTTTTTTCTCTGATTTGCTGTATCTTCTGCCCTGATCTTCAATGCATACTATGAATATTCCTTATGATGATGACAGTCTGATTCACTACTGAATCTCCAAGGTTTAGAACAGATTCTAAGGCAGGCCAGGGTGCCCAATAAATTTTTATTGCATGAATAGATTTGTTAATTCTCAGATGACTTTCCTATCTCCTTCTTTCCTGAACCAGAATTACTTTTTAATTTTTCATTGTGATTTATATCTCTATTAATTTATGGCACCTGGCATACTGGCACATATAGGTAAGCAATAAATACTGCTGAGGAAACAAATGAATACATAGTACTCTCGCACTCTTCTTTTAAAAATGCATCATTTGCTTTACTGAATTCAGTGATGGAAAACTGGACAGCCACATGCAAGAGAATGAAATTACAATACTCCTAACACTATACATAAAAATAAACTCAAAATGAATTATAAGCCTAAATATAAGGACATACACTATAAAACTCTTAGAGCAGAACATAGGCAGAACTCTCTGGCATAAATCATAGCAAGCTCTTTTGGACCTACCTCCTAGAGTAATGAAAATAAAAACAAAAGTAAACAAATGGGACCTAATTAAACTTAAAAGCTTTTGCACAGCAAAGGAAACCATAAAAAAGATGAATAGACAACCTACAGAATGGGAGAAAATATTTGCGGATAAAGCAACTGACAAGGGATTAATCTCTAAAATATGCAGTCAATATAAAAAACTAAACAACCCAATAAAAAATGTGTAGAAGACTTAAAGAAACATTTATTCAAAGAAGACATACAGATGGCCAACAAACACATGAAAACATGCTCAATATAACTCATTATTAGAGAAATGCAAATCAAAACTACAAGGAGGCATCACCTCATACCAGTCAAAATGGCCATCATCAAAAAAATTTACAAACAATAGGTGCTAGAGAGGGTGTGGAAACAAGGGAAACTTCTTACACTATTGGTGAGAATATAAACTGATACATTCACTTTGGATAACAGTAGGGAGGTTCCTTAAAAAACTAAAAACAGAACTACCATATGACTCAGCAGTACCACTCCTGGGCAGAGAAAACCATAATTCAGAAAGCTACATGCACCCCAGTGTTCACTGCAGCACTATTCACACTAGCCAGGATGTGGATACAGCTTAAATGTGCATCAACAGAGGAATGAATAAAGATGTGGAACATACATACAGTGGAATATTACCCAACCATAAAAAGGAAAGAAACTGTGCCATTTGCAGTGACATGGATGAACTTAGAGACTGTCATACAGCATAAAGTTGAATCAAAAAGAGAAAAACAAATATTATATATTAATGCATATATATGGAACCTAGAAAAATGGTATAGATGGTCTTATATGCAAAGCAGAACTAGAGTCACAGACGTAGAGAAAAAACGTATAGATACCAAGGGGGAAAGGGAGATGTGGGATGAACTGGGCAATTGAGATTGACCCACATACCGTATTGATGCTTTGCATAAAATAGGGAACAAATGCGAACCTATGGTACAGCACAGGGAACCCTGCTCAGTGCTCTGTGGTGACCTAAGGGAATCCAGAAAAGAGGGGCTATATGTAAACATGTCACTAATTCTTTTTTTTTTTTTAAGTGAAAGTGTTAATCACTCAGTCATGTCCAACTCTTCGTGCCTCTATGGACTCTAGCTGGCCAGGCTCCTCTGGTCCATGGGATTCTCCAGGCAATACTGGAGTGTGTAGCCACTTCCTTCTCCAGGGAATCTTCTCAAACCAGGGACTGAACCTGGGTCACCTGCATTGCAGGCAGATTCTTTACCACTGAGCCACCAGGGAAGCCCCCTATTTACTTTGCTGTATAGTAAAAACTAACATAACACTGTAAATCAACTATACTCAAATATAAATCAATTGAAACATACATAAGTGGCTCCCATTGCTCTTGAATACATTTTAAATTCCTTAAAGTGGTACACAAGGTCCCATGTCAATCTGGTGCCAACCATCAATCTTTTCAGCTCCATCTTCTGCCACTTTTCTCCTTGACCACTTAGCTCTAGCCCCTGAAAGCCTTTCCTTCCTCCTTTCCTTTCTTTCAAGACACCTTATCCATCCTGCCTTTGGACCTTCCAACAGACTCTCTATCTCATACGATTCTCTTCCTTCTCCCCTTCTCCATTCTTTCTATCAACTCCAACTTACATTTGGATCCCCTCTTAAAATAACCTCACCTAGGAGACCTTGCATGGTACACTGTCCACTGGAATTGCTTACTTTATGTTCCCATAACATATGTTAATTTGCTATTCTACTAGTATGTGCTAGTATTGTGTGATTACTTGTATAATGTTTGTATTCTCTCCTAGGCTGTAGGCTCCATCAGGGTGGGAATCATACCTGTGTAGGCTAGAGCTCTACTCCCAGTTATTCAGAAGTGCCCAATCAGTACTGGCCGAATCAACGGGTATTAGTGCTGCTAAACTCCTGAAATTTAGGAACCATGTTATTTCTACATTTATCCCTTGTTTAGCTTCTACAGTCATTTGGGTTCTTAGAAGAGATTCAGGAATGTTGGTTGAATGACTAGACACTATCTCTAGTCAAGCCCTTCTGCTGCCTTCACTATGTAGAGAAAAACATTTCCTGGCATAGTCTACCTCTCCAATCCAGACTTTTCTGAGTTTGAGGTAACTAATGCCTTGAAATGCACTTGTATGTCACCTCCCCAGCATCAGCTTTAAGCAACGCACAGTGCCAGCAAGCCAGCGGCTGGAGAGGTGGGCTCTGGGAACTGCTGGCGCATCCCTCTTGTGCACCCAGGTACTGGTACTGCATCCGTATGACCACACGCGATGGCAGGGAGAAAGGTGAGTGTAAGTCAAGGAAGAGTCCTGCTCTATCCAGGATGATTTAGCTTTCAGGAAGCAATGCAACAGCAGCTGCTTAGTAAGAGAACAACTCCATAGTCATTTTCAGCCATACCCTGGAGAGGAAAGTCTAGTGACACCTGCTGGATACAAGTCAGACTGCCAAGTTTATGTAAGAAAGAGCAAACATGATCTCCATGGATTACATGCATTTTGAAAAATAACGTCAGTTATAATGTGAATTTTTATTACAGAAATAATATTCCAGTCCATTAGGACAGGGTTCTCATGGATGGATCAGTTGCAAAGTAGGAAATAAGGATGCTTAAAAAAATGGCACAGAAGATATCTCAACACTTAATCTATTGCCGTGGAGAATTCCATAAACCAAAGCAGAGTCTATTGCCAGTGGGGACAGAATGAGGTAGTGGGGTGGGAGTAAGAAGGGGAGAGTAGTAAATCTTTGGGGCATCCATTGATATCTGAGCAGTCACCCATTTGCCAACACCATTTAAGGCTAAGGCTAAGAGACAGTTTGCACGGTGATAAACACCTCAGACTTTGGAATCAAGCAGATCTGAGTTAAAATTACAGCTTTACCACTTATTATCTGGGTAACTATGGACAAGGGTCTTAACTTCGATGAGCCTTAAGTTTCCTCATATGTAGAGCGATATAATAAGTTGTACCTACTTTAGAGGATTTAGTGAGGCACAAATGAAATAATGTATGTAAAATAGCCCATTTACCAATTCCAAGTGAATTTATTAAGGTAATATTGAAAATAGCTATCTCCATAAGAAAACCTCTTAAAGTGCTGTTTTGATATGACTTTATCAGCTAATTATATAAAGATGCAAAAGACGCAGCTCAGAGTCTCCAAGAACAGGCAGACTAGCCAGGGAAACCAGTGCATAAGCACTTAACTAGAATACCACTTGACCATTACCCCAGTTAGTCTGTGAGAGTGTAGAGGGAACACTGAGGTATGCCCGTTTGGGGCAGGGAAGAGCGAGGCTGACAGCTCAGCTGGGCCTTGAAAGATGAAGAGGACTGAAGCCAAGGTGGGCAAGGAGGAAGGAAGAGAGAGCAGATTGTGAGTCTGGAGACATGAACACGAGGGATTGTTCAGGATACGTGGAGTTGTTCTATACAGTGCAAGTGAGGAGAGCCTTAGCTGAGATGAAGCTCAGCACATTGAAGGCCCCACAAGAAGGCCAAGTGGCTCAAACCCAGCTGGCAAGGGCAAGAGGGGGATGGATACTCTGTAAGGAAGGGTCCTCAGATGCTCTCTGCTACCTACAAACAATGCACAGCTGACGGTTTTTATCTGTCCTGGGTCCATTTTTCTGTCTTTTGAAAATGACAACTTCGTTTTCCTTTGAGAAACAATCCGTCTGAAGGCTGGCTTTGTGACTTGAGTGGCGCTGATCAGCCAACCTCATACCCATATTCAAGTGTAGTCATGTGATCCAGGCCTGGAGAATGAGCATGTTCCACTTGCTTGACCGTGGTGATTGATTCAGAGATCAGCGATGTTGAACCTAGGTTAGTCTAATCAGAGTAAGTCCTAGAGCCCAGAAAAGCTACAGCTGCCACTAATCAACTGCAAGGGTCTGCAAATCTGAGCCACCAGGGACACCATATGTCCAGGAATGAAAAGCAGCAAACAAAGACAAGTGGAGATATGGGAGAAGAAGGACTAAGCCCTGATTATGTGATTTGGACTCCTGGATCCAGCCATTCCTGACAGAAACTTCAACTCCTGGACATTTCAATAAAGGTATCTTTTGGTTTAAGCCACATTTGTTGGTTTTCTGTCACTTTCAACCAACAGATTCCTGATCAACAAAATACTGCTGGCTCGATTTTTGTTTTCAAGTGTTTGCATTTTATAACTCATAGGGCTACCTCTTACAATTAACTCATAACTTCTAGAAACTACTAACACTGAAAAATCAGGGTTTCCTCTTGTGTTCCAAGCTGAAACAAGTCTTTCAGCTCAAAACTTGTAAGCCTACAGAGGGAGAGACCAACATACTCATCAGATGGGTAAGAATGTTATCGTAACTAACTTGCAGCCCTGAAGCCAATATTTAAATCAACGATGCATGACGTCTTCAGACAATTAAGACCTGAAAGCCATCTTTCTGAGTTGTAAAGACTGGTATAGGGCTTCTGCCTTTTGTTGGTCCTGTTTTCACGGCTGAATCCCCACTGAATGTACAAGAAGAGAGAAAAGAAAGATGAAAGAGCTCTTTACTACTGACAGCTTTGATTCCAGCCCCAGCAAAGCATTGTATTTGGGAAATCAGCATGCCTTCTTGTTGAGTCTGGCAGCCAGCCAGCTGACAAGAAAGAGCAGTTGCTCTGGACAAGGCCACAGAACAAGGGCTGGTATGCTTTCTCTCTGCAGCCTCAGCTAGAACCGCACTGCTCAGCAGGAAGCATGTGTGTGTATGGAATGCATAAAGGCTTCAGCATAGTAAAAAGTGTTCATGAAAAGAAATATTCAGACATGATAGCATTTTCCCTATCACTGTCATCATTACTATTATTTTACAGTTGCAAAGTTTCAACTATTGTCACCCACTGCCAGAATAGACCTCCCTCCCCTCCAGGGGTAGTAGAGGAAGAAGGATCAACTCTAGGAGACCTCATCATGAATCATGAAACCTGAAAACTGAGATACCCAAAAGGAATCAAAACATCACACCATCCACTGTGCTTAGTCACTCAGTCATGCCCGACTCTTTGTGACCCCACGGACTGCATACCATTGCAAACATCAATGTAGCCTGCCAGGCTTCTCTGCCCATGGGGATTCTCCAGGCAAGAGTACTGGAGTGGGTTGCCATGCCCTCCTCCAGGGGATCTTCCCAATCCAAGGATCGAAGCCAGGTCTCCTACATCACAGGCAGATTCACACCATCCACAGCGCCCTCCAAACGTGCAACAGATTCACTCCATCTACCCTTTTGAGTCATTTTTCTAACTTTATACTGTAACAAGTTAGATTCTACAGCAGATAACAAATGTTCTTTTCTAGGCTGAGCAAATGGTGCACATACCCAGCATAGGTTTAAGTTCTTTTCATTGTCTTACAAAGTTTTCTAACAGTCAAGTTGTTTTATTGGGTATTGGACAGCAAGGAAGTCCAACCAGTCAATCCTAAAGGAAATCAGTCCTGAATATTCATTGGAAGGCCTGATGCTGAAGCTGAAGCTTTAATACTTTGGTCACCTGATGCAAAGAGCAAACTAATTGGAAAAGACCCTGATGCTGGAAAAGATTGAGGGAAGGAAAAGGGGGCAACAGGGAATGGGATGGCTGGATAGTATCACCAAGTCAATGGACATGAATTTGAGCAAACTCTGGGAGATCGTGACAGACAGGGAAGCCTGGTGTAATGCAGTCTATGGGGGTACAAAGAGTTAGACACAACTTAGCGACTGAACAACAATCTCCTTTAAATCAAATGTATAAAAAATAGTAGCACCATTTTCAACTTCTCCCTAAACACTAAAAGAAGGTATTTCAGGATTCAGGACAACCCCATGCAGCTGACAATATTCCTTGATTAACTATATAATCTAACATCATCCAGTGTTTAGGCCAAAGAGATCCTCTTCTTCCTACAGGGCTGCAGAAACTGGAACAGGAGATGGTTGTACCAGCACGTGGTTGTGTTTACATGTGCACAGCCGCCTTGGTATTCACTGCTATTGAACACCACATTTTCCTCTTCACAGCATTTCCATAACTGTAATTATAGTATGTGCTGTGAAATGCTCTTCTTTCCTCTGCTGATGGACTAGCAGCTCTGTGCAAACTGGGGGTGAAGCTTGATTTCTTCACTCTCAGATCTTCCTGTGCTCATCATAGAGCTGGAAGCATTAGACCAAGCACAAGCCCTTGTTAAATGTTTGCTAAATGAATGACTGATGGAAAGAGATAGTGGGAAAGATAGAAGAGAAGCCCATTTCAAAAATGGTTGAGAATATGACTAGAAAATTTAATATATCACAAATTATATGTACATACACACACACACACACACACACACACACATATATACACACATTCACAGTGCATGTATTTTATATGCATATATATAGTGTGAGTGTGCTAAGTCACTTCAGTAGTGACTGACGGGATCTTCCCAACCCAGCTATTTAACCTGCATCTCTCATGTCTCCTGCATTGACATGTGGGTTCTTTACCACTAGTACCACCTGGGAAGCCCATATGCATATATAAATATATTTTATAAAACCCTCTTCATCCTGAAAAAAAGAAAACAAATGAAGGGTATGAACCCATAGTTTACAGGGGCCATGGTTTACATGGGCAGCAAATATTGATCAAATACCACCCTGGAACGAGAGACAAGAGTAGAGCTAGGCTTATAAGAAATTTACTCCTTCTCCAGGAAAATTGGTTAAAACACACATGCAAGCGTTGGATAAAGAGAGTCTTAAACCACATTTTGTTTTTCAGTGACTCCCTGCGCTATTAGGATATAGACACCCATCTGCAAGTAGCTAGACAATAGCGGCTCCTTTAAAACTCTCACACTGGAATCTTTGCAGTTCTGATTAGAGTTTCTTTAGGAGCTTAATAAAATGCAGAATCTTAGGCCTTACCTAAGACCTATTGAATAAGAATCTATAGAACTGGATATTAGGGGTTGTATTTATTTTTATTTTTAGAAACTTTCTGACTTTTTTCATACCTTAAATTTTGGCAATCATTGTCAAGTACAGGAGGGTACCCTGCCATAAGACCATGACTTGAGGAACAATAGTTCTTAAAATGTTATCATTTAATAAAATTTGATTAAAACATGTGTTTTTTTTAAATGTGCTATAAACTTTGATCAGGGCTTCTCAGGTAGCTCAGTGGTAAAGAATACACTTGCTAATGCAGGAGACACAGGTTCGAGCCCTGACCAAGGCAGATACCACGTGCCGCAGAGTAACTAAGCCCAAGCACCACAACTACTGAACCTAAGCTCTAAAACCTGAGAACCCCACCTTACTGAGTCCTCACACCTGGAACCCATGCTCTGCAATGGAAGGAGCCACTGCAGAGGAAGCAGGCACACTGCAGCTAGAGAGTAGCCCCCACTCTCTACAGAGAAAAGCCTGCACAACAGTGAAGAACCAGCACAGCCATGAATAAATAATTATTTTTTCTTAAAAAACGGGATGTCACCAATCACTTTTCAGCAGGGGCAAGAAAGAGTCTACATTCTTCTTGCATTTGTGAAAGCTTTTTCTGGAAGCAGCACAGAGTATGGTTGGAATTGGGGACAGGAAGGGATGATAGCCCTGAGAAGTGGTAACAGTGGTAGGCTCCTGAAGAGCCACAGGTCAGAGAAGATGGTGGCTTTGGATTGCTGTATCAGCAGTAGAATGCAGACATGCTTAACTTGAAGTGAAATATAGAAAGTAGAATTCACATAACTTGGTGACTGATTGGATGTTGTAGAAAAAGAAGCAGTAAGAATGACTTCCAGGTTTTTCCCTTGGGCAACAGTATCGTGGTGACCTTTACTTAGACAGGAAGACCAGGATGAATAGAAATGGGAGGGTGTGGTTTTGCAGAGATGCCGAGAATTTGTTCATTTAATTTTGGATGGTTGGAGTTTGAAATGGTGACCAAAGATCCAAGTAGAGAAAGCTGGTAAAAAAAAAAAAAAAAAAAGTGACATCTAATCTTTGGGGAAAAGATTGAAGTAGGATCAGAAACATAGTTTTAGGACCCCACAGAAAATAAATGATAATTAAAAACAGAGGAGTGGGTATAGTTATATAGGGACAGTGTGAGCACCGAGGTGAAAAGTGGGGCTAGGACAATAATCTGATGAACAGCAACATTTAAAGGAGAAGCAGATGAAGAGGAGTATAGAAAAGGGATGGGAGAAAATATCCAGAAACATAAAGGACAATAAGGAGAACAGGTGGTTAAGAGAAGAGACTGCTTTTAAAATGAAGGCATAACCTATAGGGGTGATGATGCTCTGTGGTCAAGTCAAGAATGACTGTACCAACAGGTATACATAATACACCCTCTCAAAGGAGAGAAAGACGCTATGTTGTGAAGGACTAAATTACATAGTAAAGGCGGTGCCTGTAGTGAGAAAATGAACACTACTCAGTTAAAAGCTGAAAAGCAGAGGTGGGGTATGACTTAACACTTGATGAACGCTCATTGTTCAGTTAACAAAACTTTATTTTAAATATGAAGTTCTAATGTTTTGTAACCCCAGTTCCTTTATGACAATGTGTAATAGTGCAATATCGGTTTTCATCATGGTCACTAGTACATACTGGCCTCTGGTTTGTTTGGGGTTTTTTTTTTTAGTGAATTTTTACTATTTTAAGCTGTCCAGGATTTATTCATCAAACTTCTGTCCATAGTCTCTAATTTGGGCTGACAACTTTCGCTAATTTCAAGTCCTTTTGGGTCAAGCTGCCCTTCCCTTCCCTCTTTTGGGTCCTATCGTCCCATGATAAAATCTGTAACTTCTGCCTATAACCCGTCTTAGATTATTTTGCAATCCCACTCCTGGGCATATATCCAGAGAAAAACATGGTTCAAAAGGATGCATGCACCTCAATATTCATTGCAGCACTATTTACAGTAGCCAAAACATGGAAGCAACCTAAATGTCCATCAACAGAGGAATGAGTAAAGAAGATGTGATACATATATATAATCGAATATTACTCAGCCATAGAAAGAATGAGATAATGCCATTAGCAACACAGATGAACCAAGAGATTATCATACTGAGTGAAGTGAGACAGAGAAAGAGAAATACCAAATGATATTGCTTACACAGGGAATCAAAAAAGAAATGATACAAACAAACTTATTGACAAAACAGAAACAGACTCACAGACTTAGAGGATGAATTTAAGATTACCAGAGGGAAAGGAGGAGGGAAGGGATAGTTAGGGAGTTTGGGATCAACATGTACACACTGCTGTGTTTAAAACAGATAACCAACAAGGAGCTACTGCACAGCACAGGGAACTCTGCTCAGTGTTACGTGGCAGCCTGGATGGGAGGGGGCGCTTAGGGGAGAATGGATACACGTGTATGAATGGCCAAGTCATTCTGCTGTGCACTTGAACTATCACAACATTGTTAATTGGCTATACTCCTATCAAGCAACTCTAGTCAAAAACTCTGGTTGCCTTCTAGTAAAGGCTCTGTTTCCTCACTGTATTTCACCACTGGTCTTCCAGAAGGTAAGACTTGATTTAGATTATAAGCACATGAGACTCAGTTCCAGAATTTTATTTGTGCTTCTGGGGGAAGCACACTCCTCTCTCTCATTGTTCTTCAACTTGAGCTGCTACCATCATCTTACTGTTGAAAGGGAAGAATTCATCTGAAAACGCAGTGAACACAGGGAAAGATAAAGGAAAAAAGCTGAAAGACATAAGCTTGCTAAGCCATGCCCTATAATGAGCCCTATCCTTGAAGGTGAAGGTGAAAGTGTTAGTGACTCAGTTGTGTCTGACTCTTTGCAAGACTGTGGACTGTAGCCCACCAGGCCCCTCTGTCCCTGGAATTCTCCAGGCAAAGAATACTGGAGTGGGTTGCCATTCCCTTCTCCAGTGGATCTTCCCAATCCAGGGATCGAAACTTTGTCTCCAGCACTGCAGGCAGATTCTTTACCATCTGAGCCATCAGGCATGCCCTGATCCTCAAAGGTGTCTCCTAAGTGAGCCCTGAAATCTCTTTTTGTATAAATGAGTTTATAGTGCATTTTTTGCCACCTGAACCCGAGAAGGTCCTGATTAATACATCACTAACTCTTTCACAGTCTTTTAACTGTGAAAGTCAGGGTGACCCTAATGAAGGTGAGATGCACTGATTACAAGAATTCTGAAGGCTGTAGCTGTAGGGGAATCACAGGCAATCTTTTATTTTGAACCAAGTTTCCCATGCTCACACTATATTCTGAGAAAACTAGCTTGAACAAGCATGCCTCTCAGCTCTGCCTTGTCCTTTGCTTTATGAAATCTGGATGAAGAGGCTGCAGTCCTTCTGATTCTTGAAGAGGGTAATCATCAGACCTTGGTGTCCATGCTGGGAATGAGCTGACTCAACTATCCTCAGAACTGTACTAAGAAGGCTTTGAAGTCAATTTACTTTCACCCCGCTGATTAAACCCAAAGAGAGTTTTTAAAAATAAAGAATTAATGGCTCAATAAGACCCCCAAAGTTTTGGCATTGTTTTCTTCATACCAATTATAGATTTGAAATGAGAGGATTAATATCAAACGTCTCCAAGCAAAGGATAAAGATAAGGAAATGATTTGGGGATGGGAAGGGCATGAGTCTTGAGATGGGAAAACCTGATTCTGGACTGAATTCCACTCCTCACTAGATATATTACCTTGCCATCTCTGGACTCTAGTCTCTACTGTATCTGTGGACTTGATGTCTGACAGAATAAAGGAGCTGGACTGTTTTATTCTTTGGTAGCTACCCATCTAATAATGGCGGCTTCCTGGTGGCTCAGAGGGTAAAGCATCTGCCTGCAATGAGAGAGACCCGGGTTTGTTCCCTGAGTTGGGAAGAACCCTTGGAGCAGGAAATGACAACCCACTCCGGTACTCTTGCCTGGAAAATCTCAGGGACCAAAAGGCCTGGTAGGCTACAGTCCATGGGGTCGCAAAGAGCCAGACAGGACTGAGCGACTTCAGTTTCACTTTTATCTAAGAATAGTACGTTAGAATCACAGATATAATGCATTTCGGAGTCATAACCCTGTATTCTCACACTGTAATTCCCTGCTGTGTTACTTGAAACAAGAGCTCTACTACTCTCATCATTTCATAATCGAGAGGTTGGGGGAAATAAAGAATTAATATTTTCGAACTATTGTAGGAGTTCAGTAAGATTATAAACATAGAGTTTAATCACATCACAAATTAAACACACTAACAATTGCTACTATCACTGACGTATTTTTATAAAGGTCCCTAAAGACATAAGGAAGAATTGACTCTTTTAGGGGACTTCTCAGGTGGCACAGTGATAAAGAATCCACCTGTCAATGCAGGAGACACAAGAGACATGGGTTCAACCCCTGAGCAGGAAGATCCCCTGGAGTAGGAAATGGCAACCCACTCCAATGTTCTTGCCTGGAAAATGCCATGGACAAAGGAGCCTGGCGGGCTTCAGTCCACGGGGTCTCAAAGAGTCGGATGTGACTGAGCATGCACACACACGCTCTTTTAGCCAAAGCCCTGTTGTTTAACATTTTTCGGGCGCTACTAAATACAGAGCCTAGGAAACCAGAATTGAAAGAGCCACGTGTACACCAATGTTCATCGCTGCTTTGCTTACAATAGTCAGGACATGGAAGCAACCTAGATGCCCATCAACTGACGAATGGATAAGAAAGCTGTGGTACATATACACAATGGAATATTACTCAGCATTAAAAAAAAAATTCATTTGAATCAGTTCTACTCAGGTGGACGGAACTGGAGCCCATTATCCAGAGTGAAGTAAGCCAGAAGGAAAAACAACAATACAGTATACTAACGCATATATATGGAATTTAGAAAGACAGTAACGAGAACCCTGCATGCGAGACAGCAAAAGGAACGCAGATGTATAGAACAGACTCGTGGACTCTGTGGATGAGGGAAAGGGTGGGATGATATGGGAGAATGGCATTGAAACATGTTAATTTTCATATGTCTAATCAATCACCAGCCCAGGATTGATGCTCGGGGCTGGTGCAATGAGATTTCCTTGGGGGAGGGAGGAGGGAGGGAGGAGGGAGGGGGAGCATATGTAAACCCATGGTGATATCATGTCATTGTATGACAAAACTAATTAAAAAAAGATATTAAAGAGAACCACAATATATTCATCTAAAGGAAAAAAAAAATACAGAGCCTAAGGTGAGTGTAGGAGGAAGAGGGGGGAGGATGGTCTCTTCAAATTCTGTTGGTTTTTCACTGCTTAAGCAATTTTACTGAACATGTGGATGAATTTTTTGAAAGAAAATTTAAATATCGCCTGAGAATGAAAGAAGAGCTCTTTCCTGAGCAGGGTTTCTTTCATAAGGTATGTATTAGTAGGAGAAAAAAAAAAGAAAGTATTCTGGTTTTCTCCTCACCACCCAGAAACTGACCTCAGTGAGTGAGTTTGACACATGAACTCTTTAGAAGTACCTGGGAAATCTGTCGGGAGGCCAGGCTGTTTTCATATGCTAGGCATTAAAATCACCCTGCTGACTGAGCAGCATAAGTACAGTTCAGCATAAACTCCCTTTCCCCTCCAGGGACCCTGGTCAAAGCACTAAAGTGTTTGCATATCTTGGTTTAAAAAAAAGAAAAAGTTTAGTCTTAGTACAACATTGTCTGAAAATGCAGATTTCTACATTAAGTGACTTGAAGGTGTTAGACAATGAGACAATATATCCTTTAAATATATCCTTTTTAGAATAGGTAGAAGAAATCCAATTCTTGACATCTGCAAAGGCGTCCATATTTTTTTACAGAGTCAATTTTCAACTTGCTTCTTCAAGAAATATGACAGAAACAATTGCTTTAGAGAACAGTGAAATTATACTTAATATAGCAATGAGAGTAAATCTCTCCCTTGCAGCATTTCACTTCTAATCAGTCTGAAGTAATAGTAAAAAGACGTTTATTGGGAGCATAATTTGCTCTTCACACAAAAGGAAAAAAAAAACCTCAAATAGTTTACCACATTTACATCTCTAACATAAACAAGAAATAGGAGGGAAACCAATTTTCTTATCTTGGGAGATGGTGATTTATAGAAGAAAAAGGAATAACTCATTTATCTTCTTGTAGGACATGAAAATATCCTAGAACAAATTATTGTGATTAAAAAAAAGTGTAAAAAGAGAAACAAGCACAATACAAATACCTTTGATCTCAAAACCTTCCTTTGCTTGTGCCTTGAAAAAGTAAGGCACTACTCTCCTCTCAGTCAGACAGAAAAAGCATAGATTCTTGAAAGGGTTGTAGCCTCAATTTGAGCTGTAATGGTCCTTCCTGCTGGAAATATTCTGTACTGGACCTTCTTTCCACTGCATACTTTTTCCATTTAATTACTTCCTTTACACACAAAGGAAATAATGCTTCCAAAGCACACTTCAAAAAATGCTGAGAGGATGTGGAACCTTCGCATGGGGCCAACATTTTGCCCAGAGTTTCCCCAATTCATCCCAAAAGTTTATTTCTCTGAAAAAGATGTCAGCTTCCCCCCTGCCGAGGCACATATGAAATGGGGAGTTCATGTCCTAAAATTCATTCATTCAGGAACATTCTGAGCTAATTTCAGCCATGAGTGCTTTTCTCAGATGGTGTTTTGGGAAAGTATATCACTCTTAGACAGGGAGCCCCCAGTAAAAGACATGCTGTATTCCAGAAGTCGATGTGTCAGCTCTTTGGCTCTCCATTTATCTTTCCTCATAGGTATAATATTTAAATGGTAATTGGCTGGTTCTAAGCTTCAGAGCATATTTCAGCTACATTGTAGGTTTAATGTTTTATTATAGGTTTTGAAAGAAAAATGCTTTCTGAGATCTTTTTAATAGTAAACCTCTGGCGTTGTAAGATAGTGCAGTGACTTTGAAAAGCAGTCCAGCAATCAATCCCACAAATGATTAAATGCAGAGTAACCTGATGTGAAGAGCCCACTCATTGGAAAAGACCCTGATACTGAGAAAGATTGAAGGCAAAAGGAGAAGGGGATGGCAGAGGAAGAGATGGTTAGATAGCGTCACTGACTCTGTGGACAGGAATTTGAGTAAACTCCAGGAGATAGTGGAGGACAGAGGAGCCTGGAGGGCTGCTGTTGGGTTGCAAGAGTCAGACACCACCACCACCACCGCATGACCCACTGATCCAGCTCCTAGTTATATGTCCAAGAGAAATGAAAACATATGTCCACACAAAAACTTGTACTCGAAAGTTTAGCGTAGCATTACTCAAACAGCAAAAGGTGGAAATAATGTAAATATCTATCTGTGGATGGACAAACAAAACATGGAACATCTATATAATTCAATATTATTAAGTAATAGAAAGGAATGAAGTAGTGATGTATGCTAAACTTCAAAACATGCTAAATGAAAGAAACCAGTCACAGGAGTCCATATATTATATGTTTTGGTTCAAAGGAAAGTCTAGAATTGAGAAATCTACAGTCAGATTTGTCATTGTCTAGATTGGGGGTGATATTTGACCAGCCTGTGCTAGTCATTAGCAGGGTTAATTTGCAACCTCTTACCTTACCTGGATTGTAAAGCAAAATCTTAGTTATTCTCCATTAACATTATATTGTATCTAAAACCCTTGACAGTTGGTCAAGCTCACTTACAATTCAGGCAAAAATGAGTCAAGGTTATGATGGGTTAAAACAAGCCCCATGTTTGCTATTCAAAGAAAGTGGTCTATAACAGGAAATTCAACTTCAGTTACCATTTTTCCTTTCACTAAGGCATTTTCTACAGTCTGTATAATTCACTTATATATATATATATATATATATATATATATATACACACATATGTGTATATATATATATAGAATGTGGGCATCAAATTTGGAAGAAATCAATTAAATTTTTTATTTTTTTAAAATTTTGACAAGAAGAAAAGATGGCAATAAATGGATGTCACTATTTGCTATACCTCCACAGATCCAGCAAGTGCTCAGAAAATAGATGAACTGGACCTTCTGAGTAAAGTTAATGGGTAAAGTGATTATGAGACATTACTACAGCTGATTTACAAGTTCATAGAAGTCAACATTCAGCAAAGTTATAGATATACATATATATCCTTGTACACCCACACATATATTACATATGTATTACATAGGTACACACTACATACATAGAACTAGACAAGATGGTGGAGTAGAAGGATGTGCACTCATCTTCTGTGAGAACTCCAAAATTGCAGCTCATGGCTGAACAGCCATAGACAGGAGAATGTTGGATCCCACCAAAAAAAGACACCCCACATCCTAGGGCAAAAGAGAAGCCCCAACAAGATGGTAGGAGGGGCAAAACTGCATTTAAAATCAAACCCCATACCCACCAGAGACGCTTGGAAGGCTCAAATCAAACCTTGTGTGCACAAGTACCCAGGGACCCCAAAAGAGACTGAACCAGACCTGCCAGACAGGCCTTTAAGTATCTGAGCGCCTCCTGTGGAGACTTGGGTTAGCAGTGCTGGCCAGGGGGACAGGGGCTCCGGCTGCAGCAGACCTGGGAGGTGTGGTCGCCAAGAAGCCCAACACAGAGCCACTGAGTAGATGGCCCACAAACTGGCCAACAAGTATACCAAAGAAGTTCTCACACTGTTGCAAAGGTTCTAGGGCCCACAACATACTTGCCAACCTGGGGTCCAGCAAAGGGTCTGAGAACCCCCAGGGAATTTGACTTTGAAGGCCAGTAGGATTTGATTACAGAACTTCCACAGGACTGGGGAAACAGATTCTTAGGGGGCACAAAGAAAACCTTGTGCATACCAGGACCCAGGAGAAAGAAGTGACCCTACAAAAGACTGACCCACACTTGCCTGTGAGTGTCCAGGAGTCTCCAGTGCAGGCATGGGTTGACAGTGGCCTGCTGTGGGGTCAGGGGCACTGAATACAACAGTCCTGACATAGGTCCTGTTGAAGGAGACTGCGATTACTGCCATTACCCCTACCATAGTTCGACATTAGGCCAAACTACAGGGAGGGAACACAGCCCTACCCATCAACAGAAAATTGGTATGAAAATTTACTGAGCATGGCCCTGTTCATCAGATCAAGATCCAGACTCCCCCACAGCCAGCCACACCCATCAGGAGTCTTCTACAAGCCTCTTATCTTTATCCGTTAGAGTGCAGACACAATGGAAACAATTACAGAAAACTAACCAGCTGATTAAGAATCCACTTGCAATGAAGGAGACCCCAGTTTGATTCCTGGGTCAGGAAGAACCCCTAAAGAAGAGAAGGCTACCCACTCCAGTATTCTTAGGCTTCACCGGTAGCTCAGACAGTAAAGAAACTGCCTGAAATGCAGGAGAACTGGGATTAATCCCTGGGTTGGGAAGACGCTCTGGAGGAGGGCATGGCAACCCACTCTAGTACTCTTATCTGGAGAATTCTCATGGACAGAGAAGCCTGGTGGGCTACAGTCCATGGGGTCACAAACAGTCAGACATGACAGTGACTAAGCACAAACAAACCAAACTGATCACTTGGATTACAGCCTTCTCTAACTCAATGAACCTATGAACTATGCTGTGTAGGGCGACCCAAGATGGACGGGTCATGGTAGAGAGTTCTGACAAAATGTGGTCCACTGGGGAAGGGGATGGCAAACCACTTCAGTATTCTTGCCTTGAGAACCCCATGAACAATATGAGAAGGCAAAAATATATGACACTGAAAGATGAACTCCCCAAGTCAGTAGGTGCCCAATATGCTTCTGGAAAAGAGTGGAGAAATAGCTCTGTAAAGAATGAAGAGGCTGAGCCAAAACAAAAACAACACCACGCTGTGGATTTGACTGGTGATGTAAGTAAAGTCTGAGACTGTAAAGAACAATATTGCATAGGAACTGAAATGTTAGGTCCATGAATCAAGGTAAATTGGGAGTGGTCAAACAGGAGATGGCAAGAGTGAACACTGAAATTTTAGGAATCAGTGAACTAAAATGGACTAGGAAGGGTGAATTTAATTCAGATGACCATTATATCTACCACTGTGGGCAAGAATCCCTTAGAATAAATGTAATAGCCTGCGTAATCAACAAAAGAGTCCAAAATGAAGTACTTGGGAACAATCTCAAAAATGACAGAATGATCTCTGTTTGTTTCCAAGGCAACCCATTCAATATCACAATAATTCAAGTCTATGCCCCAATCACTAATGCCAAAGAAGCTGATGTTGAATGGTTCTGTGATGACCTATAAGACCTTCTAGAACTAACACCAAAAAAAAAATAGATGTCCTTTTCATCACAGGGGACTGGAATGCAAAAGTAGGAAGTCAAGAGATACTTGGAGTAACAGGCAAGTTAGGCCTTAGAGTACAAAATGAAGCAGAGCAAAGGCTAACAGTGTTTTGCCAAGAGAATGCACTCGTCATAGCAAACACCCTCTTCCAACAACACAAGAGGCATGGCACTCACCAGATGGTCAATACCAAAATCAGATGATTATATTTTTGCAGCTTAAAATGGAGAAGCTCTATACAGTCAGCAAAAATAAGACCAGGAGCTGACTATGGCTCAGATCATGAACTCCTTATTACAAAATTCAGATATAACTGAAGAAAGTAGGGAAAACCACTAAGCCATTTAGATATGAGCTAAATCAAGTCCCTTATGATTATACAGTGGAAGTGACAAATAGAGTTAAGGGATTAGATCTGATAGATAGAGTACCTGTCTACTACTGATGGAGGTTCATAACATTGTACAGGAGGCCGGGATCAAAGTCATCTCCAAGTAAAAGAAAAGCAAAGAGGCAACATGGTTGTCTGAGGAGACCTTACAAATAGTTGAGAAAAGAAGAAAAGCTAAAGGCAAAGAGAAAAGTAAAGATATACCCTTCTGAATGCAGAGTTCCATTGGATAGCAAGGAGAGATAAGAAAACCTTCTTAAGTGATCAATGCAAAGAAACAGAGGAAACAATAAAATGGGAAAGACTGGAGATCTCTTCAAGAAAATTAGAGCTATCAAGAGAACATTTCACGCAAGATGGGTACAATGGACAGAAATGATATAGACTTAACAGAAGCAGAAGATATTAACAAGAAGTGGCAAGAATACACAGAACTACACAAGAAAGATCTTAATGATCCAGATAACCATGGTGTGATCATTCACTGAGAGCCAGACATTCTGTAGCATGAAGTCAAGTGGACCTTAGGCAGCATCATTATGAACAAAGCTAGAGGAGGTGATGGAATTCCAGCTGAGTTATTTCAAATCCTAAAAGATGATGCTGTCAAAGTACTGCACTCAATATGTCAGCAAATTTGGAAAACTCAGCAGTGACCACATGACTGGAAAAGGTCAGTTTCATTTCAGTCCCAAAGAAAAGCAATGCCAAGGAATGTTCAAACTACCACACAGTTGCACTCATCTCACGCGCTAGCAAAGTAATGCTCAATATTCTCTAAGTGAGGCTTTAATAGTATGTAAACCAAGAACTTCCAGATTTTCAATCTGGATTTAGGAAAGGCAGAGGAACCAGAGATCAAATTGTCAACATCTGTTAGATTACAGAAAAAGCAAAGAGTTCCAGAAAATATCTACTTCTGCTTCATTGATAATGCTAAAGCCTTTGACTACGTGGATCACAACAAACAGTGGAAAATTCTTAAAGAGATGGGAATACCAGACCACCTTAACTGACCCCTGAGAAATCTGTATACAGGTCAAGAAGCAACAGTTAAAATTGGACATGGAACAATGGACTAGTTCCAAATTGGGAAAGGAGTATGTCAAGGCTGAATACTATCACCCTGCTCATTTAACTTATATGCAGAGTATATCATGTAAAATGCCAGGCTGGATAAACCATAAGCTGGAATCAAGACTGCTGGGAGAAATATCAGTAACCTCAGATACGCAGATGACACCACCCTTATGGCAGAAAGTGAAGGGGAACTGAAGAGCCTCTTGATGAAAGTCAAAGAGGAGAATGAAAAAACTGGCTTAAAACTCAACATTTAATAAAGGAAGATCATGGCATCTGGCCCCATTACTTCATGGCAAATAGATGTGGAAACAATGGAAATAGTGAGAGATCTTACTTTCTTGGCCTCAAAATCACTGCAGATGGTGACTACAGCCTTGAAATTAAAAAATGCTTGCTCCTTGGAAGAAAAGCTATGACAAATCTATATGGCATATTAAAAAGCAGAGACATTACTTTACTGACCAAGGTCTGTCTAGTTAAAGCTGTGGTTTCTCCAGTAGTCACGTATGGATGTGAGAGTTGGACTATAAAGAAAGCTGAGTGCCAAAGAGCTGATGCTTTTGAATTGTGGTGTTGGAGAAAACTCTTGAGAGTCCCTTGGACTGCAAGGAGATCAAACCAGTCAATCCTAAAGGAAATCAATCTTGAATACTCGTTGGAAGGACTGATGCTGAAGCTGAAGCTGAAACTCCAATACTTTGCCCACCTGTTTCAAAGAACTGACTCATTGGAAAAGACCCTGATGCTGGGAAAAATCAAAGGCAGGAAAAGAAGGGGACAACAGAGGATGAGATGGTTGGATGACATCAGTGACTCAATGGACATGAGTTTGAGCAAGCTCCGGGAATTGGTTATGGACAGGGAAGCCTGGGTGCTGCAGTTCATGGGGTTGCAAAGAGTTGGTCATGACTGAGGGACTACACTGAACTGAATACTACATACATTGTTGCCCGCCCCCATTCCACACCCACAGATCAGAACCTGTGATAAACTTAAATTGGTAACAGTTAAGAAACAATTTAACTCTGATGTGCTACACTCTAGATATGATTTACTTTTATATTTTTACACTGTTCAGGTGAGTAAAGTTTAAGAATGAAGACCTTTGATGCTAGGAGTAATTAGGTTACTAGAGAATTGAGCCCTAGGGGACCTGCAGGCTCCTCTCTTGATGGGGATTCCTGTATCTGTCATTTAAATATAGTGGAAATTAAAAGCCAAGAAGTCTCACTTCTGTACTGAAGGAAACAGGGCCACAGGAAACAGGCAAAAATTCACTGACGTCTAAGGAGATAGAAGTCATATGAAAAAACTTTTTTTATCTTTCCTTCACAAACTTGAAGGGCAAGAAGCCAAGAGAAGTAGGTTATAGTACTTTGTAGGTAGATTTTCATTTCTCTGTCTCACAACAGACCTAGTCTCAGAATGGGTAAATACTTGGAACTTTTTCATGATCTAAGTGCATTTTATTTCTTGGTCGACCCTGTAACATCAGAAACATTTTAAAGGAAGTAGTATGGTGTAGCCAACAGGAGGGCACAGAGAGCTAGTATGGTAAGATGTCAAATGACCTTTCATTTTTGTATTTAATAGTTTACATTAATTGAGCCAAAGCCCAACCTGCCAGGTCTTATGCCAAGCACTTAATAAATTGTTTTACTATATTCCA
The DNA here is from genome assembly GCA_007570785.1 of Antilocapra americana. Classification (NCBI taxonomy): domain Eukaryota; kingdom Metazoa; phylum Chordata; class Mammalia; order Artiodactyla; family Antilocapridae; genus Antilocapra; species Antilocapra americana. The sequence continues at coordinate 1,805,582 of ML660216.1, forward strand.
ATAGTGACCTCTGAAATAGGTACCACTGTTTATTATAAAGCTTCAGTTATTAATACACTGGCATAATCATAGACAGCTAGACCAATGGACAGAAATAAGGGTCTGGAAACAGAACAATTATGACAAAGATGAAACTTCAGTGTAGAGGGGAAAGAATGGTCTTTTCAATTAATAAGTCAATCGAATATACTGAAGGGAAAACAAAAATCTGACCCTTACCTTGTGTGATACACAAAAATCAATCCTGGACAGATTGAAAAGCTAAATATGAAAGAATATAATATGATCTATGGCTAGGAAAAGAATTTTTAAGTTGGATAAAATGGCACCAATAATAAAGGAAAGAAAGATTAATCTGATTACATTAAAATAAGAAATCTGTTCTTCAAAAGATACCATTAAAAGTATAAATAGGCAAAGGAGAAAGTGAAAGAAGATATTTGCAATTGATTTTTCCAACCAAGGAAAGTATATACAAATTCTGCCAAAGCAAGTAGGAAAATACAGTTAACCCAATGAGGGAGGGATGAGTAAAAGATACCTCAAGATATTTCAATAAGGAGGGTTCTCAAAGGCCAATACACATATCTTGTTTAGTCATCACATAAATGCAAATTAACATCACAACTCAATGCCACAACGTACCACTTGAATAGCTAAAATGAAAAAGACAAATATTAACATGGAGCAACTAGTTTACCTCCTATCAGTGGCATGAAGAATTTCTAATTGTTCCCTATATATACTAATACCTGTCTTTGGAAGACTGGTTGGGGTTCAGTAGCTACTAAGGCCGAACCCTTAGTTCATGTTGCCATAGGCAACACCATGAATGAATTTCAGGAACACAATAAGAAGAAGATGGCACACACAGAGAATATATACCTTATGATTCTATTTATATGAAGCTTCCCAAACAGACCAATGTTAAGTTAGGATATTGGGTGGAGGTCAGAGACTGGGAAGTACCTGAGAAAACTCTGGGGGTGCTGGCGATCTCCTGTGTTTTATCTATGTGCTGGTTGCATGGATGTGCACATTTTGTGAAAATTCACTGAAGTATGCACATATGATTTGTGTGCTTTTCAGTATGTTTATTATACTTCAATAAAAAGGTATAAACACAAAGTATTAAGACCCTATGGATAAATAATCATTTACCTCAGAAAAATTAAAACTCTTGAGAGGCAGATTATATCTCCATCTACAGTCTTGTGGCCTGCTAAGTATTAAGATTAGTGAGTGAGTTCAGTGAATTAAGTACCTGATTCGAAATGGAAGGCAGAATTCTGTGTTTCCCTTTAGTGGGGCATTACTTCATGGGTTTCAGTTCATTTGTATCATGTCTATGAGGGCAGTGATTGTTTGCCTTGCCTAGGATCAGAACTGACCACTTGAAAAGGCTTGTCTCTATCTTAGCAGGACACACCTGTACAATTTTCCCTTCTTGTCACTCCATCCTTTGAGAAGTTTCAATATCACTTTTACCGACTCTCCCAGGCCACTACAGGGCTCATTCCATCAATAAAAATGTTATATAGAGGATAAATAGACAGAACACATTTGGAAAACTCTGGTTTTCTGTTTTGCCTGATCTTTTGTTTTGCTTCTCTGGCTATCCATTTTTTGAGATAAGGTGAAAGAGGAGCAAAAGCAAAAGGAAGAAGCAAAAAAGGAAGATAATGTATCAAATCCATAGAGCTAATTAACGACAGTAACTCAGATTAAAACCAAATTCTTGTGAGTGCTAGTGTGTGCTCTCTTCACTGCACTGGGTTTCTCCATGATCTTGTAAAAGTTGTTAATTTCCACTATTTGCTGTTCACTCCTATTAAAACTTTACTTTTTACTCTGTAACACAGTCTTCTCCAGATCAGAGATTACACCTTAACCTGACTCGGGGCCTGACACTCACACTAGACTTTTCCATTCACCTTCTAGCTGATTCAATGAACCACAATTACTCTATACTCTATCCAGATTCTGTTTTATCAGGCCATGTAAGGAAGAAATAATGGCAGCATGGAATAAAAAGGGATGACTCTTGGGAGTAGACTTTATGCCAATCTAGGCAGTCATGGTCAGGTTAACAGACCTTAAATTCTCCAGGTCTCCCTTAATCCCTGAACAAACGTAATCTACTTGACATAAATGAAGAACTCTACACTGAAGAATTTGACAAAAGGCATTTTTGCTGGCTCCTACTTCAATCCTACACTTACTTGGAGCTGAAAAATCAAAGGAGACAATATTTTCATGTTATTCAAACGCACATTCATTTTCCATCAAATTTCCAGTTTTTCCCTTAAATGGGTGCATTTTATTTTTTGGCTCATTATTTATTATCATTTCATTTATTTAGAAATGGAAACTTCAAGCAGTTTGATTAAGAGATTAAATAACTGGACTTTGGAGAGCTAAAAATAATCTAGGTATGGGTTGCATTAAGTTTCAAAATATTTGAGGTTTTGATCAAATCTCTAAACGCATTATTGCCAAAGAGCCTCCCCTTCTTTTCAAATTTTAAACACATGTATGTTTTAAGGAAAATTCAATTCAGAGTTTTCAGAATCACTGCGAAAGATATTAGAGCTTTCTAAAGAGACTTTTCTTTAAAAAGTAAAATAAATCCTCCCTAAGTAAAACTAGAGGTTGAAGAAATTCTAACTAAAAAATTCTACCATTTAATCTTAAGCAACCCCTCAAAAGCCATAAACATCAATTCAGTCAAATACCTTCAACTTTCCCCAAGAAAAGTTTCACAAGAAACCAATATAACTTGACCATTCACAAGATGCATGTATTTTATGTCTGGTGCTTGATTTATTATTTGAAAACAGCTCTTAGATGAAGAAATGATTAGTTCTTGAGAGGTGGAGCAACTTGTTCAATATTTCAAAGGAAGAAAATGTCAGAGCTAAGATTTCACACCAAGTCTGCCTGACTCCAAAGACTGTCAGCTTTCAGTAGAATTATCATGGAGTGTCTTTGAGCTGGAGCAAGGTAAGAGATAAAAGATAAATAGCAGGAAAACATAAACTTTCACTATTTTATCTTGGACTGAGAAGAAAAAGTAAAAGAGGAAAAAAAGGAAAAGCACTATTAAATAAAACCTTCAAAGCCTTTTTTACATCATGAAAGTTTTTAGCCTTCAGCATACCTAGCCAGGACCACCTAGCAGTAGCTATAAAATACTCTATGGGAGCTAACAACTAACTGGCAAAATTAAGTAAATGAACAGAAATTACCACAGCAATAAGTACTATCTTTTACTAAAAGTGGCACAAAAGTACATTTTTAAGCACTTAATGGAGAAAGGATGCCAGAAGAAGGAAGAAATGCATGTGAGTTAAAAATGAATTTCAGGAAATGATTGAAAAGGGCTTCCCTGGTGGCTCAGTGGCAAAGAATCTGCCTGGAATGCAGGAGATGCAAGTTTGATCCCTCGGTTGGGAAAATCCCCTGGAGAATGAAATTGCAACTCACTCTAGTATTCTTGCCTGGGAAATTCCATGGACAGAGGAGACTAGAAGGCCACAGTCCATGGGGCCACAAAACAACTGAGTGACAAAACAACAGCTGCCCTCCCCCATCTTTGCTGACATCCCAAATAAAGCAAATTTTCCTTTCAAAAAAAGAAAAAGAAACGATTTAAGTATCGATAGATCAAAGACAATGTTTTAGAGAAAGATGAGTCTCAATAAATTGCATGATTTCATTTCAACTCAACATGCCTTTTTCTGACCATAACTCACTGCTTGCAGGATCTTAGTTCCCTAACCAGTGATCAACCCAGGCCCACAGCAGTGAAAGTACTGAGTCCTAACCACTGGATCACCAGAAAAGTCCCTTGACATGCATTCATTGGTCATCATAGAGACCTTTGAAAAACTCATCCATAAAATAGGCAGTCCATTTGAATCTGAAAAACTACCATGAAAGACAGCAATGGCTGGAATCATACAAGCAGGTTTTGAGAAGATTAAAGCACCTATGATTATTTCAGGGTCATGGTGACAGGTCAGAACCTGTAAGAATGGTAAGAAATTATTACCATCTCCATTTTTGAGGAACACAGTCTTCACAAGAGCAAAGGTCCACCCAAAGTCATGTGACCCCTCAGAAAACAAATGTACCCATTCATGTCCTCCCTCCCACCCCAAAGCTCCTTGATTGAACACATCACACAAATGACAAAAATGCAGAGAAACATAACCTTATGATAGATTATTCATGGTGCTGGCCAGTATTCATTGTTAGGTTCTGGTAACACAGACACTCCAAAGGAATGTGGGGCTGAGGATCCAACCTCTTGTCTTCCAGCTTAAACAAAATCAACAGAAAACAGTATCTCAACTACTATTCATCTCCCAGGAGAGTCACCAGGGGGACTGAAGAATGTTGTAATCTGGAGAAGGGGTGCGTCTAATGATCAAAGAATTTCAGGGCAATCTAGTGACTACTCATAGTTTTCCTGCATGTATCATTTCATGCTAAGATATTAAACTGGTCAAGAAATTTCTAGGGAGCTGGAAAGAAAGGACAGTACTAGGTAAATAAGCAGAAGAGATTTTCATTTCTATGCCTGGTCTTAGAGACTACTAGGAAGCAAGTAATCAGTTCCAAGGATTCTATACTCCAGACATGGAAGTGAAAAGTGAAAGTATTAGTCAGTCATGTCTGACTCTTTGTTATCCCATGAACTGTAGCCCACCAGGTTCCTCTGTCCATGGGATTTTCCAGGCAAAAATACTGGATTGGGTTGCCATTTCCTTCTCCAGGGGCTCTTCCTGATCCAGGGATCACACCCAGGTCTCCTGCATTGCAGGCAGATTCTTTACCATCTGGGCCACCAAGGAAGTGGAGGTCTATAAGATAACTAGAGAAACTCCTCCTCATTAAAATAATGGGTATTATGTAATGCCATTTGGGAATTTTTTTGTATGTCTTCAGTCAAATACACTTTATAAATAAAATGATAGTAGTATAATAACTAACACTTTTTGAGCAGGTATTATATTCTAGGTTTTATAGATTTATTTATTTGTTAACCAAAAAAATAGTGAAAAACATGTTGTGAAACATAGCTGTGAAACTAGCTTGTCCCTTGTCAAACATTAACTGTAGAATGGGAATTTGAGCCTAGATTGGTGTGGCCAAAACTCATATGGGTTTAGGACCATATCACCCTTACATTCCACAAAACAAAGTCTCTATAATTTTTCTCGATGCATGTTTATAAGAAGAAGTGTATAATGCTATACACATGCTCTCCTGTGACTCTGGGTAAAGAATGGTGTTTTTTTTTTTTTAATTTTCTTTAGTTTATTGTGTTGGTTTTGCCATACAATGACATAAAACTGCCATGGGTTTACATATGCTCCCCCTCCAGAACCCCCCTCCCTCTAAAAAATGGTTTTAAAGGACAGGTTTTTTTTCTTACCTCTATAGTGAACCATAGCATTCAGCAGTTGGACTTAGGGTATTTTAAAAACATGAAAAGATCTAGAAAAGGGAGATCAATCATTAATTAAAGCAGTTTCCTGGGTGAGAGTCCACAAGGAATGAGAAACTGAGTGCAAGCCGGTTGCTTTTAAATGACCATCCCATTTATTTGGGGGAAGGCAATGGCACCCCACTCCAGTCCTCTTGCCTGGAAAATCCCATGGACGGAGGAGCCTGGTGGGCTGCAGTCCATGGGGTCGCTAGGAGTCAGACACGACTGAGCAACTTCACTTTCACTTTTCACTGTCATGCATTGGAGAAGGAAATGGCAACCTACTCCAGTGTTCTTGCCTGGAGAATCCCAGGGACGGGGAAGCCTGGTGGGCTGCCATCTATGGGGTCGCACAGAGTCAGACACGACTGAAGCGACTTAGCAGCAGGAGCAGCCATTTGTTTGGCTTCAGAGATACTCCTGGACCAATTAGAGATACTCCTGGACCAATTAAGCAATTCCCCTTTCCTTTTCTATTCAAACTTTGAGCAGACCTTACTTCATCTAAAGTAATTGCCTTGCAAGTCTGTAAAACATCAGGATGGCAAAGTCACTTCTTGAGGAAAGCAAAGACTCAGGCTTTCCTTCAGATGTTCCTGAAGATGGATAAGAAGAAGCTGGGACATAATTTTACTCTTGACCAGTGATGAAATGCTCAGCCAAGTAAATTACTAAGAAAAGTCAGACAAAAGCTAGAACATCAAGGGTATGATTATTTCTCCACTCTTCTATTACCTTCAATTTAATCTCTAGTTTGCTTGGTAGCAGCAAACTAGCCAGAACAAGAACAAGAATGATTTTGGCAGCAGAACCATCTTGGGTCAGAATGACTGAGTTGGTCACACAGGCATGTAAAAAGGACAAGATAAGAAGAGCAAACCACAGTGTGATGGTGCTCCCCCTTAACTGACATCTATGCACCATACAGTTGGTGACTCTGAACAAATACTCTACCCACAGATCACCAGAGCAAAAAGCACACGGGTTTAGGTCTTCCCGAAATCAGAGGCCACTCCTTTCTCTGTTTTGGGCCCAATTCTGATTTCTTGGGAGGAGCAATGAAGCAGGATCATGAGTCTGAAAGACTAAGAAAGAACAGCAAGATGGAAAAGCAAAGGGGACACGTTTTGGACAGAAGTTTTTAATGGGAACAGAGTAGTCATTATGTGTTCCATTTGCCACCTCATGTGAAATGAACATTTTTGAGAAAAATAGCACACATATCTCAGTGTAACATTCTTTATGTTCCTTTTTGGTGTTCAGTTGCCAAGTCATGTCCGACTCTTTCTGACCCCATGGACTGCAGTGGACCAGGCCTCCCTGTCCCTCACTATTTCCCAGAGTTTGCCCAAGTTCATGTCCATTGAATGGGGATGCTCTCCAACTATCTCATTTTAGTTCCTGAATCCACCTAAAAGTCAAACCAGTTGGCTTATGGACTGTGCTGTTGACTTAAGTTATTTGCAACAGGTGAAGTTCTGTCCATTATTCCACTCCAAATACTAACATTTCTTTCGGTTGGGTTTTCTCTTGCTGAATATAAAGTGAAATATTAAGTAAAAGGAAATTTGAGAGTCTCTATCAGTCTCTTCCAGGGCGTCCTTAACATTCCTCTTCATTATTTCAGCCTGACCACGTCTTTGCAGTTAGTAGATCTTAATTGAGAAAAATTTACATAAGGCTTGTGTTCCCAAATTTCTTGAACTTAAATGGAAACTTAAAGACAGAAAAAAATACTGTCTTCAAATTAACATGCTGCAAATTGCTGGTAAAAAGCTGAAAGGCTTGCTTCAGAGTTTGAGATGAAATGAAGACCATTGGGAACATATGCAGCACGTTCTCAATACGTCACTCTACACACAGTTCTCCCAGGCTGCCCAGTAACTACAGTTGTATGATCCTTATAGTACTGAATCAGTGGCCTCAGCTTTAGTCTTTGGGACATATACATGACATTAACTTTGCACAGGTTCTTGCATGATTACTATCAGAATACTACAATGTCCTGAGACCACCTTCCACACAATAATCAATATCTTTTCAAAGTACACTTCTGACCTTGGCTCTCTCCAGGGTAAAGGTTAAACTCCTTAATAGGGTCAGTGAGCCTGTGTGCAGTCTGGACCCACCTGCCCCTCCAGTCCTGCCTAGGACAGTTCTCACCTCTGCCTGGCTCCAGATTCACTGACCTTCTGTTCTCCAATATGTCACACTCTCTCCATCTTCAGCAGAGGAGGCAATGGCACCCCACTCCAGTACTCTTGCCTGGAAAATCCCATGGATGGAGGAGCCTGGTAGGCTGCAGTCCATGGGGTCGCTATGAGTCAGACATAACTGAGCAACTTCACTTTTCACTTTCATGCATTGGAGAAGGAAATGGCAACCCACTCTAATATGCTTGTCTGGAGAACCCCAGGGATGACGGAGCCTGGCAGGCTGCTGTCTGTGGGGTCGCACAGAGTCAGACAAGACTGAAGCGACTTAGCAGCAGCAGTAGCTCCGTCCTTAGGGCCTTTGCATATGCTGTCTCTTTTGCCTAGGATGTTCTTTGCATTTCAAGTCTAGGTCCAGTTCTTTATGTTATACACTCTTATAGAACTCTATGCCGTTCCATCAAGGCATTTGTCTCATATCATCATTAAATGCTCACTGGGTGGTTCTGGGCTCCTGTGTCTCCCACCAGAGAGCCTATTCCAGGAGAGTAGGAATGTGGCTCTGAGTTCCCTGTTGCCCACCTCGGTACCTACCGCTGGACCTGAAATTCCAGTGGTCAGTTCTGTCCTCCTCCCTTTCCTCTCAGCAGCATTTGACACAGGTAACCACTCTGTACATGAACCCGGTGTAACTCCACTTCTGGGCTTCCATACTCTCAGGCTAACCCCCACTCTCCGCTCTCAGATGCCGTGTTTCAGCCTCCTTCACTGATTCCATCTTTGTTTCCATCCTCGAAATAGTCCTATATTCTGTCTTATCATCCAACTGATGAAATCTCTCCCAAAGAAAGAGCCTAAAGGGTAGAAAAATGACATTGAGAAAGATGCCCATTGCCACAGTAGTTACAATAATAAGCAATCAATGTCCAATACTGGTGAACAGTGCAGAGAACTGGGATGACATCCACTTCGTGGAGTTTCATGTTGCTACCAAAACAAGAACTATACCACCCGCCTGGAAACATGACAACTTTTTACAATGGAATCCTCTCTGAAAGTTAGGGTACATGAAATCATGCTGATAACCGTAAAAATTTATTTCAAAAAAGATCTGGTGAACACTAGGACTTCTGAGGTGCCACTAGCAGTAAATAACCAACCTGCCAATGCAGGAGACATAAGATATGCAGGTTTAATCTCTGGGTCAGGAAGATCCCATGGAAGAGGAAATGGAAACCCATTCCAATATTTTTGCCTAGGAAATCCCATGGGCAGAGGAGCCTGGCGAGCAATAGACTATGGGGTCACAAAGAGTCAGGGTGAGCACTGAAAAATAAATACTGTATTAGAGTATTACAGTCATGGGATTTGGGGCATTTCTTCCTCTTATTTTCCAAATATTTCTATTTTATAAAAAAAGGTGTGTGTGTGTGTGTGTGTGCATGCACGTGTGTGTATACATGTGCCTGATTGTGTAGAGACAGGGAGAGGACAGAAGGAAAATAATTATACTGTAATTTAAAATATATATAAAAATGAGTATATTTATAGAAATGTTATGTAAAAACAAAACCACTGAGAGCCATCCTGCAAGAAATCCCTGTGAATCGCAGTGCTGTGGGAGATATCACACCTCTGTGATACACACAGCAAGCTCTCAGGAGGCAATGGCTTCTGCACAGTGACAGATGGTTTTGCAGCAAAGCTTTCCCTGGCTGAACTCACGAGCTATGCCATCCTCATCCTGAAAAGCAGAGAACCAGGCTGGCCTCTGCAGACCATCAAAAGCTCCAGCCTCCTCCTCAGGGTCTTTCATCTTCTTTGCTTCAAGAAAAACCATTTTACATCAATGAATTCTAGGAAGCAGGGGTACAAGCATTCACCTCTTTACTCTGCCCACAGCAGCCCTATTAACCACAGGTGCTCCTCAGATTCTGCAAAGAAGACCAATTTAATTGATTTCCAGTGGCCTGGAGGATGAATCTGTACTGCCAATTCCCTTGAAAACATCCTCCTCTCCAAACAGTGTCATCCTGAAGCAGCAGTATAGAATGAATAGACTTCTCCCAAGAGTCCTTTGTTGGAGAAAACACACTGGATCACTAGGGAATAAATCTTGCAGTCATAACTAAGGAAACTTCAGAGTAGTGAGATGCAGTTGGTGAGCTCCAGCCCTCCTGAGCATAAGAAACTCCAGTTGTCCATGTAAATAAACCAATGTATTTATGCAGACTACAGTACAATCTGTGAATGATAGAAGGCTAGTTTACATAGGTTTAGCCAAATAGTTGTGTTCAGTCAGTCAGTCATGTCCGACTCTTTGCTACCCCATGGACTGCAACACACCAGGCTTCCCTGTCCTTCACTATCTCCTGAAGTTTGCTCAGATTCATGTCCATTGAGTCAATGATGCCCTCCAACCATCTCATCCTCTGTTGTCTCTTTCTCCTCATACCCTTAGTCTTCTTCAGCATCAGCGTCTTTTTCAATGGGTTCTAACAAAACTTGGTCCACTGGAGAAGAGAAAGGCAAATCACTTCAGCATTCTTGCCTTGACAATCCCATGGACAGTATGAAAAAAGCCAAATAGTAATAATATTAATAATATGCTTGCATGCATGGAGTAAATACCATGTGTCTGGAACTTCATTAACATTTATTCCTTGCTACAACCTTGGGAGTCACATGCTATCTCAGTTCTACAGGTGGTCAAACTGAGGCTCAGTGAGCCTAGATAGCCAGATCTTAATCTCTGTCTCTTCTTTTTCCAGTCTGCCTGCCGGGGTCCAGCCCCAGTGGGGTCTGGGGGTCTTGAGGGATGAGTGGCATCGGCGGAAGAACTGAGCTGAGTCGATGTGTGGTGATGGAGCAGTCTCTCTTTATTGCTGCTAGTTTTGTGGGGTGATGGAGAAGTGTCTCCAAAAGGAGATGGAGAAGTCTCTCCAAAAGGAGATGGAGAAGTCTCTCGTTTATTATTGTTGGTTTACAGTTTTATAGCCAAAAGACATCCCCATTACATCATTACATCACCTATCATTCTATACAATTTTTTGTTTTCTACCTTCCATAGCAACCTTATCATTGAGTTCATTCCCCAAACTATCATGAAACATTCCCCTTGCAGAAGTCAGATTTCTAAGTAATTAGATTTAACAATAGTATGTTTACCATTTGAATGTCTTCAGTATACTTCATTCAGTCATGATAAGTACATCAACCTAAGTAGAAAGCTTACATTTCTCTTATAAGGTACAACTATGTAGAAGCTAGAGGGAAGGGCTAAAGCTTGAGACTGTTTTTTCTAGTAACCTACTCCAGTTCTTATGAGGAAAGAGGACAAAGAGACAGTTTAGAAAGAGGGAAGAGGACTAAGAGACAGTTTAGGAAGAGGAAAGAGGATTAAGAGACAGTTTAGGAAGAGGAAAGAGGACTAAGAGACAGTCTAGCAGCACTGCTTTAGCAATAAAACCCTGTTAACCTTATAACTACTATAATGAATTCCTATATCTACATTATCCTAAAGCAATCAGTATCTCCAACTATGCTGGCCACAATTATGAGCATTCCTTAGTCCCAATCGAGCCTGATTTCTTCAAGGAAGGGAGCCTCCTCCGTGGAGTGGTCGGGGGAGTGGGAGGTGGAAAGGTGACCCAAGTACGAGCCTTTCTGGTGGTGGCCTTGCCATGACCCCCAGAGAACTCTTGGTAAGCTCCCCAGTAATTAGTAGGAGGAGTAGTAATCTATTTAAATGTCCCTTTCATTCCTCCTTAGCCCCCGGGGAAGGTGATCCACCTTCCTGGATCCTCTGGTCCATAAGGTCTGAGGGGATTATCTCAGGACAAATTCTTTCCAACTGTGACTGACCTACTGAGATGAGCCAATGTTCCGAGCATGGACAGAACTTCCAAGAAAAATACCAGGGTGGGGCCTAGCCTGGGATGCCCTGATAAAGAAAGTCAGCTTTGCAATTTCTTTCTTAGTCTCGTGACCTTGTCATCCGAACAAGGGGGCATCCTGACGGCTCCCGGCATCTGCCCACCTCCTAGGATCCCTTAGCACTTTTTGTATGTTGCTTCCCCTCTGTCACTGGACTGATCAGGAGACTTAAATATTGATACTTTGCCAATAATAAGCTTCCTATATCCTTTAAGTTTGGAAAATCATTAATATTTTCTCATCTAGGATGATTTGGAATACATGCTATAACTTAATCCATCTTCATTTGTTCTAACCATCTCATGATGGCAATAATTTTCCCTGGAGGCCTGAGGTCTTGGAGACACCAAGATTGACTGGGCCTGTTGACCATTTTTTGAGAAGGAACAACTTCCTGCAGGAGGAGAATGGGGCAACAGAGGATGAGATAGTTGGATGGCATCACTGACTCAACGGACATGAATCTGAGCAAATTCTGGGAGATAGTGAAGGAAGCCTAGCAATGCTGCAGTCTATGAAATTGCAAAGAGTTGGATACAGCTTAGCGACTGAACAATAACAAATTTCCTGCAGGTCATTCATTGGACAGAGGGATTGATTGGACTTTCCATCAACTTTAGTTATAAATACAATGTCATGTTGCTGACAAGAAAGCCAATGTATGAGAGTCATGTAAATCTTTCGGCAAACCTGTGATGTAGCTATTATCACTTGATTTTTATTATCACTTGGTTTGACAGATAACAGCATCATGCTGCATAGCCATGCACCTTAGACTTCTCTTCTTGATGCTAATTTAGTACTGCAGGCACCTGGTGGTCTGTAGCCACTTCTCTACTTTGTGTTCATGTCAAGCACCACTAATGATATTTGTCTTAGGTTAGGAGAATATCTTCTCCCCCGAAAACAAACTGAGAGGAAGATAAGAATACAAGAAATTGATCTGGAGTTGATCCCATTGTGGGAAAAGAAATAGGCAGTCCAGGCAGAGAAATGAAGGCAGCCAGTGTTTTGTGTCCGACTCTTTGTGACCCCATGAACTGTAACTCACCAGGCTCCTCTGTCTATGGAATTTTCCAGGCAAGAATACTGGAGGGGGGTTACCATTTCCTACTCCAGGGCATATTCTTATCCCAGGGATCAAACCTGTAACTCCAGCGTTGGCAAGTATGTTCTTTACCACTCTGCCACCTGGGAAGCCCAAAGGCAGCCAAGGCATGGAGCATTCAAAGCAGGTTAGCTCAGTGGCCAGGTCAGTCTTGAACCCTCTGGGAGGGCACATGGAGAAGGCTGCAGAGTTGTCCTCTATGAGGGTACTTGCACCAACTCCCCGCCAATTCCCCTCTGTTTCTAGGGGTAATAAGGGCCAAGTACTCTCTGCCTTCCCTTCTTGCCTGGCCCACATCATCTACCAAGCACTAGAGGCCACAGAAAACCATTTGCATTTGGAATCTACAAGCACCAAGCTATTGAGAGCTGAGGGGCTGGCAGATTCATGTCAATGTATGGCAAAACCAACACAATAAAGTAAAGAAAACTAAAAAAAAAAAGAGAGAGAGAGAGCTGAGGGGCTATGGTGAGGAACTGGCAGGGTTGGCCACTGTGGACTTCCCTGTAACAACTGGAAGCAGTTCTCCACCAGCCTGCCAGACAGCCACCACCACTCAGAGAGGATTAGGAAGCCAACTGAAGCCATGTTGCATCTTACTTTAGTGATTTATACAGGTAGGTAATTTCTTCTCTTATTGGGTGACAGGTAGATTATAAATGTTGATGGTATGAGATATAGCCTTGTGTGTTGCCCTTATAGTTTCTAAAAGACAAAGGGCAATGTGGTGTAGTGGTTAAAAGTACAGACTCTGATTTCCCTCCCAGCTGCTCAACCAGTTTGTCACGTGGCCTCACACAAATTACTTAATTGTTCCATGTCTCAGTTATTCACCTTATCGATAACTTGGGAACAGAATAGTGTCCATAGGTTCTATCTATTGATCATGTATCTACCATTACTTAGTAGCATAAGTGTAATCTATCCATATACTGCATATAATTTATAAAACATAAATAAGCAGATTCAATTTTAAAAAGGGAATCTGGTGACTTTTTAGCAATTTAACTTCCCATTATAAATGATGATTCAGTTACTGGGTAACCCAGAAGCTATGCTCATGGAGCTATACTTGATAATTCAGGCAGGAAAAAAAAGACTGAGAAACAATTTTCCATTTACCTAAAGGAACATGGATCCAATTTCTGCAGCCAGGAAAAAAGATGTGCTCAGTTTTTCCACATACATAAAAAGAAAAATCTTCTGAAAATGGAACTATGAATCCTGTCCCCCAGTACCCCTTTCAATCTGAGAGTGGAAAGCACCTCCCTTTTTATTGATTTCATCTACTAAGTGGATCTTGGGCTTCTTAAATAAGACAAAATTGAACCTCAGATCTTCAGAGCCTGTACTCTGTAGGAACCCTCTTGGGACCTAAATTCACTGATGTTATAGGAACACATGTAAGACAAGAAAATCCACCATTTAAATTACCTCTTTTCTCCTTTGGGAGATAAATCAAGCCAATGAGGTCCCTGCCTTTCCTAGGATGTGTGCTTTCCTCTATCTACTAACTCTGGTTGGCACGGGCTGGTTAAAGGGACCAGTTGGGCAGCCTTGCAGGACAGAATGTAGATAAATCATGAGCTCTGGCAGCCATGCCCAATACATCATTACACATCACTGGACATCTAATTCCTTCTTTCAGTGTGAGGAAGTTTCCAGGACTCTCTATATGTATTGATCAAGAAATGTCCAGAAGCTGATGTTAAAATCCCCGGGAAGGTATATTTTCATATCTACTCTCTCCCCTTTTCTTTCCTCTGATTAGCAAAATCCTTTGAATAACTTACAGCTCAGTACCCAGAGCAAGGCAGACAATAGGATCTGTAACTACATAACACAGCCATTGTTTCAAGAGTGGACTCTATTCTACTTTCATGTACTCCAAATTTTAAATCAATTTCCCTTTCTAAGTGAGTTTTCTGTGACAAAAAAAAAAGAAGCTGTAAAACTTAAGGTTAGCTGCATCTGCTAATGAAAAAAACAATAAAACTGGGGGAGTCTCTTTTAGCTTTGAAATTCTATGGTACTACAATTTTAAGGCTCTGACTAGAGAGAGAGAGATTTAGAATTAGTTAGAAGCTGACTACAAGGAGAATGCCAATTGAAAAAATAAAAATTATTTTTAAAAGGCAAGCAATATGAAGCTACATCATGAATTTTTCTCTTTTTATAGGGAGATGCTCAAAACTTATCAGATTCTCAAGAAACTGAGCGGTAATGCCAAAAGCCGGGGCAGTGTCTTTCCTTTTGGGCCACCCCGAATGTCAGCTGCAGCTTAATGGACCATTCCTGTATAGACTGATGGCTTCCTACCTCGAGCACATGTGTCACTCTGTCTGAAGGCTTCCTTCACCTGCAGAAAGTCAGAAAGGGAATTAAAGTCTCAGAGACCATTCACAAATGACAAGGGCCAGAATGTAGAGGATAAATAATATCTCAGGCTCCTTATTCTCAAGGGGGACAGTCTTTTCAATTTTTAAAGTTTTAAAAGTTTTTAGGTCACATTTTGAGGTATGCAGGATCTTAGTTCCCCAACCAGGGATCAAACCGATGCCCTCTACATTTGGAGTGCATAACCACTGGAATATCAGGGAAGTACTGGGACAGTGTTCAAAGGAGCTGGACTGAGTGAGTCCCTGCGACCAAGTGATAACTTCTCATCATCACAAAATCTTTATCACTGTCTCTGACTCACTTTCCCACTTTCTCCCAGTGCTTCCTGAGATCACCTCTCAATTCAGCTGTCTAAACCCAAAACTTGTCTTAGGATATACTTTTGAAGGACTCAACATGAAGATTAAAATTATAGTGAAAAAATGACGAACTGTAACTAGAACATGGCAGCTAGCACTTTATACAGTGAAGCTCCCGAAAGCATTAGTCTTATACCTGTTCCCTGAAGAACCTTTGAGACTTAGGCAGAGCTCTAGATGAACTGGAGGGAAAAATGGGACTGGATCAAACAATGACATTAAAAATTCATCCAGAAGTGTCAAGTTATGCCAAGTGGTTCATAATTATTACAAGAATCAAATAATACACGTAAGCATTCTTCAAAAAGAAGAAAGCATGGTTGGGATTTTAGATGGTCTATTTCTTTGTGATCTTGCTCTAAAGCAAGGACAGGCAGATATTTCCTATGAAGAGCCAGACAGTAAGTATTTTAGGCTCTGCAGGCCTTACAGTAGTTATACCACTCACTCAGTCTTGCCACTGTAATGCAAAAGCAACTAAAGGTGAATGGATGACGATGCGTTCCAACAAACGTTATTTGCAAATATAGGTGAAGAGCCAGATTTCAGATGTGGGTGAAGAGCCAGATTCAGTAGTAGCTGTGTTTTGTTTATTTTTCAGTAGAACAGTGGACAAAATGTCCCACTGGGCTTCATGGAATTTTTTTTTCAGCTTTATTGAGGTATAATTGACAATTAAAATTGTAAGATATTTAAAGTGTTCTCCTATGATCAGTGGTTGAATGACCTTTGCTGCAAAGCATTATTTATTTGTAATGTATTTATGTTGATACATTTATGTGATTCATTATTCCCCAACATTGTCTCAGTTCAGTTTAGTCACTCAGTCGTGTCCGATTCTTTGCGACTCCATGAATCGCAGCACGCCAGGCCTCCCTGTCCATCAACAACTCACAGAGTCCACCCAGACCTATGGCTATCGAGTCGATGATACCATCCAACCATCTCATCCTCTGTTGTCCCCTTCTCCTGTTGCCCTCAATCTTTCCCAGCATCAGGGTCTTTTCCAATGAGTTAGCTCTTTGCATCAGGTGGCCAAAGGATTGGAGTTTCAGTTTCAACATCATTCCTTCCAACGAACACCCAGGACTGATCTCTTTTAGGATGGACTGGTTGGATCTCCTTGCAGTCCAAGGGACTCTCAAGAGTCTTCTCCAACACCACAGTTCAAAAGCATCAATTCTTCAGCGCTCAGCTTTCTTTATAGTCCAACTCTCACATCCATACATGACCACTGGAAAAACCATAGCCTTGACTAGACGGACCTTTGTTGGCAAAGTAATGTCTTTGCTTTTTAATATGCTGTCTAGGTTGGTCATAACTTTCCTTCCAAGGAATGCTGCTGCTGCTGCTGCTAAGTCACTTCAGTCGTGTCTGACTCTGTGCAACCCTATAGATGGCAGCCCATCAGGTTCTGCCATCCCTGGGATTCTCCAGCCAAGAGTACTGGAGTAGGGTGCCATTGCCTTCTCGATCCAAGGAGTAAGTGTCTTCTAATTTCATGGCTGCAATCACCATCTGCAGTGATTTTGGAGCCCAGAAAATAGTGAGCCACTGTTTCCCCATCTATCTGCCATGAAGTTATGGGACCGGATGCCATGATCTTAGTTTTCTGAATGTTGAGCTTTAGGCCAACTTTTTCGCTCTCCTCTTTCACTTTCATCAAGAGGCCCTTTAGTTCTTCTTCACTTTCTGCCTTAAAGGTGGTGTCATCTGCATATCTGAGGTTATTGATATTTCTCCTGGAAATCTTGATTTCAGCTTCTGCTTGATTTCCAGCCCAGTGTTTCTCATGATGTACTCTGCATAGAAGTTAAATAAGCAGGGTGAAAACATACAGCCTTGATGTACTCCTTTTCCTATTTGGAACCAGTCTGTTGTTCCATGTCCAGTTCTAACTTTTGCTTCCTGACCTGCATACAGGTTTCTCAAGAGACAGGTCAGGTGGTCTGGTATTCCCATCTCTTTAAGAATTTTCCACAGTTTATTGTGATTCACACAGTCGAAGGCTTTGGCATAGTCAATAAAGCAGAAATAGATAATTTTCTGGATGTCTCTTGCTTTTTTGATGATCCAGCAGATGTTGGCAATTTGATCTCTGGTTCTTCTGCCTTTTCTAAAACCAGCTTGAACATCTGGAAGTTCATGGTTCACGTATTGCTGAAGCATGGCTTGGAGACTTATGAGCATTACTTTACTAGCTTGTGAGATGAGTGCAACTGTGTGGTAGTTTGAGCATTCTTTGGCATTGCCTTTCTCTGGGATTGGAATGAAAACTGGCCTTTTCCAGTCCTGTGGCCACTGCTGAGTTTTCCAAATTTGCTGGCATATTGAGTGTTGCACTTTCATAGCATCATCTTTCAGGATTTGAAATAGCTCAACTGGAATTCCATCACCTCCACTAGCTTTGTTCATAGTGATGCTTTCTAAGGCCCACTTGACTTCACATTCCAGGATGTCTGGCTCTAGGTGAGTGATCACACCATCATGATTATATGGGTCATTAAGATCTCTTTTGTACAGTTCTTCTGTGTACTCTTTCCACCTCTTCTTAATATCTTCTGCTTCTGTTAGGTCCATACCATTTCTGTCCTTTATCGAGCCCATCTTTGCATGAAATGTTCCCTTGGTATCTTTGATTTCTTGAAGAGATCTCTAGTCTTTCCCATTCTGTTGTTTTCCTCTATTTCTTTGCACTGATCGCTGAGGAAGGCTTTCTTATCTCTCCTTGCTATTCTTTGTAACTCTGCCTTCAGATGGGATATCTTACCTTTTTCCTTTTGCTTTTCGTTTCCCATCTTTTCACAGCTATTTGTAAGGCCTCCTCAGACAGCCATTTTGCTCTTTTGCATGTCTTTTTCTTGGGGATGGTCTTGATCCCTGTCTCCTGTACAATGTCACAAACCTCCATCCATAGTTCATCAGGCACTCAGTCTATCAGATCTAGTCCTTTAAATCTATTTCTCACTTCCACTGTATAGTCACAAGGGATTTGATTTAGGTCATACCTGAATGGTCTAGTGGTTTTCTCCACTTTCTTCAATTTCAGTCTTAATTTGGTAATAAGGGGTTCATGATCTGAGCCACAGTCAGCTCCCGGTTGTTTTTGCTGACTGTATAGAGCTTCTCCATCTTTGGCTGCAAAGAATATAATCAGTGTGATTTCAGCATTGACCATCCGGTGATGTCCACCTGTAGAGTCTTCTCTTGTGTTGTTGGAAGGGGTGTTTGCTATGACCAGTGCGTTCTCTTGGCAAAGCTCTATTAGCCTTTGCCCTACTTCTTTCTGTACTCCAAGGCCAAATTTGCCTGTTACTCTAGGTGTCATTGTCTAAGTGACTCCAATTGTTTTGGATAAAGCAGGAACACATAATAAATCATTCTTAGTGATGAGGAGCTTTATGAGTGTTAAGGAAGTCTGTGTCTGTTCACCAGGAGCTCACAGTTTCCAATTTCCAGAGATATTTGACCAGTTTGAGGAAGAGGCATCACTAATGAAGGCTTAGGAAAGCCAGGCTTGTAAATCTCTTACAAGCCAGGCTTGTAAATCAAACAGCAACCAGGTTCCCAGCTCTACAACCATGAGTGTGCACCTGGCAGACCTTCTTCTACAGGAAGTGTAATTGATCAAGGACCCCAGCTGCTGTGTTCTGAAATCCATCTCCATGTGTCACACCTCCCACAGGCTCCTCCCTGCCAATATCAGAGTTTGTGGGTGGAGTAAAAGGGCAGACCCATTCCTAGAAAATGCAGAGAAACTACACTGTGGGCTAGTTTTGACTCAAGGACTCCCTGATTGCTTTGCTGAAACTTCCTTAGGCTGCATGCAATGTAGGATGCTTCTCCCCTACCCTCTCTCCCTCTGTCCGGGTCAGACTTGCATCACCGTGACAATGCTGAACCTCACCTGAGCCCTGCGCTCCTAGAAACCAGCAACGGTTAAGAAATCTACTCCCTACCCTTTGGTGTTCTGTGAAATGGCTTACTGCAAAGAGTCACCCTTCCCTGATAGAAGGCAGGAGGAGAACGGAACGACAGAGGATGAGATGGTTGGATGGTATCATCAACTCAATACACATGAGTTTAAGCAAACTGCAGGAAATGGTGAAGGACAGGGAAGTCTTGCATGTGTCATGGGATCACAAAGAGTCAGACACGACTGAGCGACTGAACAACATAACTTAGACAAGACTCACAGGTTGTGATCTTGTTTATTGATGACAGGACCAGACAAAGACTCCTCAGATCCTATTTCATATATGGTTAGCTGAACAGTTTATCCTTATTAACCAATCTGAATATCATGCCTGCTACCTTAATTTGATCCAAATTTTATGAAGCATTTTTCCTTCCCATAGGATCCTGAAATTTGGCCCACCTGGACAAATGCTGATGGCTCAGACAGTAGAGAATCTTCCTGCAATGCAGGAGACCTGGGTTCAATTCTTGGGTCAGGAAGAGTCCCGGAGAATGGAATGGCTGCTTACTCTAGTATTCTTGTTTGGGAAATCCCATGGACAGAGGAGCCTGGTGGGCTACAGTCCACGGGGTCACAAAAAGTCGAACATGACTGAGCAACTAACATTAACTAACTGAGCATTGGGAAAAGAACAGCTTCTCCTTAACTGCCCCTCCTAAGAATCTGCTGACCTCAGGAAGGGACATTCCCTGTCAATGATTCCATCAAGCCCTCATTCATCCCCCTCTCCACACTCCATCTTTCTAGCCCTGTTTTCTTTTCCCTGCAAAAGACAAGTCCTTAAAGATCTGAGGGTTAGCATCTCTTCCTTTTGAATGAAGTCTCTTCTTACCTACATCCAGATGCATCTTGAGCAGGGTTATGAGGGCTCTCCCAGTCCTCTCTGACTCCTCCCTTCATTATTCTCTCTCTTTCCCTTAAGAGCATTCTGGCATGTTTAATCCCATCTTGGCATCTGGTTCTCAGAGGGCCCACACTAACACACATAGCACCAAGAGTTAAAATGGGATTTGGTCCTGGCTCACCCTCCACCCAGCAGGTCAAGAGGGTGCTGTCCTGAGTAGGTGGGGCATGGATATATCTTGGGACAAGGATGGTACAATTGCTAAATATTTCACCTGTGATGAGCTGGGAACCTTTCCCAGTGGAGGGAAGTGCTGGGGCAGGTATGATGGTGCAGGCATTTGAAATATGGAGAGAAAAATGCTCTCAAAGATAGAGAGGTTGGCTGATTGCTGCTAAATTGTATCAGTAACCTGAATAAAGATAATGAGATGGAGAGCTGCTGATAGCCATTAATAGCCAAAGTGAGAACCAGATGGCTTCTATGGTACTAGAGTCCCTCATCACCTGTATGAAAGATAGAAGGTTCAGTGATTTATCATCACTGGGACAGAGATCTTTCCCAGGTATGGGTTTGCCTTTCCTGCTCACACAGACTCAGCCAGAATCACTGTCCAGGGCTTAGGAAATAAAATCCTCAATAGCATAGCATCTGACCAGGGCACACATTTTACATGGAAGGAGATATGCAGGAATGGACTCATGACCCTCAGATCCACTGAGCACATCATGTAACACCAACACATCATAACCACTAAACATATACCACCAAAAATCAGCGGGGCAGACTTTTAGGAGGTACAACGGAAATGAAAGCTCAGAGAAAATATTCTGAGAGGATGGGGTATGTCCTTCAGGATACAGTATGTGCATGTGTGCTAAGTCATTTCAGTCACGTCCAACTCTTTGCAACCCTATGGACTGTATCCCACCAGGCTTCTCCATCCATGGGATTCTCAAAGCAAAAATACTGGAGTAGGTTGCAATGCCCTCCTCCAGGGGATCTTCCTTACCCAGGGATCGAACCCACATCTCTTTTGTCTCCTGCATTGGCAGGCAGATTCTTTACCACTAGTGCCACCTGGGCAGCCCTCAGGATACAGTACATTTACTAAAAAAAAAAACAAACAAACAGAAAGGATACATAGGTTCAGGAACCAAAAGATGGAAGCATCCCACCTCCTCTTCCTCTCTCCTTCCCCAAGGGTCATACTCTTATAGCAGTCTGAAGGCTCTTTGATCTTCTCCAGCTCCCCATTAACTTCCTTTCACATGAATATCCTAATGGCATAGAAGTTTGTTAGATGGTGTTTATCTAAAATTACATCCGTTTCAATCACATACATGCACATGAACTCAAGAAAATGAAATTGATTCTATGTGTGCTCCATGGATTTGCCAAGAAATAAAAATAAACAAAAATCTCTAAAGGAGATTTATCTTTGTAGTTGAGAAGGCTTATAGATAGAAGGCATAAAACATACCTTTCAAATAAAGCAATAACCTAACTCAGGGCACCAGATTCATCTGTCTTTTGCAGTAGAGGGAAATAAAATGTGGGATAGAGAAATGAGATGAACACATCAGTAAATAAAGGAATGGAGGTGATTTGCATGGATGCCTTGTAGTAAGCAAAGTAGGAAAGTAGGGTGGATAATAGAGAAGAGAAAACAAAAGGAATACTCAACTGGCAAACTGAACATGCGCTTAGGGTCTCAGAAAGGCAGGAGTACCAAAAATAGAAAGCAGAATAGAAAAATATTTTAATATTGACTGACATGTGCATTTAGTGAAATTCTGAAAAATTACATTTAAAAACTGTTTTGTCACTTGGTACTATTTTTCATTTCTGTATCACATGGCTATGCACAGCTGTCTTTCTTGTACTCAGGGTCTTTAAAGGTCTTCACCTGGCCCGGGTTAGGGTGATGTGTCTGTGTGTATATGGAAAGAGAGTCTACAGAAGAAGAGTATTCTACAGAGTGAAAAAGAAAAACACTTTATACAGGATTCAGGACCACAGAACAATGGTCTTTCACACTTGTTTCCTTTCGGTTTTGTTAGTAGCCCTTCTGATGAAGACAAGGTCTCTAACTCTTTGTGTCTTGAGCCTTCCATTCTTTTCTCCTATTTCATTCTTGCATCTCATTTTGTTGCTTCTATAGGCTCATTTGCAATTCTGTCATGTTCTTTGAACAAAAAAAAAAAAAAAAAGACATTTAAAAATGCTGAGATTCTTTTTCCAAGAAGTTCAAATGCTTAATAACCCATTAGGCTTCATGGTGTCCTGGAGGGGAAAAAACGAAGACAAGCAGACAGGAGAAAGGGAGGAGGGCAAAGACTCAAAGCCTTGGTAGACTTTGCATTCCAAATCGTAGGAGGTGTGTCATCCTAGCATCTTTATCTGACTTATTTTCCAGAACTTCCTAACCATATTTAATTTAAAAACATTTGGTCCAAATCTCTGCTCCATCTAAAAACTGTTCCATCAATATTTGCAATCAATTCTCATGCATGCATGCTAAGTCGCTTCAGTCATGTCCGACTCTGCGACCCTGTGGACAGCAGCCCACCAGGCTCCTCTGTCAATGCTCATACATAGTACCAATTAGCTCCTCTGTGGGCAATGACTTCCCTGATGGCAGTTACCACAGCAGAAACCAGGCCAGTCCAGAGTGAGTGCTCAGAAAATTTGGGGTGGGTATTCTCATGTCATTTGAACATTTACTTAGTACACCCTTAAGGTAGTGCATTGTACTTGTTGTATGATCCCTATCTTTAAGGAGTTCACAATGCCATGGAAGCTAACCCATAAAAAAAAAATGCTACAAAATACTAAAAAATAATCAACACTCTCTCCTTGCTCTCTTTCAGCTTCATGGACAACAATGAACTTCATTTCTTATCAGGATTCCTCTCCAGCCAGTTTCCCCACACCTTCAACCACAATGCTGGGACTTACCTGCCCTCTCTTAGGTGACTCTATCTTTGGAGCAATCAAATGAGGTAATAGGGACAGAGACAGCCCTTTTGTGTTTAGGACTTCAGTCTCACTCAGGAGGAAACATGTCAATTATATTCATTGACCTGAGCATCATATGAGGCACTGCATGCTTTCATTCCACATTTGCTGTACACCTACTGTATGCCTCATTGCACATTTATTGTGAACCTACTGTATTCCGGGCTTGGTGGCAGGCACTGAAATACAGCCCCTATATTTCTGGGATACACAGTAGTAATGAAATAATGAAACAGTATCATTTAGTCAAAACAGATAGGTGCTATCTCAAGCTTTTAGGTTTGCATACTCCAGGTGACGAGGCATTGTAAGAGCCTAGTAACAGAAACCTGGAGGAAAGCAATAAAGTCTATAATAATTGACACTGGAGGGAGAAGAAAAGCACAGTTTTACCCAGTGCCTTATGCAAAATGTCATTGTAATCACATTTAAATGAAATTATATTCCAGATATAAGAGCAATATGATTCATCACAATCCTCAGTGGAATCAAGAGAAAAATTTCTCAGTCACAAAAACTGATTAAATGTATTTTCTGTCAGCTGTCCCAAATCAAAGCTTTTGTGGTGTACTCTACTCTGCCTTCTTGGGTCTTGAAGAGAACACAGCTCCTAAATCCAATCATCCAGTCCCAACTCCAAGTTGAGTTCAAGCCTGGGCCCAGACGCAGATCTTCTAACCATGAGCATGAAGATCTGAGGCAAATCCCTTCATCTCTTTCAGCACCAGTTCTCCATCTATAAAATTGTCTTTTCCATAGGCTTAATATGTGTAATAAATGAAACAAGATAATGTATGCAAAGTGCCCAAATCATGGCCAAGTGCTCAATAACTGATGCTGATAATTGATACTATGATCATAACGGTCATTTTACTGCTATTATGTTTCAGCAGTAACATTTTACTGTTGTTATCAATGCTGATACTCCCAGGTTTACATGGAGATGGTTTCAGGCAATGTTGCACCTTTCACGTCAGGATATGTATACCATCTACTGTCTCCTGTGATGTCAGTTCCCTATGGGACAGGGACCCCACTATGGATGCCTTTTTGTGCCTGATCTCTTTGAATAGGGCACTGCCTCAGACAGTAAGGAAGCCACCAGCAATGCAGGAGACCCAGGTTTGATCTCTGGGTTGGGAAGATCCCCTGAAGAAGGACATGGCTACCTACTCCAGTATTCTTGTCTGGAGAACTCCATAGATGTAGGTGACTGGTGGGCTACAATTTGTGGGGTCAAAAAGAGTCAGACACGACTGAGCAACTAACACCACAAATGTTGGAGACGAGCTTTGGAGTAACCCTCCACATAAATTTTCCTAATATTTATCGGTCTACCAGGTTGTCTAGTTTTTTTTTTTTTTCTGACTTAGTTGGTAGTTCATTTCTTTTAGGAAATTGTCCACTTCATCTTAATTTTTAAAATTGTCAGGTCTAATTTTTAACAATGTATTATTGTAAAATATCTCCTTCCCTAAAATTACATCTTCCTTTTTCATGATCCATTTTCTTTGCTGCATTAGTTGTTTCTTGATAAGCCATGTGAGGGCAACACCCCAAGGCCAATACAGACTAAAAGTAACAAGACGAGTAGAGGGAGAAAGCGGGTCCAGGGAGACACCTATTCTCTCCCAGGCAGTAGTGTCAGTCATTTAGTCAACCCCATGGACTATAGTCTACCAGCTCCTCTGTCGGGGGCATTCTCCAGGCAAGAACACCAGAGTGGGTTGCCATTCCCTTCTCCAGGGGATCTTCCAGACCCAGGGATTGAACCTGAGTCTCCTGCACTGCAGGCAGACTCTTCACCATCTGAGCCACCAGGGAAGCCAAGGCTGTTCTCAAATAGCCATCTCTCACGCCTATGCTAGGTTCTCGTTGAGGCTGTTTACTGTTACCAGTTTGAAGGGGCTTCAGACAGCAGCACACAGCCACAGAAATCCACTGAGGGGTGTATGCTGAAGCCATGCCTGCTCTTTCCTCCTTCATCCTCCCCACTAGTATTACCACTTATTTCAAAAATTCAAAAGCTGGAAAGTTTAATGTGCAAATCAAAGGCCACAGCAATACCCAGAGCTCTGCGAAGTGTCCTGATGAATGTGTTAAAGGGAAATGTGATTAGAGAAGTGAGGGAGTTAAGGAGAGAATTATGCAGCCCGCTCATGTTTTATGGATGCTGATGGAGTGGGGGATGGGCAGAAACAGTGCTCTTCTGAATGATAATAGTCTGAAAATCACCAGCTGCTCTGACATTATTTTTTTTGGCTTAGGGGGTTTGTTAAAGTGTCCCTAACCTGTCTTGCAAATATGGATAATATTTTCAATTAATCTTACGTTTTGTTACAAAAAGTAAAGGAGAAATTGGTTTATTTGCACAAGTAGAATACTGAAAGACCTCTGTCTGTATATGTAGAAAGGAAGACCCCTGGAGAAAATCAGTTAGAAGGTCACCAACAGAGTCAGCAACATTAACTCTAAAATGTTTAATTCCTATGCTATGCAAGAAAAACATTTCATTTCAGCCAGGGTATAAGCAGGACTCTATATGGAAGGAGACATAATATTTAGTCACCCCATTGGTGGTATCTGCTTTGAGTGGTCATAAAGATTCTGGAATCTATCCTGCCTGGAGATTATGTATGCCTTTGATGCTTCCATTCTAGTAATACCTCCCAGTCTGTAGTACCATGGAATTACAAAGCAATTCCTCATTTTAATCGATTTCTGTATCTACCCAGGAAAATAAACAGCACAAGTCTTATTTCCCCATTTGTACAGATGGAAAAATTAAGGCTCATAGACTCAGAAATCTTTCTGGAGTTTGACAGGTGGTAACTCCATGGTTCCCCTGGGGTAGGAAATGGCAACCTGCTCTAGTATTCTTGCCTGGAAAATTTCATGGACAGAGGAGTCTAGCAGGCTACAGTCCATGGGTTGCAAAGAGTTGGACATGACTGAGCATGCACACATACACAACTCCATGGTAAGATTTAGAAGGACACACACATGGACTGGAATCTTAGCTTTGCCAGTTTGCCAGTGGATGCTGTGCTAATACATATTTGGCCTGATTATGATAAGGAACAGACGTAACACACTATATTACCTAGCTCTGTGTCTCACGGGGTTGGAGTCTTAGCACACAGTAGCTCTCATCATTAGCCAAATCGAATACAGCCTTCCAGCAGGCCTTGAGTCTGCCCCGGATATCATTAACCAAGTTACCTAATAGAATAAATATCACAAATGCATTACAAATGATGCCAGAAAAGCAGTGTAAATTAATGAAATATATACAACCATGAAATATTCAGAAGAGTAGATCCAAAAAGAATTTTCAAAGGGATTAAGATGGGATGTTTGTCGAAAGCCAGAAAATAATTCCCTGTATTTTCCCTGAAATGTACTCGTGTTCAGAACATGATCACTTGGGTGTTCATAGGAAAACACAGCATGGGTCATTTCCAGAGGATTAGCAGTGTTCCCTTCCTAATCACCATGGCAGTCTGCGCAAAAGCCAAAGCAAACCAAAGGCTACATCATCCCATCCCCATTTTGCAGCCAAAACTATCGATATCTATCGCCAGGCCTCTTCTGCTGCCTGGTGAGTATCCTGGCTTCAGGCAGGGAGGGGTAAGTAGCGGTAGCTCATGAAACCCAGTCCAAGCTCCATGCTCCGGGCCAGAGGAAGAAGTTGAAAAATATGGTCCCATACACTGGCACATCCAAATCAGACTGTGGTCCAGAATCTGCCTAACAATGCGAGCAGATCCACAAACAATAAGCAGATAAAAATCTAAATTGTTATTCATATTCTCCCCATGGATATGCCTATTGCATGTATTACTGCACCTGCGTTCCAGGGAATCACTTGCAAATGAAGAGCAAATAAAATTTCACATACCCACAACTGGAAAATCAAAACAGAATCTTTTTATCAGCTGGGTAGAATGCAGCACTCTAACCAAGAAAGTTGCTACCACTCCAGTAAAAGCCATGAAGATATTTCTCCAGAAGTACTTCCTCATTCGCTGGGTGAGATTACACTCTTGACTAGCCCCTCATTAAATCAGATGGCACTAACTAGGAAGACGCCTCAGTGAGGGTTTCGATAGAGAGATATGTACAATACCATATCTAAGGTGTGTTATGAGTTCTAGCAAGCCCTGCGTTTACCAACAACTAAATCACATAATCTGCACTTCTCGGAGTTACCAACCTGGTGCCCATCAGTCTCAGGGTTCTGGTCTGCCTCTGGGAACATAAGATAGTGGAGAAATTAAAGACTCAACAAAAGCAGCTGGATGGTACCTGCTGATTCATTATATAAACAAACATACATCCAAGTGGGATGAATAGGGCAGAGGGTCTGGAAATACATTTAATTAGAAACAGACAAAGGGACTCTTGGTAATATCTTTGCCTGGACAACCAGCATTTGTGTTTGGACCATTGCATTCAATAATTGAGGCTCAAGATTTTTATTGGAAGCATTGATTTTACCTGCTGAACCAGGAAAGCTGCTTTTCATCCTGCAGACACGTGATGTGATTACAAAACAGACTTTCCATGGAAGGAACACAGTGCTGGGTACTGAATTAGCCCTCCTGGTCTCACAACAGAGAAAGGCTCTCTGGATGAGGTGTGCAGTAGGGGATGAACACCTGTTTCAACAGGATTTAGGGCCACCTGGCAGGATGCAGGGCAGACCTGGCTAATTTCCTTTGCTTGTTGTTTAGTGCTGTGTTCAAATACCATGTCTGACACCAGCTGAATGATTTCAGGGACTCTGAAAAGCTTCATTTTCACAGTCTCTAATGACCTCTTAGGGTTGTGGGGAGGATTACACAAAATAATGAATGCAAAGTGTTTGGAAGGGTGCCTGGTATTTTAATAAGTTCTCAGTAGTTGTGGCTATCTTAAAAATCATCATTATCATCCCTAGGAATCATGAGACTACAGATGAAGATAAATCTATAGTTTCTACCTAGGGTGAATTAATGGAGATCCAGAGAAATTCCCATGGAAAAGACAAGTGAAATTAGGCTGAAGCTGGAAGCTTAAGTGAGGATATCTCTTGCAGGGAAGGACATTAAACTAAGTACAAACATGTATTGAGGATCTCCTATGTGCCTGGCAGTGTGCTGGGCCAGGTACACCTAGCTCAGTGATTTTACACATGCCAGGCTCAATGGAAGGGCTGACTCAGCAGGGTACAAATAGAAAGAAAAATATTTCCCCTCATCATTGTCCTTTAAACCTGCCCATTAGCATTAAGCTTCAATAAAATCTCAAGTGGATTCCTCATCTTCTCTTGTTACCCTCACATAGAATGAAATCTCATGTCAAAGAGGCTTTCAACAAATCCCATGTTTTCTAAGATCAAACTATTGTTCTCTCAATAGAGTTATGATATTCTTTTCAAATAATTTTATTAGAGGATAGCTGATTTGCAATGTTGTGTTAATTTCTTCTGTATAGCAAAGTGATATATATGTATATATATATATATTCTTTTTCATATTCTTTCCCATTGTGGTTTATCACAGGATATGGAATATAGTTCCCTCAATAGATTTAAATTCCCTGTTCTGACCTTGCTTTGGACTCAAGCTTGAAACCCACAGTGGGAAGGAAGTGGGAAGGTCAGTGTCCTCACTGTGTCCTCACCTTCTCTTCCACCCTCTTTCAAGGTCACTAACCAGCTCCCTTTCCTCCAAGGTTGGAGCCAGAGGAGGAGAAGGAGGTCTCACAGGACAATGTAGTTGTAATCCAGCCTGGTACTATGATGTCCCTTTTCCTGGTCACTGACCACTCCTTCTAGCCCCTCTAACTGCACTCTCACTCCAGAGGCTGTCCTCCTGGTGGGGCACCTTCTGTGACCACCCAAGCTGGTTACTGCCTTCTGCACACACACAGCCTACATGCCTGTCCTGATTGCCCTATGCACTGTCCATCCTCAGAGCCTCTCATACTGGCTTGTCCCCTTGAGAGAGACTCCCTTCATCACCCAAAGTCTGAGGGATTCTTGGAGGTTCTCACAATTTAATTCATTTCAAGCATGTATGGAGCTCCTCCCACTTGCCAGGCACTGTTCAAAGTACTCAGATTAGAGCAGAGAAAGAAATAAGGACCCCTGTCTGCAGGGAATTTGCATTCTTGAGTAGTGAGAGAGACAATTAACCAAAGAACTAATAAACTGTGGAATATACTAGACAATGATGCTATGGAGAAAAATGAAGCAGGGGAGGGAAATGGAGATCACTGAAAGAGACCTGCAACTTTTAACAGTCAGGAAAGCGTCACAAAGAACACCTGGAGAAGACAGGCATGTTGGATGAAGACTCTGTTTCCACATCCAGCACTACTCTCCTAGTGACTTTAGGGTCCCACCTTCACAATGTCTAGGTGGGTGAGGGGTTAATCTCCCTCTTGGAAATATATTTTTTTCTATAAGGGGTGGGCTTGAGGTGGGGAGAAAACTACCCTTCTGCTCCCATTTTTTCAAAGAAATTCTATTTATCTTGCATATTCTGTTATATATATTTAAAGCAGATGATGAACTACTAATTAGACCATCAGAAAATTCTTGAAGAGATAATTGTTGAAAATTTCCCTAAATTGGGAAAGCAAATAGCCACTCAGGTCCAAGAAACACAGAGAGTCCCAAATAGAATGAACCCCAAGCAGAACACCCCAAGACACATATTAATCAAATTAACAAATATCAAATATAAAGAGCAAATTTTAAAAGCTGCAAAGGAGAAACAAAAAATAACTCACAAGGGGAATCCCATTAGGATAACAGCTGATCTCTCAATAGAAACGCTTCAGGCCAGAAGGGAATGGCAAAACATACTTAAAGTCATGGAAGAAAACAATCTACAACCCTGACTACTGTACCCAGCAAGGATCTCATTCAAATTTGAAGGAGAATTCAAAAGTTTTTCAGACAAGCAGAAACTGAGAGAATTCAGCAACACCAAACCAGCCCTCCAACGAATGCTAAAGGATCTTTCCTAGATAGGAAACACGGATGGGGTATATAATCTTGAACCCAAAACAATAAAATAAATGGCAACGGGATCATACTTATCAATAATTACCTTAAATGTAAACGGGCTGAATGCCCCAACCAAAAGACAAAGATTGGCCGATTGGATACAGAAACAAGACCCCTATATATGTTGTCTAAAATTTTTTTTAATTATAAGAGTAGGATAACACATTTACAGGAGACTTGAAAAATGAAGATGAACTACTAATTTTTAAAAAATCATTCCTTAGCAAACTCTAAATATATAGTCTAGGCTTTATTTTTTTAACATACATAAGCATTTCATATTTTTTGTGTCCCAGCTACTGGACTTCAGCCAAAATGTCATGACAATAGGAAAGATATGCTTAATTTCCCAGGAGTTACAGTGAAGAGATTAATATTCATCACATCAAGGTCCCATAGATAAGAGGCTTTGGAATTTGGAACCTAGTTTTACTATACAGTATATATTTACATATATTGTATATATGTAATATATATTACTATTCAATATTTCTTCCATTAGAATATGCTGGAATCTTAAGGGATGAATCAAACAAACAAACAATCAAAGTAAGCAACACCTATGTTGATTACCTCAGTGACTACATTTACCTCAGTTTTTCAAGAACCCTTAACATCCAGGTGGTTCTGTTCCACAAACTGTGTTCCCAATTTCTCTGCCTTGATGAGAGCATTAAAAAACAAATCTCTGAAATGTTCTTGTAAAGGGTGTGATGAATCACTGAACAGATAGTTCGATCCCTAGAACCACTCGCTGTAACAGAGTAATAGCTTCTGCTATCCACTTGTTGGGAGTGATATCTTTCACCAACAAAAGAAAACATGCCTGTGTTCTTTTAACACTGACTTCTTTCTCATCCTCATTTTGTAAAGGCATATTCTAGTTACTAAGTCAGATTTTGATATTCCTCCTCTTATTGTATTGTCCCAAATGCCCAAATGTTGTTACAGGATTTTGAAAGGAACATAATGTTTATCTAAATAATTAGTTACAACTAGAGTTTGGAAATTAAATTATTCAAGATCACTTTTAATTACTTGTATTCAAGATCATTAACAGAGCTGCAGAAGGCCTATTTTGCAAAAGACACCTCTTTTGCCTCTTCTTTCCTTGAACTAGTTCCTATGAATTACTATTACTTGAAACCAGCAGAATCTGAATTGGAACAATCCATATTACTGACAGCTTCTTCCTAACTGCACATAGAATAGAAGCCAAAGTTTTTATGATAGTTGAAGTACCTCTTGATAGAATCTTGGAGAGGGATCAAGATGACAGGAATAGGATCCTGAGCTCATCTCCTCCCTCAGACACACCAAAATTACGATGACACAATGGACAACAAGTATATCTGAGAACAACAAGACTAGCAGAATAGCTCTTCTACAACTAAGGATATTTAGGGGAAAATGCCTTGTAGCAGGTAGGAGGTGCAGAGATGCAGTCAGGATCCACACTCTTGGTATAGTGACCCATGAGCAAGAAGAGATATCACAGATGTTGAGGTCCTTCCTAAGGAGTGAAGGGTTCAAGCCCTACAGGGGCACCTCAGCCCTGAGGACCTGCACTAGAAAGACAAATCCCTATAACATCTGGCTTTGGATCCCAGTGGGGCTTACATTCAGGATAGCCAGAGGACTGTGGGGAACTAGGACTCTGCTCCTAAAGGGCTCACACACAAACTGACTCACTCTGAGTACCAGGGCAGAGGCAACAGTTTGGAAAGTGTCTGGTCATACAGGAGATGCATTGATTAGATTTAGGATGAATACTGAAGGGGTAGGGATTGAAACTGTCTCTGGAGGCTCAAGCACTGGCAAGTACCATTATTTTTTGGCCCTCTACCCAACTGGCCTGGCACTGGTGAGCACCATTTCTAATATTCACCATCTACTTGCTAGCACTGCTCCTCCTGCCAGGCATTTATCTGTAGACCTGCCCACCCCAACTTGCCCACCAGTAGTGGTGCCCCTCCAAAGTGGCCTCCTGTCCTGCTACACTAGGTGTGTGACCTTCGCCTGAATTGGTGTCCACACCTCACCCCAAGTGGTTCCTACCCCCAAGGAACCAACCTTACCCACCATCACAGCCAAAACTGTTGCATCTGGGGCTAGTTATACTTGCAGCAATGGATAATTATCTAGACAGAAAATAAATAAGAAAACACTGGTCTTAAGTGATACATTAGGTGAGAGTGACCCTAGATATATACAGAGCATTTAATCACCAAACAGAATATACATTCTTTACAAGTGCATATGGGACATTCTCCAGGATAGGTCACAAAACAAGTCTCAGTAAATGTAAAAAGACTGAAATCATATCAAGTAGCTTTTTTCAGCCACATTGGTGTGAAACTAGAAATCACATAAAAAACTGTGAAAAGCGCAAACACATGAAGACTAACTGGAATGCTACTAAAGAACCAATGGGTCAAAGAAATTAAAGAAGAAATAAAAAATATCTCGAGACAAATGAAAATGGAAATACCACATTCCAAAATAGATGAGACACAGCAAAAGCAGTTATAAGAAGAAAGTTTATAGCAATATGGGCCTATATCAAGAAAAAAAATTAAATAAACAATCTAATATTATACCTAAAGGAACTAGAAAAAGAAGAATGAATAAATCCCAGAGTTAGTAATAGGAAATAAATAATAAAGACAGTAGTTGAGATAAATGAAATTGAGACTAGTAAATTAACAGAAAAGATCAACAAAACTAAGAGCTGGTTCTTTGAAAAAGCAAACAAAATTGCCACAAACTCATCAATAAAAAAAGAGAAAGGGCCCAAATAAAATCATAGGTATGAGGAGAAGTTACATGCAATACTACAGAAATACAAAAGATCTTATGATACTACTACAAATAATTATATGTCAAAGAACTGTATAACTTAGAAGAAACAGAATTCATAGAAACATACCAGCTTCCAGACTGAGTCAGACAAAAAAATATAGAATATTTGAATAAATCAATTTCTAGTAATGATATTGAATCAATAATCAAAAAACTCCCAACAAACAGAAGTACATGACCTATAGCTACCCAAGTGAATTTACCAAACATTTAAAGAAGACTTCATACTTATCCTTCTCAAACTATTTCACAAAACTAGAAGAAAGCTTCTAATCTCATTCTACAAGGCCCACACAAATACCAAAATGAGGTAAAGACACTCAAAGCAAAATTGCAGGTCAATATCCCTGATAAATACAGATGCAAAAACCCTCAACAAAATATTATCATACCAAATTCAACAATACATTAAAAGGATCATACAAAATGATCAAGTGGGATTTATTCCAGGGATATATGAATGGTTCAACATACACAAATCAGTCATTGTGATGTACCACCGTGGTCCCCAATCTTTTTGGCACCAATGACCAGTTTCATGGAAGACAATTTTCCAGGGTTGGAGGGTTGGTTTGAGAATTGTTCAAGCACATTGCATTTATTGTGTACTTTATTTCTATTACTATTATATCAGTTCCACCTCAGATCATCAGGCATTAGATCCTGGAAGTTGGAGATCCATGATAACATAATGAAATGTAGGATAAAAATCATATGATCATCTCAGTAGATGCAGAAAAAGCATTTGACAAAATTCAACATCCATTTATGATAAAAAATGTCAACAAAGGGATTATAGAGGAAATATATCTCAATGTAGTAAAAGCTATTTATAACAAATCCACAATCAACATCATACTCAATGGTGAAAACTGTAAATTTTACCTCTAAGGTTAAGAATAAGATAAGGAAGCCCACTCTTGCCACCTTTATTTACCACACTATTAAAAGTCCTAGCCACAGCAATCAGACAGGAAGTAAAAGGCATCTGAATTGAAAAGGAAGAATTAAAACTGTCACTATTTGCAAGTGGCATGATTGTATATAGGAAACCTTAGACATGCCACCAAAAATCTTCCAACTAATAAATGAATTCAATAAAACTGCAGGGTGCAAAATTAATATACAGAAATCTGTTGCATTTGCATTTACTAATAATAAATTATCATAGAATAAATAAATAGAAAGTAAAGAAAATTCCATTTACTGTTGCATCCAAAATAATAAAATATCTAGGAATAAATTTAATCAAAAAAGTGAAAGACCTGTACTCTGAAAACTATAAGACACTGATGAAAAAATTAAAGTTGACACAAATAAATTAAAAGACATATCACGCTCACATACTGGAAGAATTAATATTGTTAAAATATCTGTACTCCCTAAAGCAATATACAGACGCAATGTATTCCCAATCACATACCAATAGCAGTTTTCATAGGCCTTTAAACAACAATTTGAAAATTTGTATGGAACCACAGAAGTCTTTGAGTAGCCAATGCTGTCTTGAGAAAGAAAAACAAAAACTAGAGTTATCATACTGCCTGACTTCAAATGATATTACAATATCATACATATTATTGTATCATACAGTAATACAAATAAAGATATTACAAAGTTAAAAACACTGTGGCAATGACACAAAAACAGACACATAGATTAAAGGGAAAGAATAGAGCCCAGAAACAAACTCAGGAATATATGGTCAATTAATCTATAGCAAAGGAAACAAGAATATATAATGGGCAAAAGACAGTCTCTTTAATAAATAGTGTTGGGAAAACTAGAGAACTACATGCCAAAGACTGAATCTGGAACACGATCTTATACTACATACAAAAATAAACTCAAAAATTAAAAACTTGAAATAAAATCTGAAGCCATAAAAATCCGAGAGGAAAGCATAACACATTAGCTCTTTAATGTTGGTCTTAGAGATATTTTGGGGATCTGTCTCCCCAGGCAAGCGCAACAAAAGCAAAAATAAATAGACAGAGGATCTGAATAAACATTTTCCAAAAGACATGCAGATGGCCAACAAGTACATGAAAAAATGTTCAATATCACTAATCATAAGGGAAATACAAATCAAAACCACAATGAGATATTACCTTATACCTGTCAGTATGGCTATTATAAAGAAAACAACAAATAACAAGTATTGGTGATGTGAAGAAAAAGAAAATCTTGTGCAATGTGCTGGAAATGTAAACTGGTGCTGCCAGTATGGAAACAGCATAGAGGTTCTTCAAAATTATAAAATATAAATGCATGCAATCTAGCAATTGTACTTCTGTGCAATAACACAGCAAAATCAAAAACACTAATTTGAAAAAGATATATGCACTCCTATGTTCATTGCAGCACTATTTATAATAGCCAAGATATGAAAGCAACCAAAGTTTCCAATAGTAAAGTGAATAAAGAAGACCAACCTAGATAGCATATTGAAAAGCAGAGACATTACTTTGCCAACAAAGGTCCGTCTAGTCAAGGCTATGGTTTTTCAAATGGTCATGTACGGATGTGACAGTTGGACGGTGAAGAAAGCTGAGCACTGAAGAATTGATGCTTTTGAACGATAGTGTTGGAGAAGATTCTTGAGAGTCCCTTGGACTGCAAGAAGATCCAACCAGTCCATCCTAAAGGAGATCAGTCCTGGGTGTTCATTGGAAGGACTGATGTTGAAGCTGAAACTCCAATACTTTGGCCACCTCATGCAAAGAGCTGACTCATTGGAAAATATCCTGATGCTGGGAAGGATTGGGGGCAGGAGGAGAAGGAGACAACAGAGGATGAGATGTCTGGATGGCATCACTGACTCAATGGACATAGGTTTGGGTGGACTCTGGGAGTTGGTGATGGACAGGGAGGCCTGGCGTGCTGCGATTCATGGGGTTGCAAAGAGTGATTGACATGACATGACTGAGTGATTGAACTGAACTGAACTGATGCATACATACACATGGTGGGATATTACTCAGCCAATATAAAAAATGCTGCTGCTGCTGCTAAGTCTCTTCAGTCGTATCTGACTCTGTGTGATCCCACAGACAGCAGCCCACCAGGCTCCCCCATCCCTGGGATTCTCCAGGCAAGAATACCAGAGTGGGTTGCCATTTCTTTCTCCAATGCGTGAAAGTGAAGTCACTCAGTAGTGTCCAACTCCTAGAGACCCCATGGACTGCAGCCTACCAGGCTCCTCCATCCATGAGATTTTCCAGGCAAACCTGGAGTGGATTGCCATTGCCTTCTCCATAAAAGAATGAAATCTTGTCATTTATGACCACATGGATAAATCCAGAGGTCATAGCAAGTGAAATAAGTCAGACAAAGAAAGACAAACACTGTATGATCTCATATGTGGAAATTAAAATACAAAACGAAACAGATTCATAAATTCAGAGAGGAAACTTGTGGTTGCAAGAAAAGGGGGGAATTGAGGTGGGCAAAACAGATGAAGGAGATTAACAGTCACAAACTTCCAGTTAACAATATAGAATAAATAAGTCATGGGGATATAATATACAGAATAGAGGACAGACTCAATAGTGTAATCATTTTAAATGGTGATGCACTGTAACAAGAACTATCTTGGTGGATCATCTCATAACATATGTTAATATCAAATCATTAATATATACCTGAAACTAATATAATATTTTATTTCAACTCTATTTTAATCAAAAAAATAACAACAAAAAAATCAAAAGTACCTCTCACTCCAGATTTCTACTATGACTTCATCTTGTGCTATTTCCCAACCTTTTCATTTCATTCCAGCCAGTTTAATTTTTTTAGTTCCCTAAAATATTAAGCTTTTTCCCATAGTGTGGAATGCAAGTTCCATAAAAGGCAGGGACCATGTTGTCCTGTATCCTTTTGTGTTGGTAGAGATTAGCATAGTGCTTGGTGCATAGCAGATACTCAATAAATACTTGTTTAGTAGCTAGTAAGTGACAGTCAAGAGGTCAAACCTGTATCTTTTCATGCTCTATTCATTATTCTATATTGTTGGTCAATCAATATCTAATTAAAAACTTTAATTTCTAAATTATGAAATCTATGGTTATCATGGATATCCACAAACCCATGTGTATTTAGTGAGCCCTGAGAGGAGGCAAAGGAATTACAGTCATTCTGCTGTTGTCACATGATATGCCATAGGGTTATGCAGAAAACATTTCTGGAATCCCGTGAAAGGAACAGAGAAGGACAACATTAATGTATTTAGCAAAATGTGGGTAATAATATCTCCCTTTCTTGAGTCTTTGAATGTGTTAAACTGTAAGCTGCACAAATTAGCCAATTTTAAGTAGAAAAATGCAAAACAGGTTAATAGAATAGTTTTTCCTTTGAATCAAAGCCTAGAGAAACATTTTGGATCTGTTCCTGTGAACATTAATAGTGGTCTAATAACTAAAAATTACACCATATGCTTCCAAAGCTGAAGTCCATTTTTTTCCCC
Source organism: Antilocapra americana (assembly GCA_007570785.1). NCBI lineage: Eukaryota > Metazoa > Chordata > Mammalia > Artiodactyla > Antilocapridae > Antilocapra > Antilocapra americana. The sequence continues at coordinate 1,843,269 of ML660216.1, forward strand.
CTTTTAAGTCAAGAAATATACTCTTGTCCAAGAAGAAATGGCCATTGGCCAAAGGAAAAAAGACTCCTGGAGTCCGGAGGATTAATTTGCCTCCTGGTGCCTCAAGAACACAAAATTGCCCAAGTACTGCAAGCCCTTACCTGGATGCCTGTGCCAGGTGGCATTCTCCCATAGCAGAACATGTGCCCTCCTGCTGGCCTGTTGTACATCCCATCAGTCAATAAATCCCATCCCAGTCTTCAGTTTAGGACCTGGTAAGATTTTTGCGTGAACTCCCCACCCAATTGTGAAAGTTGTTCAGTCATGTCTGACTTTTTGCAACCCCACGGACTACACAGTCCATGGAATTCTCTAAGCCAGAATACTAAAGTGGGTAGCCTTTCCCTTCTCCAGGGGATCTTCCCAACCCAGGGATCGAACTCAAGTCTCCTGCATTGCAGGTGGATTCTTTACCAGCTGAGCCACTAGGGAAGCCCAAGATACTGGAGTGGGTAGCCTATCCCTTTTCCAGTGGAACTTTCTGACCCAGGAGTTGAACCAGGGTCTCCTGCATTGCAGGCGGATTCTTTACGGGCTGAGCTAAGGAGAGGCTCTGAATGGCCAGAGTTTGAGACTTGGTTGTTTTGAAATCCTCAGCATCTCATGTCATATTTGGTACAAGGTTACCTATATGAAGACCTGTGAGATGCAAAACTGCAGCCTGGTTAAGAGTTCAAGTTCAAACCACAGCTTCACAGCTTCCTATATATGTGACTTTGGCAAAGTTGCTTCACTGCACTGGGCCTCGGTTTTCTCAATTGTATGAGAGCATATTAATAACAACTGCTTCATAAGCTCATAGTGAAAATTAAGTGATTTGACTCAGGCACTCAATAGATGTCAGTCATTTTTATTATTATTAAATTATTATTGAATGAACATCCTTAGAGATTGATTTCCCAAGTCCCTGGTTTCCTGCCTTAACCACAGAGTTCTCGAGAGCTTCTCTTACCACAGTCTCCAGGGCGGCTGGAACCCAGTGGAGAAAGCTTCAGAACCACAAATGGGAAATCTGGATGCCACTGATAGGCTTCTGATATGAGTAGGTGAGACCAGCATAGAGAACACAAAAAGGGAAAATCTCATCCATTCTCTGTTATGTGGGCACTGACCTTTGCTCTCTATCCTACAAGACAGAAGGATTGTTCTGAGCACTGTTGTCACCACTGGAGATGGGAAGATGGGGCTAGAGAAGAATAAGGAAGGACCTGGAGTTCCCCTGTCCTCACCAATGAGCCAACCTGTAACTGTTGAGCACCACTCAAATGGTAAAGAATTTGCCTGCAATGTGGGAGACCCGGGTTCAATCTCTGGGTTGGGAAAATCCCTTGGAGGAGGGCATGGCAACTATTTCCAGTGTCCTTGCCTGGAGAATCCCCATGGACAGAGGAGCCTGGCAGGCTGCAGTCCATGGGGTTGCAAAGAGTCAGACACGACTAAGCGACTAAGGACAGCACACCTAGATGTTAGGCCCTCTGCCAGGGGCATCAGTGCAGTCTCCATTCTCATGGAGCTTATAGAGCAGAGAAGGAGATATTAACAACTGAGCAAGTGGATACAACGACTTGGGATGACAGAGCCAGTGCTAAGAGCTCTGGCAGAACTTAGCAATGAGACCTGACCTAGTTTAGGGCATCAGGAAGGTTTCTAGAAGAAAACGATGTTTTAATTGATACCTGAGGATAGTATACTAGTTAAATGAAGAGTGGTAGGGGGACTGTTCCAGGGAGGGAAGAAAAGAAAGTGCAAAGGCCCTAAATGGGGAATGAGGATGTGAAGAACTGAAAAAAGGCCAGTGTGGCTAGAAGGCAGAGAATGAGAAGGATTATGATGAGCAGTGAGGCCATGACCATGACTGTGTTGTTCTTGTCTTTTTTTCACACCCCCCTCCTGCACTCAGGTTCTGCCTTGGACATCTTCAACCTTCTCATCACCAAGAATCTCCCCCACCTTTTTTCCTTTTGCCTCTGTAATTTTTATTTCTGAATATTGAATTTTGGCACATCTCATCAACTACACAGCACTTAAGACGTGAGTTAATTTTCCCATTTTAATTAAAGTCATATTTAATTGCTAGCCATAGCTGATCAGAAAAAGATTATCAGTGTTATCATACAAAGCTGATGGAATTATAGTGAACAACACATAAATGTGACAGTCTGTTTAAATAGTACTAGTCATCACTAACTTGGTTGAATACTTGCTGTAAGTCAGACACCATGCTAAACACACTCTGTGCATTTCATTTCACTTTCACTTAAGCCTCCTCGCTCTAGGAAACATTTCACTTTCTAAGAGGCAACTGAGATTTGGAGCGGCTATGTAAGTTGTCCAAATTCCCACAGGTAACAAAGGGTGAATCTGGGATGCATATTCAGGTAGAGTAAACACTGATTCTGTACTTTTTATCACTCCACATATAGTTTCTGGTCTTGCAGATGTTTTATAATAAGGTCCATTTGATTTTTAAATAATTTAAAAATAGCCCTAACATTGCTCTTCCCCACTCCCTCCAAGTTAATATCTTTGAAGACAGGTCAAGAGTTCATGAGGGTTTTCATGCTCTTGGGTGATTGATCTAGCTTTCAACCCTGGGCTACTCAACTTAATTACAAGATTCACAAAGCAGGGACCAGATTGTGGCACTCTCCTCAATGCATAGGCATGTGTCAAAGTAGTTTTTTCAAGTCCTTTGGCTTGAATTTTTACTTGGACTTTAAAGAACTGTTTATTTACCCAACTAAGTTAATTGGAAAAGCTTTACCAGTATGTTGGAGATTCCCTGAGATGTTCCTACTTTTTTTGTATTTATATGTAGTGCTTAAAATGCATCTTATCTAGAGAAGTCATCTGATTACCATGAGATTCATGAGAAAGAAAATAAAACATAAGAGCTCTATGTACAGCTCTGGCTGCTTGTCCATGAATCAAGTTTAAAATTTCCAAATATCTCTAGAAATAATAATACATGGATTGTGTAGTATCAAAATTATAATATTTAAAGTTGGTGGGAGAATTCTCATCCTATAATTTAACAAATTTTCCATTCTCAAGTAAAAAACAATACATCAAAGAAATTATTTGCACCATGCCCAGACAACTGTATTAATCTATTTGCTCCTATGGCAGCAGCAGATGAAACAAGCTGAGCCTATGTGATTAGGTAGAAAATAAACTTTGCAGAAAGCAATTATTTTGAATTAAAAGTGAATATTAGATTTACTTCCAAAACAATGATTGATATCAATAATGGTGTGATAATGGCTTTTATCTTCCACAGCATTATGCTAGTTCTACACCGAACTAAGAGAAATATCGTTATTCCTTTCATCTCTGGTTCCTGTCCATGGCTGGATCTGGATGTTGCTGCCTAATACATGTTTTATTGATGCAAATTCCAATTAATTAATCTGAGTGGGAGTTGACTACACTGACTGAATCAGCTGCTTATTCAGGAAGGTAGAACCAGCAAGGAGGTAACATAGCTCAAGAAAAAACAAACAGGTGTTTATGAGTTAGCAGCACTCAACACTGAGCCAATCAACTGATATGGCAATACTGCCTAAGGAAAAAAAATACTACAAAGGAAATAAAAGAATTCAAATAGGTAAACTTCATCAATCAACCAACAAGTGCTTGGCAGGCTGTAAGATCAGGAAGATAAATTATGCCTTGTCTTTAACTTCAAGTAACTTTTAGTTTTTATAAGTTATTTTTTTAAAGAAGGGGTTCCCTGTGCTCCTTCAGTTTTTTTTTAATACTAAAATATTTTGATGAAAAAGATTCTCATTTATTGATGGTGGGAATGCAATATGGCAAATATACTTTGGAAAATAGCTTAGCATTTTCTTGTAAAACTGAACATACTCTTACTATACAATACAGCAATCACACTCTATTTACCCAGAGGAGTTGAAAACATGTCCACACAAAAGTCTTTACATCTATGTTTGAGTAGCTTTATTCATAATGATCAAAACTTGAAAGTAAATGTTTTTCAAAGGTGAATGGATAAATATACTTTGGCATAGACTGACAAATATGAGCTAGGAAGCCACAGAAAGACATGAAAGAAGCATAAATGCATATTGTTAAGTGAAATGGCTACATCCTACATGCTTCCAACCATATTACATTCTGGAAAAGGCAAAATTACAGAGTCAGTAAAAAGATCAATGGTCGCCAGGTGCTTGGGGGGAGAGAAGAATGAATTGGTGGTGCACAGGGGTTTTTAGGGCAGTGAAACTGGTATGATTCCAAAATAAAGACTACATGTCATTATTCATTTCTCATAACACAGAGAACATACAACACCAAGACTGAACCCAAAGTGGACTCTGGGTGTTAATGATATGTCAATGCACATTCATCAGTTGTAACAAATATATCCCACTCAAGTGTGGGATACTGATGGTGGGGGAAGTTTTGAGTGTGTGTGGGAGGGGATATATGTGAACACTCTGTACTTTCCACTCAGCTTTTCTGTGAACCTAAAACTCTAAGTAATAACCTTATAATTAAAAAAAAATCTATTTCAGAACAGGGTTTTCAGAGCAAAGATTTTCCATAAAACAATGAGACAAAATGAAAATTACCATGGAAATGAGTCATAGGGAGGAAAAATATTAACTCATTTTAGAATTGTACAAGAAAAGTTTTGACTCAAAATCCTCACATGAGTGAGCTTGGCTCACTTAACAGTAACTTTGCACACACAGTACAATGTAAGCATGCGGAAGGTTGGCCTCCATGTAGTTAGAACATGTAGAAAAGATAAAGGAGGAGGTGGAAGAGAACAATGATGATCATGAAAAAATGACTAAACTTAAATTTTCCATTGTTCTTTAAATTTATCCCTTCATTCAGCACAAGTTTTGAGGGCCAGATGTGGGGATACTGAATCCAAAAGTCAATTGTTGTCCTGAAAGAACTCACATACCCATTGACAAGCATGATTATTAATTTCTTTTAGGACATCAGGAGGTTGTCCACCTGTGTTATCCTGGTGATCTAACTCTACCTTTCTTCCCTAAACCCCCATCCCTTCTCTAGCATGTTGGTCTCCTCCATTTAGTAAACACTGACCAAATTCCTTCTTGCTTCTGGGTCTGGTCTGTCATCTCTCCCTTTGGGTGTTCCTTCTCTTCCTTATGCTATTCCAAATTTCATTTTCTAGCAAATTCCAGCTCATATTTCTTTTACTCTTAAAAGTTTTTCTTGGGACTTCCATGGCAATCCAGTGGTTGGGAGTCCACCTTCCAATGCAAGGGACAAGGGTTTGATCCCTGGTCTGGGAACTAGGATCCCACGTGACACAGGGCAGCTAAGCCCGTGGGCAGCAATTAGACAGTCCAGGCACTGCAGAGAAGACACAGTGCAGCCAAAATAAAATAATAATGATAAAAATGTAATAAAAAAAAGTCTTTCTCAACCACTCCAGGCAACTGGCTTGGCAATTTCTTCTCTGGACTTAAAAATATGTATTTTTATTTATTTTTGCTGGGCCAGGTCTTAGTTGTGGCACATGGGGTCTTTGTGGTGGCATGTGGGATCTTAGTTCTGCAAAGGGAGATCGAACTCGTGTTCCCTGCATTGGAAAATGGATTCTTTATAACCACTGGACTGCCAGGGAAGTCACGGCTGGACTATTCTTTACTGCTGATCAGTGTCCTGAATTTTTAATCATTTCATGTGTGTATTCTTTATCTCCAAACTCAGGGTGTGAGCAATGGAACATACCTTACCTTATGCATGTTTCACACAGATCATCAGAATGCAAGCACAGAAAGAGTACTCACATGTCTGTTAATTGTTTTATATAAAATTTTATTTTTGCTAATTAAAGTATACCACTTGAAACTGGCATTTTGCTTTTTCAAATAAAACCCATGTAACTATTATCTTAGAAACTCATGATTTTAATAATAACCTTTGGAACAAATTCCATTCTCCCTGATGAGATTCCAAATAGTGACAGATGAGGCAATTCCATGATGTTAAAATTAAAAACAAGAGCCATTTGTGTTGGGGGTTGTCAGGGGAGTGATTTTATACCTAATTAGTGCCTTAGGACTTATTTAAAAAATTTTTTCACATGGATTAGTGTGAACAGGAACTTGTTGATAATTCCATTTGGTTTAGAAGAAATTAGACATCTCTCAACTAACAAGATATAGCCTTGTCACCAGCACTGTCTAATCAAGAAAAATTTCTACATTTTAATAAAATGATTAATATATGTCATGCATGAAGAAGGGAAAGGCACCTTATACTCTACAACAATAACAACTATTCATTAAAGAGTGAGAGTGTTAGTCACTCAGTTGTGTCCAACTCTGCAACCGCATGGACTATAGCCTGCCAGGCTCCTATGTCCATGCAATTCTCTAGGCAAGAGAATACTGGAGTGAGTAGTCATTTCCTTCTCCAGGGGATCTTCCTGAATCAGGGATTGAACTTGGGTCTCCTGCATTGCAGGCAGATTCTTTACCATGAGGGAAGCCCATTCATTAAAACATCATGCAAATCTACAACCATTTGTTCTCAAGCAATTCTAACAAAAAAAGAAGCACTAGAAAAAAACTCACAGTCCTCAAATGGAACCAACCCTATCAACACTGATTTCCAGAATTCTAGCCTCCAGATATGTGAAACAATACATTTCTTTTGTTTAAGTCACCCACTGTGTGCTGTTAGGCAGCCCAAACAAACTAATACAATAGGACAATAGAAATCACTCACCTGAACATCAAAGATAAAAGAAATTGTAAAAAAAATGTAAATACTGCTCCATGGATCTGTGAAACAATAATACAAATTTAACTTTCATGTCATTGGAGCACCAGAGGGTATAACAAAATTGAGGCTGAAAAACACTTGAAATATTAAAAGCTAAAAATTTGCCAAATTTAGGATGAGGCATAAACCTATAGGTTCAGTAAGCTAAGTGAACACCAAACAGAATAAACCCAAAGAAATCCAAGCTTGTACACATTGTAATTAGACTGCTGAAATCTAGGTAAAGAAAAAATACTGAAAACAGTCAGAGAAAAAAGATACCTTCTGTACAGTAGAAAACAAATTCAAATGACAACAGATTTCTCATCTAAAACCAGGGAGTCCAAAAGGACTGAAACAGAGCTTTCAACCTTGAACCCTATAGCTAATAAAATACTCTTCATGAATTAAAGGGCAATAGAGATAACCTGAAAGAAAGGGAAAAAGAAGATAGACTTTGTGACAGCAGACTTATCTTTAAAGAACGGCTAAACGAAGATGGCTCTGAACTCCAGAAATAAAGGAATAATAATGCAGTAAGCAAAATAAAGGTAAACAAACTATTTTCTTACTATGAGATTTCAAAATCATGTCTTATAGTTGAAGCAAAAATTAGAACATCATTTGACAGGATGTATTACAAACATGGAGAAAACACTCAAGTAAATTTTACTTAAAAAGTAGATAAAGAAACATATATAAATGAGGTTTCTGTAGTTTGTATGAAGTAGAATAACATGGCTACTAGGAGGCAGTGATAATTCATATATTTATGTATATATACACACACAGACACATATATATACATACATATGTATGCAATAAATTAAAAAAATGATACAAAACAATAAACTCTATGACATTATACATAAATCAAAATGAAATCCTAGAAGATGTTTAAACAACCAAAGGAAGATGAGAGAAGATAAACAGGAATGACAAATAAAACAAACACATAATAAGGTAGCAGGCCTAAGCTCCAGCATATTAATTAATAATTTAAAATAAATTATATATGATGATGTTTGGCAGAAACCAACACAGTATTGTAGAGCAATTATCCTTCTATTAAAAATAAATAAGTTTAATTATAAAAATCAATGATGTAAATATACTGATTAAAATACAGAGGTAAGCAGAATGTATTAAATACAACCCATCTATGTGCTAGCTACAAGAAACTTACTTCAAATAAAATAAAACTGGGTAACAAGAGTTGAAGTCCACAGGGGTGGGATTAAGAGCTGGTGGACCAAACTATCATGGGGTTGTTACTCCAAAAGGCAGCATCATGAGTGCTGAATTAGATAAGCCATTATAGGGGAGAGGGAATAGTAACTGATGCTGCCATAGAGCTGGGAATAGCTCTTGTTCTCAGCAGCCAAACTGGAAAACTCCAGAAATCATAGGGTGGAGTACTCAAAAAGATTTTGCCTCAGGGTTCGGATGAATTAGCCATAGAAACAACTTTTATTTCTGTCCTGCTAGCACAGTGTCAGACACGACTGAAGAGACTTAGCAGCAGCAGCAAATCTTAGAAGGGAATGGGCTACCCATTACAGTATTCTTGCCTGGAGAATTCCATGGACAACAAATTGTAAAGGGAAACTCAAAAGGACTAAACTTTCTATGTAAATTAAGTACACCCCAAAACAAGTACAAGAATTAGAGTAACACAAAAATATTCAGCATTAAATAACTTAAAATTCATACTCTCTAGCACACCAAAAAGGCAAAGAAGCCAGAAAATATGACCCAGAAGAAGAAGAAAAATCAATACATCAATCACAAACATTTCATATGCTTGGAAAAGTCAACAGAAAAGATTTAATATATTAAGTGGAAACATTGACGATATAAGATTTGGAATAAATTTCTAACCATAAATATTATATTTGGGGAAAAATACAGTGGATAGAATTAATGGCACACAGACGTTAGGAAAAAAAGATGAGTGAATTTAAAGATTTAGTAATAAAGGTCATTTATAATGAAACACAGAAGGGAAAAATGCTGAAAAAAAAAAAAAAACAGATGAACAAGAGAATTAGTGAGCAATGGGACAATTTTAGGCAACCTAAAATGTACATGCAATTGGATGCCCCCAAAAGAAAAAAGTCAAATATTTAAAGAAACATTTGCTGAAAACTTTCTAATTTTGATGAAAACAATAAACTCACAGATCCAAGAAGTGAAACAAACCCTAAGGATTAGAAATAAAAAAGAAAATTACACTTAGGCACATCATAATTACAAAACTATTAATGAATAGAAAATCTTAAAAGAAACAAAGAAAAAAAAAAAACGCATGTTACCTGCAGAGGAATGAAGATAATGATGACAGATTTCCCTTTGGCAATAATTAGAAAGATAGTGGAATGCCATCTTTAAAGTATGGTCAAGGGGGCAATCTGTCAATTTAGAATTCTACATCCAGCAAAAATTCTTTCAAAACCAAAGTCAAAATAAAGACTTTTTTTCATATATAAAAAATCAAAATATTTAACACCAGCAGGTGTATATATAACAATGGTTTTAAAAGTTCTTGAGCCAGAAGGAAAATGATATCAGAGGAAATCTGGACAAAACCAAGGATTAAAGAGCATTAGAAATGCCAACTACACGGGTAAATATAAGAGTTTTTCTTATTTAAAAATGAAAATAATAGTTTAGTTGAAATATTAATATAGCATAGAGTTAATAACATGTTAGAATAAAATGTGTGGCAAAAGCAGCATAAAAGCAAGAAAAGGAGAAATGGAAGTAGACTAATACAAAGTTCTTATAGTTGAAGTGGTACAATATTACTTGAAAGTAGAATGATGAGTTAAAGAGAGGTGGTGCTTAGTCATTCAGTCCTGTCCAATTCTCTGAGACCCTTTGGACTATAGCCTGCCAGGCTGCTTTGTCCATGGGATATTTTAGGCAAGAATACTGGAGAGGGTTGCCACTATTTCCTCCTCCAGGGGATCTTCCTAAATCAGGGATCAAACCTGCATCTCCTATGTCTCCTGCATTTCAGGCAGACTTTTTAACCTGATGAGCCATCGGGGAAGTCAATTAAAGATCTATACTGTAAATGCAGCCAGCAATATAAGAGGCTAGACTTCATAGTAATAAGCCAATAAGAGGTAAAATTGAATCACAAAAAAAAATCCAATTGATTAAAAATAAGGTATAAAATGAGAAAAGGTGGAGCAAATACAATGAATGGATAGGGACAAATATAAGTGAATAGTGAGATGGTAGATTTAAAATTAAGTAAGTCAATAATCATGTTATGTTATTATACTGAAGGAGATTATCCAAGGCTGAATTTCTGTTTATTTGGTATAAGGAATAATATGAATGGTAATATCACTTAATGAGTTCGTAAGGCTTATAAGACAGAACAGGGTAGTAATCTTAATGGAGAGACAACAAAATTCTATTTGTAGTATTAAATAGAGGAATTAAGTAGATTTGTGCATCCATAAGGCTCAAGCTCACAGCAAGAGGACTGGATTGGACAGAATTTTGAGTCAGTAGCAGGTGGTATTTAAGCTGTAAAAGAAGTTGAGATCATCTAGGGAGTGGGTGTAAACAGAGAGAAAAGACAGCCACAACAAGTCCTTGGGTACTGCTATTCAAACGTCTGGTAACCAGCAAAGACCGTGTAGCCCAGCAAATAGACAGAGATGACAGTGAAAACACAAGAAAACACAGGTAAGAAGGGTATCTTGAAGTCTAGAAAAGAACATGTTTCAAGTAGGTGGGCAGGATTAGCCATGTGTAATCCTGCCTAGAGGTCAAGTAAGATAGAGTCAAAGACTTGACTATTAATTTTGTCAGCATATAGAAAATGGTTGACCTTGATCTTGAAACTTTTCACTGGAGTGGGAGGAATAAACAGCACTTGCAGCGGGTGTGAAGATGAGGAAGGAAGAGAGGAATGAATGATGGAAGGACTGAGTGGTTGCTCATTTGCTCTGAAATTCAAACTTGAACATGACATTTTTAAAAGTAGCCAGCTAAATCAATCACAAATGAAATATGCATGATAGAAAAGACAGTTATAACAATAAAACTCTAAACTCAAAAAGAAAATACTTCAAGTATCCAGTTCACTCTGTTCCTGAATATATTAAAGGTTAACAAAAATATAGTTAGCTTAATAAATAAATCATCATAGCTTTTTCATCTGGGACATTTTTCTGAATCATAGGTACAAAGCCACATAAACATAGATTATACACAGAAATAGACTACTTCTTTCATTTGAAAATCTTAGCTCTCTCCAACTGCACGGTGTAACTATAATTAATAGTTCTTATAAGCTCATTTTACCAACATTATCTGTTTAAACAATCATTCATTGGAACTCTGTAAAACAAAGTATATCACTGTCCAAAACAGAGCAATAAGCCTGAAATGCTGAAGAATAGCTCCAGTACAATACTGCTTTTATGACTCATGTCTAGTCCACAGTCACAGAGTGACATAACACAACAAAGGTCTGGAAGCCATAGGCAAGGCAGGATGGCAAAGTACAGGAAACAATAAAATCTTGTTGGCATATCAAATAAAGAACTAAAACAGTGGTCAGGAACAGAGCAATACACACCAATAGCATAAAAGCTGTAGCTCCCCACAAAGAGACAGTTTGTTCTGTAATAAATTAGAATATTGTTGGAGCAGAAGAAAGACAAGTATTACATATGCAAAATTTGCAGGCTCTAGATATAGAAAATATAATTGCAAAAATCTCCAAGGTATGTCCTAGGTCCTAAAGTTGACTTGAAATAAAACATTGATAACAGTTAATGGTTAATCAAGCTAACTTAACTACCCACATTTAGAGTCTGGACCTTGAGTGTGTCAGAAACACTCAATTAGATGTCGCTGTGTTCAGGCACTACACAGATACATACATCACTTCATTTACTTCTCATGACATTATAAAGCAGATTTTTCCAACCCTGTGTCTCCTGCATTGTAGGCAGATTCTTTACCATATCAGCCACCAGGGAAGCCCATTATCACCCCCATCTTCCAGTTCAAGAAACTAAAGGTCAGAATGTTTATGGGACTGGATCTAGATGATACCGCTAGTCTATACTTAGTACTCTTAACCTCTGACTTCTTATTGACAGAAGTCCAATTGTTGGAATTTGCAAAAATGACTACCTTAGCACAGTGCTCCAGAAATTAGGAGACTTAAATTTCATCTGTGTCTCACTACTAGTTCTTTGGAAAGTTATTTAATCCCATTGAGCCCCAGTTTCCTGACTAATAAAATGGGTATAATAGTAACAGACTTTATTTTATAGCAAATGAATGAAAAAACAATACGGATTAGCACAGCTATTATTTTTTACTTGTCTTCACCTATTGCCAAAACTTTTTATCAGACTTTATCTATAAAATCTAGATCTCAAAGTGCTGAGAATGACCACCTTATCCTAGAATCCTGACTGAGGGAGTCCATTCCATTTTAGCAGATATACAAAAAAATAGATTTATTTTTCCCTATTATTTTTCTGCAGAAGAATTTAGATACACATATGAAAATCACAACAGTATTTCTAAATGTTGACCTAGAACTTCCTTCCCTAAAATTCTGTCTCAAGAAAAACCATTCAAAGGAAGAAAAGAGCAAATATAGTAAAAGAGAAAACTCCAAACAATAAAGCCAAAAACTTCCACATGCAGCAAAGGACTGAGGGTTAATCATAAGTTTAAAATGCTGAAACTTATGAAATTATTAAGTGAAAATTGGACCTTAAAATATTAAAGGAATTTAAAAAAATAATATTGAGTAGGAAAAGTAGAATAAAAAATAAAATACATGCAATGATGGAGAAGGAAATGACAATCCACTCCAGTATTCTTGTCTGGAGAATCCCATGGACAGGGGAGCCTGGTGGGCCCTAGTCCATGGGATCACAAAGAGTCGGACACGACTGAGCACACAGCATGCAATGATAATGATATATGTGTGGAAAAAAATTGGAGAAGAACCCACAACACATAAAATCTCTTGTAGTTTTGTGGATTTTTTCTATTTAAAGACACTCTCTTAAAAATGTAGTACATTTATTTAAAACTATACTAATTAAAAAAAATGATCAACTAAAACAACATTTCCTTCATACCCTCCTCCCAAAAGAGAGGAAGAAACCGCGACTCTTATCTCTAGACATTATGTTGGAAAAGCGTTGCCTCCTCTTTCTGACAAACCCGCCTTGGGTTACACAAGGTCAAACAGCTCAGTTCATCCTGAAGATGCTCAAGTTCAAGCAGGTTTTGCTAGCTGGCTTTGGTTTGGTACTGAAGCCCGGTTCTGACCCACCTGGCACTGTGTTGGAATACCACCAGCAGTTCTTCCCAAATACTTCAGAACAATGTCCATCTTTCTTTCATCTGAAAAGTATTCAGCCTTCACTCTGTGCCAGGCACTGCAGATTCCATAATGAGTGAAACCTCATTCCCTGGGCTCACTGAAGTTACTGATATTGTCCCTCTGTTTAACTATTGTTTTTTTTTTTTAATTTTAAATGAGAAGATATTAAACAGCATTTTTGAAAACAGAAAATAAAACTCAGCCATACGCTACCATCTCCTAACACAATGTTCTTTTTGATATGTTTCCCTCCTATCTTTGTCTTCATGCATACATATTTTATAAACTTGTAATTACAGTGTGAGTGGTAAAGCACGATTTAGTGTTCTGAATTTTTTCACCAGAATCATAAAGATGCTTTCAGTTTCCTACAAAGTCTTCATAATGATCATTTTTAAAAAGCTACTTGCTACAGTCAACCAAATTTCCTATTCTTTATTTGTTCATCTCTAATCTCTAGATATTTGGATTATTTTCATATTTTTTCTTTTTATTTTATAATGCAGATAATATACAAGAGTCAATGAATCTAGCTTCTTGCAAGATGGCCCTTGTTCACATCTCCAGATTCTTCCCTTGCTTGCCCTGACCTGAAATTCTATGCTCAGGGTGTGCTAGGATATACTTGGAGGATTCCAATTCTCTATTCTCCCTCCCTTTATAGATTGTTTTAACCCACCCATTAGCACCTGATTTCTCAATCTCCTACCCTCTTTGCCTGGCAAATTCTTCTTCATCTTCTAAGCCTCAACTTAGGTATCACTTCCACCAGGAAACTTTTTTGGCATGCTCAGATTGGAACTTAGGTATCAGGACTGCTGTTACCCATTTACCAACCCACCAGTCATGGCATATAGTATACAGTATGCTAAAGGCCTAAATGACTCACCAACATCCCCTGCTGGAGTATTAGAATTTCCGTGAGTGATAACATCTTTCCTTCCACTTACTTTCCCTTCCTTTCTGTTCTTTATCAAGCACTTGCATTTATTTTTAATAAAAATAAATGCATTCAGTGCATTTCTATGCACTGAAAATAGCACATACAACATAGATATAAATAACAAAATATAATAATAAATGAATGTTCATGTACCCACTACCAAGTTGTCTTGCATTTTTGCATTGATTAGGATCTGTAGCAATATTTTAAATAGAACAGACTCGTGGACTCTGTGGATGAGGGCAAGGGTGGAATGATATGGGAGAATGGCATTGAAACATGTTAATTATCATATGTGAAATCAATTGCCAGCCCAGGATTGATGCTCGGGGCTGGTGCACCGAGATTTCCCAGGGGGAGGGAATCGGGAGGGAGGAGGGAGGGGGGTTCTGGAGGGGGAGCATATGTAAACCCATGGCGGTTTCATGTCATTGTATGGCAAAACCAACACAATAAAGTAAAGAAAATTTAAAAATAAGTAAATAAATAAATAGAAACAGTGATGGTAAGTATTCTTTTCTTATTCCTAATTTTCAAGGGAAAGCTTTTAACGTTTACCATTAAGTATGATGCTTCTAGCAGGTTTTTGGCAGTGACATTTTAGATTAAGGAATTTTCTTTTTCACTTAGTTTTCCCTGAGAATTTTTGTCATAAACAGATATTGAATTTATCACATGGTTTAGCTATATCTACTCAGATGAGTATACAGGCTTTTTCCTTTAATCTTTTAATTTGGCAGTTCACATCTTAACAGACTCTCTAATATCAAAATAATCTTGCATTTCCAGGACTTGACCAATGTGTTTAACATTTGTTATTTTTCTCAATACGCTGCTGGATTCAGGATGCTAATATTTTGATTAAAATATTTCATGTATGTTCATGAGCTAAATGAGCCTGTAATTTTCCTTTCCTATCAACTATTTCTGGTTTTGGTATTGAGGTCATGGTCACCTCATAGAAAAAGAACGAATGCTTCCTAATGCATTCCAATCTTCGGAAGAATTTAAGTACAATTGATATAAAATTCCTTCAAACGTTTAACAGAATGCATTTGAGACTACTATTTTCTTTGAGAGAAGACTCAATTACTATTTCAAATGGTTAAATATTTTTCTAGGTATTTGTTCATTCCACTTAAGTTTTCAAATTTTTCAGCATAAAATTTTTCACAATACTTTTATCATCTTTTTAAATCATTGCTTTATCCATAGTCATGTCTTCATTTTCATCCCCAACAGTCTTTGTATCTTTTTTGTTATTACCTTGGTCAGTCTTGTTAGATATATATTGATTTCATTAGTCTTAAATTTGAAAAATGACCGTTAGCTTTATTAATTCTACTTATTTTCTATTTTATAATTACTTGTCTACATTTTCAGGCTTATTTTATTGTTCTTTTTCTAATTTGGTAACCTGAATCCTTAGCATGTTGATCATTAGCCTTTTTATTTTCTCACATAAGCACTTCTTCCAGGAAGTCTTTCCTGAACCTTCAAACTAAGTTTTACATCATTCAGGATCCTATTTCCATTGTGATTGCTGCTTTGACACATGAGCCTTTTTAGAGCTTGTTCTTTTTAGTATCTCCAAGTGATGCTACTTTATTTTTACTTTTTGGCATCATTAATAAATAAATGAATTTCACTGTACCCAGAACACCATTTTTGGAGTTTGCTGTCAATTTCATAAATCTTTCCTGTGTGCTAAAAACAACACTGCATTCTCTGATTGTTGTGGATATGTTACAAATGTCTCTCAGATCAAAGTTAGTAACTATATAGTTCAAATCTCCCATATCCCTTCTAATTTTTTGTACTTGATACATCAATTATTGAGAGAAAGAGGTATTGAAATTTACATATTTTGAAGCCATGTTGTTAGCTTGTATTACCTCCTGGTAAACTGACATTTTTGTTATTGTATAGTGACTAGCTTTATCTATATAGCAATGCTTTCTGCTTTCAAGTTTATTTTGTCTGTTAGTAACAGATACAGTAACCTTCCAGTAGTATTGGCCCATTATCTCTCTTTACTTTCTGTAGTCTTCAACCTTTTTATGTTTGATGTTTGATGTACCTTACTTCTCTTGTAAACATGCAATTGATTCCTATATTTTTTTATCTGCTCTGATAATCTCCGTGTTCTTACTGAAGAGTTCAATTTATATTCACTTATTATATGAGTCTTACATACAGCTGTTTTCTGCCATTTGTTTTGTGTTATTTGCTCTGCATTTTCACTGTTCTGTTGTTCTTCCTGTTTTCCTTGTTTTGCTTTTGAAGGCATGAGTTTGCTGGCTCTTTCAGAAATTTCATTTTTGTCCTGTAAACTTTTAAAACTTTAAAGTCAATGTCTTCATTTTGCTGTTGAACAATAAAAGAATCCTAGAATACATAAATCCAATCGTGTGTCATGCAAACTACACCATCATGCTAATTTTGCTTGCTTTACTTAACTCTCAGTATTTAACATTAGAATTACTTAATTTAATTCTTAGTGTTTCCTTTGTTTATTAGAATGTTTATTCTCTAATGTAGTCAACATTCCTTATATCTTAGACCTTCTGTCTGGGATCATTTCCTTCTTTGTGAAGTACATGAACTAGGTTCCTTCTGGCAAAGTTCTATTACTAGTTCACTTTTAGTTTTCCTATAAATTTTTTGACTGTATTATTGATTCTAAAAGGATTACTGTCATTGTTGAGTTGCTCAGTGCTGTCTGACTATTTGCGACACCATGGACTACAGCCCTCCAGGCTGCCCTGTCCTTCACCATCTCCCAGAGCTTGCTCAAACTCATGTCCATTGAGTCAGTGATGCCATTCAACTGTCTTCTCCTCTGTAATCCTCTTCTCAAGCCTTCAAACTTTCCAGCATCAGGGTCTTTTCCAAAAGCTGCTCTTCTCAACCGGGGGCCAAAAGACTGAAGCTTCAACTTTAGCATCAATCCTTCCAATGAATATTCAGGATTGATTTCCTTTAGGATGGAATGGTTTTATCTCCTTGCAGTCTAAGGGACTCTGAAGAGTCTTCACCAACACCACAGTTCAAAAGCATCAATTCTTCAGCACTCAGCCTTCTTTATGGTCCGACACTCATCTCCATACATGCTGCTGCTGCTGCTGCTAAGTCGCCTAGTGGAAAAACCATAGTTTTGACTAGACAGACCTTTGTTGCCAAAGTAATGTCCTTGATTTTTAATACATTGTCTAGGTTTGTTATAGCTTTTCTTGCAAGGAGCAAGTGCCTTTTAATTTCATGGCTTCAGTCAGTATCTGCAGTGATTTTGGAGACCAAAAAATGAGTTCAGTTCAGTTCAGTCATTCAGTCATGTCTGACTCTCTGCAACACCATGAATCACAGCACACCAGGCCTCTCTGTCCATCACCAACTCCTACAGCACACCCAGACCCATGTCCATTCTGTCAGTGATGCCATCCAACCATCTCATCCACTGTCATCCCCTTCCCCTACTGCCCTCAATCTTTCCCAGCATCAGGGTCTTATCAAATAAGTCAGCTCTTCGCATCAGGTGGCCAAAGTATTGGAGTTTCAGTTTCAACATCAGTCCTTCCAATGAACACCCAGGACTGATCTCCTTTAGGATGGACTGGTTGGATCTCCTTGCAGTCCAAGGGACTCTCAAGAGTCTTCTCCAACACCACAGTTCAAAAGCATTAATTCTTCGGCGCTCAGCTTATTTTATAGTCCAAATGTCACATCCATATATGACCACTGGAAAAACCATAGCCTTGACTAGATGGACCTTTGTTGGCAAAATAATGTCTCTGCTTTATAACACGCTGTCTAGGTTGGTCATAACTTTCCTTCCAAGGAGTAAGCGTCTTTTAATTTCATGGCTGCAATCACCATCTACAGTGATTTTGGAGCCCAGAAAAATAAAGTCTGACACTGTTTCCACTGTTTCACCATCTATTTGCCACAAAGTGATGGGACTGGATGCCATCATCTTAGATTTCTGAATGTTGAGCATTAAGCCAACTTTTTCACTCTCCTCTTTCACTTTCATCAAGAGGCTCTTTAGTTCCTCTTCACTTTCTGTCATAAGGGTGTTGTTGTCTGCATATCTGAGGTTATTGATATTTCTCCTGGCAATCTTGATTCCAGCTTGTGCTTCCTCCAGCCCAGCGTTTCTCATGATATACTCTGCATATAAATTATATAAGCAGGGTGATAATATAGAGGCTTGACGTACTCCATTTCCTATTTGGAGCCAATCTGTTGTTCCATGTCGAGTTCTAACTGGTGCTTCCTGACCTGCATACAAGTTTCTCAAGAGACAGGTCAGGTGGTCTGGTATTGCCATCTCTTTCAGAATTTTCCACAATTTATTGTGATCCACACAGTCAAAGGCTTTGGCATAGTCAATAAAGCAGAAATAGATAATTTTCTGGAAGTCTCTTGCTTTTTTGATGATCCAGCGGATGTTGGTAATTTGATCTCTGGTTCTTCTGCCTTTTCTAAAACCAGCTTGAACATATGGAAGTTCACAGTTCATGTATTGCTGAAGCCTGGCTTGGGAAATGTTGAGCAGTACTTTACTAGCGTGTGAGATGAGTGCAATTATGTGGTAGTTTGAGCATTCTTTGGCATTGCCTTTCTTTGGGATTGGAATGAAAACTGACCTTTTCCATTCCTGTGGCCACTACTGAGTTTTCCAAATTTGCTGGCACATTGAATGCAGCACTTTCACAGCATCATCTTTTAGGATTTGAAATAGCTCAACGGGAATTCCATCACTTCCACTAGCTTTATTCGTAGTGATGCTTCCTAAGTCCCACCTGACTTCCCATTGCAGGATGTCTTGCTCTAGGCGAGTGTGAGTGATCACACCATCATGATTATCTGGGTCATCAAGATCTTTTTTGTATATTTCTTCTGTTTTCTTGCCATCTCTTCTTAATATCTTCTACTTCTGTTAGGTCCCTACCATTTCTATCATTTATTGAGCCCACCTTTGCACAAAATATTCCCTTGGTATCTGTAATTTTCTTGAAGAGATCTCTAGTCTTTCCCATTCTATTGTTTTCCTCTATTTCTTTGCATTGATCACTAAGGAAGGCTTTCTTATCTCTCCTTGCTATTCTTTGTAACTCTGCATTCAAATGGGTATATCTTTCCTTTGCCTTTTGCCTCTCTTCTTTTTACAGCTATTTGTAAGGCCTCCTCAGACAGCCATTTTGCTTTTTTGTATGTCTTTTTTTGGGGGATGGTCTTGCTCCCTGTCTCCTGTACAGTGTCACTAACTTCCATCCATAGTTCATCAGGAACTCTGTCTATCAGATCTAGGCCCTTACATTTATTTCTCACTTCCACTGTATAATCATAAGGGATTTGATTCAGGTCATACCTAAATGGTCCAAAAAATACTCTGTCACTATTTTTACTGTTTCCCATCTATTTGCCATGAAGTGATAGGACTGCATGCCATGATCTTCCTTTTTTGAATGCTGAGTTTTATGCTAGCTTTTTCACTCTCCTCTTTCACTTTCATCAAGAGGCTCTTTAGTTCCTTTTCACTTTCTGCCATATGGGTGGTGTCATTTGCATATCTGAGGTTATTGATATGTCTCCCGGCAATCTTAATTTCACCTTGTGCCTCATCCAGCCCGGGATTTCTCATGCTGTACTCTGCATATAAGTTAAATAAGCAGCATAACAATATACAATCTTGACCTACTCCTTTCCCAGTTTTGAACCAGTCCATTGTTCCATGTCCATTTCTATTTATGCTTCTTGACCTGCATACAGGTTTCCCAGGAGGCCAGTAAGATGGTCTGATATTCCTACCTCTTTAAGAATTTTCCAGTTTGTTGTGATCCACACAGTCAAAGGCTTTGGCATAGATGTTCTTCTGGAATTCTCTTGATTTTTCTATGATCCAACGGATGTTGGCAATTTGATCTCCAGTTCCTCTGCCTTTTTATTTTTATTTATTTATTTATTTTATTGTTTTTGCCATACAATGTCATGATATCACCATGGGTTTACATATGCTTCCCCTCCAGAACCCCCCTCCCTCCTCCCTCCCCCCCGGGAAATCTCGCTGCACCAGCCCCGAGCATCAATCCTGGGCTGGCGATTGATTAGACATATGATAATTAACTTCTTTCAATGCCCTTCTCCCATATCATCCCACCCTTACCCTCATCCACAAAGTCCACGAGTCTGTTCTATACATCTGCGTTCCTTTTGCTGTCTCGCATGTTGGGTTCTCGTTACCGTCTTTCTAAATTCCATATATATGTGTTAATATACTGTATTGTTGTTTTTGCTTCTGGCTTACTTCACTCTGGATAATGGGCTCCAGTTTCATCCATCTGAGTAGAATTGCTTCAAATGAATTTTTTTTTAATGCTGAGTAATATTCCATTGTGTATATGTACCGCAGCTTTCTTATCCATTCGTCAGTTGATGGGCATCTAGGTTGCTTCCATGTCCTGGCTATTGTAAACAATGCAGCGATGAACATTGGGGTACACGTGGCTCTTTCAATTCTGGTTTCCTCGGTGTATATGCCCAGCAGTGGGATTGCTGGGTCATATGTCCTCTGCCTTTTTAAAATACAGGTTGAATGTCTGGAATTTCTTGGTGCGCATACTTTTGAAGCCTGGCTTGGAAAGGATACAATCAAGGATAAAATCACAAATTTTCACTACTTTTTTTCACTACTTTGAAGCTAATTGTCAGTCTAATAGGTATTTAGACTTTTTCTCAAGCTACATTTATAATGTGTTTGTGTTATTTTTTGTAATGAAGTTGCAAAGTTCTCAAAGATGATGTGCTTACAAGTGAACATGGTTTTAGTTATTCTGCTTGGGATCCATTGGTATTCCTGAAGTTGAGTATGTAGGTCTTTAAATTATTCAGGAAAATTCATAGCCATTATTCCTCAAATTTTGACTTTTTATTATCTCTATAATCTCTTTCTAGATTTCTTAATGAATGTATATTGAACCTATTCCCTCTACTCATCTTATTTTTAATCTGTTTTTCTTAGTTTTTTTCTTCATCTCCATTTGATTCTATATAATTTTCATATCCTTCTGTAGTTGATTTGTTTCAGCTTTGTATAATCTGATGTTTAACCGTTCCACTGTAGTGTCATACATTTATATTTAGAAGTCCTAGTTAGTTCTTTTTTCCCAATCTTTCTGGTCCCAGAAGAATAATATCTAGTTCCTGATCTTGTTTTTTATTTGTTCTTTTATTTTTATCTATAATAGATTAAAAACACTTATTTTACTTTCTGTGCCAAATAATTAAATTTTATGGGTCTAGTTATAGATCTTTTCATTTTTTTTCAATCATGGTATCTTGTTTCCTTTTGTGTAGGATTTACTTTTATTATTATTAGCTCCTAATTTGGAACTCTGTTTACAGAAATCTCTAAGAATTTCATGGATTCTTAGTTCTTTCAGGAATTATCTGCATTTATTTCTGCCAGATGGCTGGGAACAGTATGATGTTCATCTATTTTAAAGTAAAAATCTCAGGTTATTGCTTTTCAGGCCATAATGAATTCATTTCCCATTCCCACATCAGGGCTGACACAAAGGCCATAGATTCTCAAAGAAAACTTTTTCTTCACCTCCAGTCAAAATTAATGCTAAAACAGGAAATGCTGTATTTCTTCTTTCTGCCTCTGTTGGGCAGAGGTTTAAAAAAACTAGGTTTTTCCATGCATCTCTTGTGGTTCTAGACTTTACTTATGGAGGAAGATACCCAATCTGACTCCATGCCCTTTACTGAATTAATTTTTTGGTTATCTGTTTCTTGCTAACAAGATGGTTAAAACCAAAAATAAAAACCTATCACATGCATTGGTACATACCTCGGGGCAGCCTGCAGACTTGCTGCTTTCTCACCTCTACCAAGTGATGATCTCATTCCTTTCCCAATTTTTCTTCCAGGCTCACTCATTTATTTAAACAGTTATCTTAAAATTTAATTTTATGTGGCATTATTTTTAGTTACTTTGTAAGAGGAGAGTGTCTGGGTCTCTAGAACTGTCAGATTTCCAGAATGGAAAGCATTAGTTTTCTTGTTCACTATGGAATCCAAGCACCTGGTACAGTGCATGGCATGAAAGCAGACAGCACATAAACATGTGGAGCATAAATAAGTTAATTACAATGGATGATATTGTGTATGTAATTTTTTTTTTTGCCTCTGGATCATTGCTTCAGGATAAATTGGATTGCTCAGTTCAAGGTATAAACAGTGTAGTGTCTCTTATTATACACACTGCTATATTATTAATACTTTTCAGAAAATGCTCAGTACACACAATAGGTTAGTACACATATATCCAGTATGCTGAAAGTTTTTTCCAAATACTAATTTGTTTCTTTTCACCTCTGAGGCATAAGGATATCATCATTCAGTCTTGTCTATATAATATGTGCTCCCTAATGACCTCTAAAGCACTGAATAGAATGCTGTGGAACCCAAAATGTTTCCTTTACTGCCAATCCTGAATATTACAGGAGACAGAACATTCATTTGGCTTTTACTTGTGATGCAAGACTTTCAAAGATAGGTTAATTAGTATGAATAAAGCATATTTTCTTCTCATGAGACATGACTTCATTGCCTAGCTAAGGTCACATCCTCTTCTCAATTTCTCTTCTACCTAAATCTACACTTAAAGAATTTATATAGAGAAAACACAATCTTCTTAATGTTCCTTGTAACAATTTTACCATGAGAGGTTAAGTATTTCCATGGGACTAGAATTTACACACACAAGATCACTATTCTTATCTGCACTAATGGGCTGATATTTTCCTAAAGAAGCAATGCTCTCTAGTGTATTAATTAGCTTTGGTACTGGCTGATATAGACAAGAATGTCTCCAGGGCCTGATGTGTTCTTCATTACACAACTAGAGTCTAGAAAATCAATTTTAGGAAAACTGCACTCTGGGAATATCTTCCTTAGGGTTTTAGAAAGATTTAACTGAAGCTCTGAGAAAGAAAATAATTCTGTGTGTGTGTGTGTGTGTGTGTGTGTGTAAAGTGATACAAGATGAGGTAGTCAGTACATGTTTGCTGAATGGAATGAAATATTTTAACTTACAATGAAAGTGTCAGTTGCTCAGTTGTGTCCAACTCCTTGAGAGTCTATGGACTGCAGCCCACCAGGCTCCTCTGTCATGGGATTCTCTAGGCAACAATATTGGCGTGGATTGCCATTTCCGATTCCACTGGATCTTCCCAATCCAGGGGTTGAACCTGATCTCCTGCACTGCAGGCAGATTTATACCATCTGAGCCACCAGGGATGCCCCATACAGAAAGGGGGTTTTTCTTTCTCCTTGGTATAGAGAAATATGATAATTCTGAGGCCACGCCCTCTCCCTCAAAGTTCCAGATTTCTGGGAAGAAGGAACTACTACAGCAAAGATCATTCTCCTTTTCTAATTGCTGTGATGCTCCACCAGACCAGACAGCTCAGAATGCCCTCCTATTTTTTAGCAACTGTACTCTTATTCAGTTCTCATCCAAGAGTCTGAACCTAAGCTCATTATTCAGTTTATTGCTTGTCTTCAATTTTGGGCTATTAATCATGGACAGAATCTGAATCCCTTAATATAGTTTTTTGATAAATTGTTGGTTAAAGGTTTTCATATCAGTTAGGACAGTTGTCACCAATTGCTGAAACAATCTCAGAATCCCAGTGGCTTACCAAAGAAAAACTATCATAATCCTCAGATTGGGCAACTCTCCTTGGTGGCACTGGTTTGAAAAATAAACAGGAAGCTAAGTCCCTAGCCTCCTGTGGCTCTACGCTCCCCGGGGGATTTTCTCAAAGTGCTTGGTTGGATTTTCTGTATTCAGCCAATAAGCAAGGGAGAAAGAAAGTGAGGAGGATCCTGAAGGCAACTTCATAGCCAGGCCTGGAAATAGCCTACATTAATTACATCTGCGCATATTCTGTTGCTCAGGAGGAGTCACATGACCTCAACCAAATTGCAAAAAGGCTAACACAAGAACATAGGAGGAAGAAATATAAGTGACCATCTAGTTTCTCTCTGACATATTTCATTTTTACGACCAATACACTCCTCAAAATAGGTATAGGCCTAATATTGAAAACTCATGATCATAGAGAAGGTAAAGGGTTGTTATTTATTTATATTATTATAATTTGACATTATATTTTAATATTCAAAACATTGGGATTAACTGAAATTGTTAGCATTCCACTATACCAGAGATAACCAAATTCAATAATATGTTAAAGAAGAAAATATTGCATTCAAAGCCTATAAGATTATTAGGAATAAATCTAATAAAAAATTAGAAACTTTATGGGGAAATTTATTGAACCTTATAGAAGGGCATAAAAAGAAAACTTTAATGAAATGAGAGATACAGTGTTTTATAAAGATGAAGACCCTACATGCTAAACATGTCCTTTAATCTCCAATTAATCTTTGAAATCAGTGCAATATAAAATATGACAGGCAAATTTTAAATTTCATATGAATAGAGGAATGGATTAGCCAAAACAATTTCATAAAAAAATGACAAGGAGAAAGATGTTTCTTTGCCAAATATCAAGTGTTGTTATAATGCTATAATTATGAAAAGTACATGAGACTTATGGAAATTAGACAATAAATGAATAGAAAGAATTTAGAAACAGGCTTATACATTTATGTGATCTATAATAGTACATAATAGAGAAGCTATCATAAATCAAAGAGGGTAATTAAGAATGGAGAGGCTACTTAATGGCTTTCTAGTAGAAAAAAATAAGAATCTTGCTTAGAGTAAATAAAAAAATAATGTACAGATACATTATAACATAAAAGTAATTCTTTCAAACTTTTATAGAGGGTAATATAGACTGCTCATATAATTTCTGGTAGTTACTTAATTCTTAAAAAACACTAAGCACTTACCAGAGAAGGAAACAGATGAAAATGACCACATCAAAATTAAAACTGTCAGTTTGAAAAAGTTCACCTTTAACTGGATTAAGTGATAAGCAACAGAAAAACAGAAAATTTTGCAGTATCTATAAGAATACCTAGAAGAGCTAAGGAAAATTTAGAAATTATTAAGAATATAATCAAATAGCTCAAAATAAATATGGGCAAGGAATATGAACAAGCAATTCACAGAAATTGAGTATTGAATAAGTTTATGAAAAGGTGCTAAGCTTCACCAGTAACCAGGTTAATGCAAATTAAAAGAATAATAATGTGTTACATGTCACTCATCAGAATGCCAATATTCAGTTCAGTTCAGTCTCTCAGTCGTGTCCAACTCTTTGCGACCCCATGAACACAGCACTCCAGGCCTCCCTGTCCATCACCAACTCCCGGTAAGAGACACCCAAGTAAGATGGTAGGCACTGAGATAGGGCATCAGAGGGCAGACAGACTAAAACCACAATCACAGACAACTAGCCAGTCTGATCACACAGACCACAGCCTTGTCTAACTCAGTGAAACAAAGCCATGCCTTGTGGGGCCACCCAAGATGGATGGGTCATGGTGGAGAGGTCTGACAGAATGTGGTCCACTGGAGAAGGGAATGGCAAATCACTTCAGTATTCTTGCCTTGAGAACCCCATGAACAGTATGAAAAGGCAAAAAGATAAGGCACTGAAAGATGAACTCCCCAGGTCTGTAGGTGCCCAATATGCTACTGGAGATTAGTGGAGAAATAACTCCAGAAAGAATAAAGAGACAGAGTCAAAGCAAAAATACCATCAAGTTGTGGATGGGACTGGTGACAGAAGCAAGATTTGATGCTGTAAAGAGCAATATTGCATAGGAACCTGGAATGTTAGGTCCATGAATCAAAGCAAATTGGAAGCGGTCAAACAGATGAGAAGAGTGAACATCAATATTCTAGGAATCAGCAAACTAGGATGCACTGGAATGGGTGAATTTAACTCAGACGACCATTGTATCTACTACTGTGGGCAGGAATCCCTTAGAAGAAATGGAGTAGCTATTACAGTCAACAAAAGAGTCCGAAATGCAGTACTGGGATGCAATCTCAATGTCAATATAAAGTTTAACAATAGTAAATGTTGATGTGGGTGTGAGTAATGGTCTTTTGATATCCTGCTAATCCAAAGTCAAACTGGTAGAACTGCACAAAAGATCAACTTGGTAATATTTATGAAATTGATATAGGTAAATAAAAGTTGTGATAAACTGAGACAGGCTGGGGGACCTGGGACTTAGAACCTTCTACTTGCCCCTGGACAGACATCTCCTTAAGCAACAGACTACAGAGAAACTATAAAGGAATGAAAATAGCTACATGTACATTCAGTTGGGGCATTTACGGACAGAAGGATACAGAAAGCCCACAAATCATTTGATATTTCTGAGGTGCTGAGAGCAAAAGCAGGTATGGTGCTTGATAACTGCACATAGCTCAACCAAGAGGGTGGCCTGGTTCAAAGATTCCCCCCCTACCGTGATGCCATTTAAGGAGCCAGCCAGCCCTCCTCTGAAGAGTGAACACGTGTGCACCTATTACTTGCTTTTGCTCCCTTGTGCTGCAGGACAGGCCCCACTGAAGCTTTGTCTGAATTTCTCATCTGGCCTCCTATCAATTCCTATAGATGAAAGAGTTCTAGGATCCAGATCAGGATCAAACTAATTTGGACATTTTAATTAATAATTACTGACACGAAAAAGTACTCATAACAAGCTTCCTAAGCTGAAAGAATCTTCTGTACTTTTGCTGCTAGTCATGAGGAACACACTCAACAACTGCAGAATATACATTCTTTTCAAACACACATAAACATTCACCACAACAGATTATGTTCTGGGCCATAAAATAAAACTCAATAATTATCAAAACCTTAGATAATATATTCTCTGACCAAAACAAGATTAAATTAGAAACTAGTAACAATGAGATATCTTCTAAAATCTTCTAATGTTTAAAAATCAAGGAACATATTTATAAGTACTATTTAGGACAAAGAAGAAAAAATAAGAGAAATTAGAAAATATTTCAAACTGACAAAAATCATGGGATGAACAATACTGCACAATGCTTAGAGGGAATTTATAGCTTTAAATATATTGGAAGAGAAAAAGATTTAAAAATCAATTATCTAAGTTTCTACCTCAAGAGGAAAACAACAGTATGGCAAAGACTAGAGATCTCTTCAAGAAAATTAGAGATACCAAGGGAACATGAAAAGATGGGCACGATAAAGGACAGAAATGGTATGGACCTAACAGAAGCAGAAGATATCAAGAAGAGGTGGCAAGAATACACAGAAGAACTGTACAAAAAAGATCTTTACAACTCAGATAATTACAATGGTGTGATCACTCACGTAGAGCCAGACATTCTGGAATGTGAAGTCAAGTGGGCCTTAGAAAGCATCACTACAAACAAAGCTAGTGGAGGTGATGGAATTCCAGTTGAGCTATTTCAAATTCTAAAAGATGATAATGTGAAAGTGCTGCACTCAACATGTCAGCAAATTTGGAAAACTCAGCAATGGCCACAGATCAGTTTTCATTCCAATCCCAAAGAAAGGCAATGCCAAAGAATGCTCAAACTACTGCACAATTGCACTCATCTCACACGCTAGTAAAGTAATGCTCAAAATTCTCCAAGCCAGGCTTCACCAATACATGAACTGTGAACTTCAGATTTTCAAGCTGGTTTTAGAAAAGGCAGAGGAATCAGAGTTCAAATTGCCAACATCTGCTGGATCATCAAAAAAGCAAGAGAGTTCCAGAAAAACACCTACTTCTGCTTTATTGACTATGCCAAAGCCTTTGACTGTGTGGATCACAATAAACTGTGGAAATTTCTTGAAGAGATGAGAACACCAGACCATCTGACCTGTCTCTTGAGAAACTTGTATGCAGGTCAGGAAGCAACAGTTCCAACTGGACATGGAACAACAGACTGGATCCAAATAGGAAACGGAGTATGTCAAGGCTGTATATTGTCACCCTGATTATTTAACTTATATGCAGAGTACATCATGAGAAATGCTGGGCTGGAAGAAGCACAAGCTGGAATCGAGATTGCCAGGAGAAATATCAATAACCTCAGATATGCAGATGACCCCACCCTTATGACAGAAAGTGAAGAGGAACTAAAAAGCCTCTTGATGAAAGTGAAAGAGGAGAGTGAAAAAGTTGGCTTAATGCTCAACATTCAGAAAACTAAGATCATGGCATCCAGTCCCATCACTTCATGGGAAATAGATGGGGAAACAGTGGAAACAGTGTCAGACTTTATTTTGGGGGGCTCCAAAATCACTGTAGATGGTGATTGCAGCCATGAAATCAAAGACGCTTACTCCTTGGAAGGAAAGTTATGGCCAACCTAGATAGCATATTCAAAAGCAGAGATATTACTTTGCCAACAAAGGTCCATCAAGTCAAGGCTATGGTTTTTCCAGTAGTGTATGAATGTGAGAGTTGGATAGTGAAAAAAGCTGAGCATCAAAGAATTGCTTCTTTTGAACTGTGGGGCTGGAAAAGACTCTTGAGAGTCCCTTGGACTGCAAGGAGATTCAACCAGTCCATCCTAAAGGACATCAGTCCTGGGTGTTCATTGGAAGGACTGATGTTGAAGCTGAAACTCCAATACTTTGGCCACCTCATGCGAAGAGCTGACTCATTGGAAAAGACCCTGATGCTGGGAAAGATTGAGGGCAGGAGGAGAAGGGGACAACAGAGGATGACTTGGTTGGATGGTATCACCGTCTCAATGGACATGGGTTTGGGTAGACTCCATGAGTTGGTGATGGACAGGAGGACTGGCGTGCTCCAGTTCATGGGGTCACAAAGTGTCAGACATGCCTGAGAGACTGAACTGAACTGAACTACCTCAAGAAACTGTAAAAACTAGAGGAAACTTACAATAAGCAGAAGTGGAAAACAAATAATAAGAGCAGAAATCCTTTGTTGTGCAAAAGCTTTTAATTTTAATTAGGTCCCATTTGTTTATTCGTGTTTTTATTTCCAATATTCTGGGAGGTGGGTCATGGAGTATCCCGCTTTGGGTTATGGCAGAGAGTGTTTTGCCTATGTTATCCTCTAGGAGTTTTATAGTTTCTGGTCTTATGCTTAGATCTTTGATCCATTTTGAGTTTATCTTTGTGTATGGTGTTAGAAAGTGATCTAGTTTCATTCTTTTACAAGTGGCTGTCCAGCTTTCCCAGCACCACTTGTTAAAGAGGTTGTCTTTTCTCCATTGTATATTCTTGCCTCCTTGCATCAAATATTTTCTGAGCACCGTGTAAGCCCCTCAGAATTGTCATAGCCAAGAAACTAAACTTCCCAAAACACAAACACAACTTCCCTAAACACGGCGGATACCCAAAACACAGCAGACATAGAAACTTTTGAATGTTCTAGTGAATGGGAACTCAGGGTAGGTCTTATTAAGGAAAATAATGATATTGGTTCTTTAATTAACTACACTCAGGAAAGATGCATCTAACCCCTGTGGAGAGACAGAAGTCACCAATATCCTCCCCCTGTCTTCCCCTACTCCTAAAGGAAATTTAGAAACATTAAAAAGAATGACCTCTAGAATCCACATCTCTACTGACTGACTGCCATCTCCTGAGAAGGTGATGTTCAGGTAAGCAAGGCAGCTTTCCTGGCTATGATTCTGTGGGTTCCTGCTGACAAGGGAAATAATTCCAAAACTTCTCTGAGGAAGGAAGAAGTGCCATGAGAGTGTAGATGTCATACGAAGGTATATTCTTCGGTTCTTGTCTCATCACAACAAAGATTTGGAGGGATGGACATTGAAGCCCTCGGTGGGCCACAGCTCTTGGGTCTTGGACAGACTGTGTTACAGCTCTTAAATAAATCAGTGTTATAGCTCCATTTTATTTAGAAGATGGTAGCAGGAGAATCCATCCTCAAAGTGTGAGGGAATGCTGATCCAAAAGCGTGAAGAGCAGCACATGGGGGAGAGAGGAAGAGTCCAACCTCGAAGCATGAGAGGGGGAAAGTGAGCACTTTGGCTCCCCTTTTATATGATTTTTCTGCCCCCCTGGGCCTGTCCTGTGCAAACTGGGCTTAGACAGGAGTGCTGTTCTACCTGAAGTTCTCACTCAGGTCCTCGGGCCTTCCTTTGACCTTCCTTGCTCTATTTTCACGGGCTTTTCCCTTCCTTGTCTTCTAGCCACCACCATTTTCGACTCCTGCTTCCTATTCTAACTACCTAACAGAAAGGGGAAAAAGCTGAATCACAATGTGAACAGAGCTCTAGACTTGAGTTCCTCTCCTGAGAATTAAGTGTAGATAGGGAAACAGAAATGGGTCCACCTTGAGAAAGGAGCTTCTAACACATCCTGGGAGGAGGGCTTCTTCAGGTCCCTGAGAACTTTGACACCTGAGGGCCTTGAGGGTGGAAACCAGGAAAGGTGGGAAAATGAAGCAATTATTAAGATGATTGAAGTAAACAACCTCAAATCAAACCAAACTAAAGGGTAAAAAAAATCCCCCGCACACCCGTTTCCATGAACAATTGGGATTTGTCAAGTGAATGTGAGTTTTACAGTCAAGATTTTGGGGATAATTGCCATAATTCTTCACTCCGCGTGCATATGCACAATGCAAGAAGCCTCAGCTATGCAACGCCTTCCCACACGGGTTCCCTAAAGGAGGTGAAATCATTTACATTGGCTGCCTCCGCATCAACAAACATCAAGAAAGTACAGGAAATTGGGACTTTATGCCTCCTAAGAGCAGCCTTTGGGGCACGTGGGTGTAAACAGATTGATCTTCTAAAAGCTCAGTTTTGATCACCTCATTCCTTTGCTCAGAAACCTTCCACCTCCCCGTTATCTAATAAATTTTGTTTCTACTCCTTTCTTAGCTATCCAAGTCTCACCTTTTGTACCTGTTTTCTCACAGCTGTCCAAAATACTCTCTGGCCTTCAAAAAAGCAGCCATCTCCAGTTAGTACACTTTGTTTGTGCTTTGCCTTGTGCTCTTCCGGCTCTAAAATCCCATTTTCCCACCCTTGCTTTTACTGTGTTCATGCCTGTTGAAAAGAGTTTTCCTTTTTTTAAAAAAAATTTTTTTTCACTGCACTGTGCAGCATGTGGACCTTAGTTTCCTGACCAGGGATCCAGCTAAGGCATTGAAACTATAGAGTCTTAACCACTGGACTGTCAGGGAAGTCCCAAGTTTTTCCTTCTTTGGATCCCCTAAAATGTTTTGCATTTATTCTCTCAATATTTGCTAGTTTTACTTGTGTTAGTTGATAACAACTATTTGAGCAAGCATTTTAGCTCCTCCACTAAATTTTTCATCCCCTTTGAGGCTCTCCTCTAATAACTGTAAATAAAATGATCTAAAAGATCCAGGATGCTACCTTTTTCTGAGTTATGTCCCTTCCAGGGAGATGTCGGTTCATAAAATTCCAACTTTTCTAGGATGGATCCCCGATAACCATATGGGTGATTTGTGATATCTTCTGGCCATAACTGATTATTTGTTTTGGTTGACACCTAAACCATGCATTTGACCTTGTGTATCTTAGAATTTTAACTAAGAGACATAAGAATTAGAGGCTGATGGCGACTAAGCCTTATTAACGGTGGTTCCCTAAAGAGACGGTTTGTAAATTTCTGTACCCGAGTTGCCAAATATATCCTGTTTTGTCCAATCTAATGACACATTATTTGACTCTCCTTTGAATGCTATGAAGACATTCGCATATCCTTCCAAAAATTTTCCTTGTTGCTTAAGCTAGCTCAAATTGACTTCCTTTACTTTTGTCAACAGCAGCAACAAAAAATTCACTAGTATATTTAGCTCTTATTGTAGTGGTTCAAAAATCTATTGAATAAAGAATGATAGGATTGAGTAGAGGTTGTTGGTAGTGATGAAAAAATAAGAAAATGTATCAAGAGATTTGAGAATATTCAAATTTTGGAGTCAGGGGGAGATAGAGTCATTTTGGCCTTTGGATATAAATATTTTCCAAAGGAGAATCATGGTATATTTGAATTTCTTATAAATAGTGCATGGTCTTCTAAAATCTGAGTTGTCACATATTTCTTGATATCAATTGTTACCTCAGTGTAATATATGAGGAACTAAAATGTGGAAGGAAATAAAGAGGGACTGGATGGGGAAAGGGAGAGACCTTGCTTTTAAGCAGTTTACAATCTCTTCTGACACTGCAAGATACATAATTATGATAAAATCACTTCTCCAGTCTTAGGTCTAGAAGCAAGTTCTGAGACAGAGATTTGGGCATGTGATGTAATGATAGAATGTTCTGAACAAAACCCTAAGCCAGGAGGAAAAGAAGATAAGGAAACAGAAAGAGCACAGCACTGATGTGGTTTCAGCTACAAACTGGTCCTGGTCCAATCTACTAGGGGCAAGGGTGATGTTGGTGGGCTCTGGAGCATAATCCCCATCACAGATACGTTCCTTCTAGAGGCAAAGGGACTACCTCTATATCCCCTTATTAGTCAGGTATGGGCTATGGGCAGCCTAGGTGGGTGGCAGGTCTCTCCTAGAGTAGGAGACTCCCTTTACAGAGGACAGTTCTTTGGAGAAGATGTATAGTCATGAATCCCTTGGCCAAAAATACTCCAGAGCAGGTATGGGATGGGTGCAGGGACCCAGTTAAAGGGAATAAAGAGAACCTGAAATGGGGAGCTACAGTATCTACTGCCTCTCACTTAGAATGCACTCAGTGCTTTTGGAGTAAGGCTCAAGGTCTTCTACGAAGTATCTATAGCACAAAAGCTTGGAAGCCGAGGTAAAGTGAAAAAAGTGAAAGTGTTAGTCATTTAGTGGTGTCTGATTCTTTGCGATCCCCTGGGCTATGGCTCACCAGGCTTCTCTGTCCATGGAATTCTCCAGGCAAGGATACTGGAGTGGATATTCCTTTCTCCAGGGGATCTTCCCAACCCAGGGATTGAATCTGGGTTTCCTGCATTGCAGGCAGGTTTTTTACCCTCTGAGTCACCAAGAAAGCCAAGGTAAGTACCCCTCAAAAATGTGGTGGACAAGAACTCCATTCTTTTCCTGACTATAGACTGTATCCATTGTGAAACTAATGAGATCCATAAGAATTTGGTATAAACCTTGAATAGCCACGTTTTGCTGAAAACACAAAGTTGCTGAAAAGTGAGTTCAGCTAAATGCTCAGGTCACTGTGGTGGTCGTGGTGAAGAGAAGTTCTATCTGGACCCCACCAGCTGGAGTGTCTCAGGCCATGTAGCCTACAAATGCATATTTTCTCCTTTGCTCAAAGGCCTTATATGTCTCATCCCACATTAGGATTTTAATCTGTAGCTATCTTTTCAGAAGAAATAATCTCAAATCAAATAAATTCAGAGTTTTAATGTGACTCCCTTGTCACCTTGCTTCCTGATATTTTTCCCTATTCTGTTCCTTTTCCACTCTTTAATCTAGATTTTTAATCTATATCTTTCCCTTCAGTGATCACCCTTAAAAGGAGTCCTGATATACACAAGTGTGTCTTTAAATTCAAAGTGATACTTAGCTTTCCCAGTTCCCTCAGTTTCTCAAGTTAGTGTTCCCTCCTCCTTCTCCCCTGTAGTTGTCTCCATCTCCCCATCTGATATAAACCTAAGGTCAAATCATTTTGCTGGTTTTTCCATTTGGCAGTTGTCATACATTCCCCACTGCTTTATTAAGCACCTCTATGGCCTCAGGAAACTCTCCTTATTCATCTGCAATAAGCCCATTATTTAAAGACACTGAAGAAAGAATAATTTATAGGCACTCCCAATTAGAATAATGTCTGGTTTAAAAATTATGAGTTCCATCACTTAATGCCTTTGGCTTGATTTGGCTCTTTCTTCATGAACTTAGCTTGCCCCTGACCCAGCATGAGTAACTGGATAGCAATATGAAGACAGCTTTTGGAAAATTCCACCTGTTTAAGATCAACTCGATTTGAAATGAACAAATATTTTTAGACGTGAAGCTGGTGGACCAGTGAGGTGGTATGAGACACAAGCGATTACCCCTTCAGCTGCGTAATAAAAGCAGAAAGGTGAACATCTGCATTTAACTTCACTGAGCTAGCTGCTAATGTTTCTTAAGAATTCTTTCTCTAGAACTCTTCTTCCTAATCTAGGCTTCCCTAGTGGCTCAGCTGGTAAAGAATCCACCTGCCAAGGCAGAAGATGCAAGAGACACAGGTTCAGTCCCTGGGTCAGGAAGATTCCCCCTAGAGAAGGAAATAGCAACTAACTCCATTATTCTTGTCTGGGAAATCCCATGGACAGAAAAGGGCTACTGTCCCTGGGGTTACAAAGAGTTTGACACAACTGAGCTAAGGCATGTGCAGATGTACACACAGACAAATGTACATACACACACACTCACATACTGCTTTCCAATCTAAAAACTGCCACATATCACTCCCTATTCTACATACCACTCTAAAGAAATATCTTTTCTTTAGAGAAGAAGCTGCTTCTATTGGTCTGATCTTTTCTTTAGAGAAGAAGCTGCTTCTATTGGTCTGGGGAACCTTACAAAACTAATCATTAGCATTCTCCTACACGCTGGTGGAATTGTAAATGAATACCATTTGGAAAGCAATTTGATGAACTTTAAAGTCCTCATGCCCTTTGACCCAGAGCTCAAGCATTTCTAGGAGATGAACCTAAAAAATGATCAGAAGTACAGGTAAAGATTTATCTCCAAAGATATTCACAGCAGGCTTACTTATAATAGGGGAAGGGGAAGGATATGCACAATAAGTTAAAAAGAAATGATCCCTAAGTGAAATAATCTACATCCATTAAATCAGAGATTGTGAAGAAATTTATAATGGGACAAGAAAATGCTTATGATGCAATGCTAAGAAAAAAAAGAACAAAAAATTTGAAGCTAAAACATTTTCAAACATCTATATCAAAAGGAGGAATGAAATATTTAAAAATGTTGAATGTTAGATCCAACCGCAGTTACTAACTAGGCTATGGATTGTGGATGACTTCTTTTTCTTCTTTAACCTTTTCAGTATTTTCAATAATTTTGAAAATGTTTGATAATTTTGAAAATGACTGTGTGTAATTTTGTCAGTTCAAATAAAACAAAAAATAAGTCAGTTTAAATTACAAAGTTGATGGTATTACCAAAGCTGTCTCTTCAGATAGAGCTCAGAGGAATTTGGGAAGTTTCCTTAAGGGGACAGAAGAAGAGGGTGTGGGATACAGGCGAGGAAGAGAGAACAAAAGGAAAGAAGGGCAAAACCCTTAATTGCACTTGCCCCACGGTAAGGCCTCAAGCCAGCTATTTATGCATCCTCCAGAACTGCTGTCTAAATCACTTGCCTTCAACTGGAAAAGATACACTTTCCTTAAGGAAAAGGCATAAAAAGACCCTGATGCTGGGAAAGATTGAAGGCAGGAAAAGAAGGAGATGACTGAGGATGAGATGGTTGGATGGCATCACTGACTCAATGGACATGAGTTTGAGTAAACTCCGGGAGTTGGTGATGGACAGGGAAGCCTGGCGTGCTGCAGTCCATGGGGTCGCAAAAAGTTGGACACGAATGAGTGGTTGAACATTAAGATGTCATTGGGTTCACAGCTTAACTTTTAGGAGTAAAACTATTTTAAATGTTTCCTAGAAAGAGTCTTCCTAAAAAGAAAATCTGCCCTATCAGCCCCCAAGGACAAGGTTATTAATTCTACTGCATTAACTTTTTAAATTTTAAATGATGGTAAGGAGACAGCAGTGACATAGAGGCAAAATTCAGTTTAACAACACTTTGATAAGATTATTATTGATTCATTTTATGATAGTATTACCAGACCAGTATCAAAAACAGTCTAATTTGACTCCCTCAGTTTATAGGTATGAAACTAATATCCACAGATACAAGAAAACTTTACGTTTGACTTGGCAATAAAAATTCCAGCTTTGTCTCCAAGTTCAAAATATCTTTCCATCATATCATGCTACTCTACCATTTTGCCATCTACTGAAAAAATCTAGAGGAATGATTCTACCACATAGGAAGATTAAGTTTAACCAGTTTATACTGTAAATTATCTGATTTCTTCTTCAATTCAATCATATTGTCACTGACTGCAAAGGACTGAATTGTGTTCCCCACCCTTCCATTTATGTATTGTAGCCCTAACTCCCAACATGAAAGTATTTGAAGGTGGGGCCTTTGAGAGGTAATTGGGTTTAGATGAAACCATGAGGGCGGGGTCCTCATAATAGGATTAAAGCCCTTAGAAGAAGAAACTGTTCTTTCTCTCTCATCCATATGGGAATGCAACAATAAAGCCATCTGCAAACCAGGAAGAGGATTCTCACCAGGGTCTGACCAGGCTGACACCCAGATCTCAGACTTCTCAGCCTCCAGAATTGCAAGAGAGCAGTGTCTGTTGTTTAAGCCAGTGTTGTTGGTTAGTCATTAAGTTGTGTTCAACTCTTTGTGATGCCATGGAATGTAGCCTACCAAGCTCCTTTTTCCACAGGTTTTTCCAGGCAAGAATACTGCAGTGGGCTGCCATTTCCTTCTCCAGGGGATCTTCCTGACCCAAAGATTGAACCCATGTCTACTGCACTGATAGGCAGACTCTTCACTGCTGAGCCACCATTAAAGCCTCACTAAGTCCATGGTATTTTGTTATAGCAGACCAAACTGACTAATATACTGATGTAGCCAGATTTTTGACATGTAAGAGGCCCTTGGTTAGGTAATTCTTTTCCTGCCTTTCTTTATTTGCACACAAATCTATTATTAGAAAGTAAATTTCCTATGTGCCAGAATTTAATAAAGCATAGTTACCTAATGCAAAGTTTGCTTCTATACATTCAAAGCAGTTCAGTTGTTTGAAGGGAACACATTTTTAAATATGACACCTGCTGATGGTCACTGGTAGTCACAATATGAGGTAAAAACTCATATGTACAGAGTCTATTATAAATGCTTTCTATGGATTATCTCATTTCGATAAGTTGATAGCCCTATTAGATAGATACTATCGTAGAAAAAAAGTAAATTTAACTAGTTAACTAAAGTTAACTAATCACACAGGTGGATTTGGGATCTGAATCTAGTTAAGCTTGATTCCATTGTCCAAGTGCTTAACAGCTCTGCTATCTTGTCTTTCAATGAAAAGAATGTTCCATCTGTCTTTAATATTGATCAAATAATTGTTTCAAGGCCTTGTAGAAAGAATGCTTGAACATATGAACTGAGGAACCTAGGAAGGAACCTAGGAAGGAACCTAGGAAGGGCCCTTGTAAGTAATGACACTTCTAGCCTTGACCAAAACACAAACAAACAGTCATCATCAGTAAGCAGAATTTTAGACTTAGAGAGAGAACCTGGTATAAAAGAAGAAAAAGAAACAGGAAAGGGAAAATAGAATTTTCAGTGGTTGGTATATACAGACAGAGGGTAATTCACAATGACCACATCTCCCATTCATATGTGATCCCTATGGATCACAGCCTTGTAGTGGCAAAGGGCTTGCATAACTCAGTGAAGCTCTGAGCCATGCTGGAGTTGGACCATAAAGAAGGCTGCATGCCAAAGAATTGATGCTTTTGATTGTGGTGCTGGAGAAGACTCTTGGGAGTTTCTTAGACAGAAAGGAAATCAAACCAATCAATCCTAAAGGAAATCAACCCTAAATATTCATTAGAAGGACTGATGCTGAAGCTCCAATATTTTGGCTACCTGATGCGAAGAGCACTCATTGGAAAAGAACCTGATGCTGGGAAAGATTGAAGGCAGGAGGAAAACGGGGTAACCGAAGGTCAGATGATTTGACAGCATCACTGACTCTGCACATGTGTTTGAGTAAACTCTGAGAGACAGTAGAGGACAGGGAAGCCTGGTGAGCTGCAGTCCATGAGATCACAAAGAGTCGGACATGACTTAAAAGCAACAATAATTGCACTAGAAAGTACTAGTTGCTTTCCTAAATCCATTTCCCAGTTTGGAAAAGCACCAGTTCCTTCATAACCTATGCTCTATATCTTAATTTTTTCAGTTACATAAGCTAACACATCCACTTTAGTGTTTAAGTATGTCTGGGTTGAGTTTTCTGTTTCTGAGTCAAACTTTCTACCTAGTATAGCTGACTTAGATCACAGCTCCAGCACCAGGTTTTATATATGTTCCATACCCAGTGCTAAATAGATACCTTCATAGATGATTGATTCAGAGTTACTATTCCATTATTTAAGTCATTTATATCTCAGTTGGTCTCAAAGATTTTGACTGCAGTATTAATTTCCTGTTATTGCTATCACAAATTACCACAAACTTGGTGATTTAAAGCAACATACATTTATTCTCTTACAGTCTAGAGGCCAGAAATCTGAAATCAGTTTCCCTGGGCTAAAGTCAAGGTGTCAGCAGAATTGATTCCTTCTGGAGGCTCTTAGGAATGATCTGTTTCCTTGCCTTTTCTAGCTCCTGGAAGCTGCCTTCATTCCTTGATTTATGATCCCTGTAACCTCTTGCTTCTTTTGTCACATTTCCTACTTCTTCTCTAGTCAAATATCCCCTAATTCTCTCTTATAAGGATGCCTGTGACTACATTTAGGGCTCACCTGGACAATCCAGGGAACTTCCCTGATGGCCCAGTGGTAAAGAATCTGTCTGCCAGTGTAGGAGATGGGGATTTGATCCTTGAGTTGGGAAGATCCCTAGGAGGAGGACATGGCAACGCACTCCAGTATTCTTGCCTGGGAAATCCCATGGACAGAGGAGCCTGGCGGGCAATAGTCCATGGGGTTGCACAACTTAGTGACTGAGCACATGCACTCGGGAAAGCAGATAATCCAGAATAATCATCCATTCTCAAGACTCTTGCTCTGATGACATCTACAAAACCCTCATATCCAAATAAGATAGCATTCAGGGGTTCCAAGGACTAGGACTTGGATATCTCTGGGGGTCATTGTTTAACCTCTCATAATCGCCTGACTTTAAATTTGAAAAAAATAGTCAAAAGCAGGCATTTAAATTCTTTTGTTTATTTGGTTGTTTTTATCCCACACATGAGTGAATTCCCACTCATTTGACTTTCTCCATTTGACTTATTTCATGCAGCATAATACCTTCAAATTCTGTCCATGTTGTCAGAAATGACAGTGTCTCGTTATTTCCTTATGGTTGAGTAGTAGTCCATCCCACATATACACCATATCTTCTTTATCTATTAACCCACCAGCGGACACCCGGGTCGTCTCCATATTTTGGCTATCGTAAATGGTGCTGCAGTAGACACAGGCTTTTCGTGTTCTCTGGACGAGCACCCAGAAGCGGACTAACTGGATCGCATCTAATTCTACTCTTAGTTTTGGAGGGGCCTCCTCGCTGGTTTCCATAGCTGCTGCAACAACGTGCAACCTCACCGGCAGTGTCTAAGGATCCCCTTTTGTCCATATCTTCCCTAACCTTCTTTTCTTATCTTTTTGACAACAGCTCTTCTAACAAGTGTGAGGTGATATCTCATTGTAGTTTTGATTTGCATTTCCCTAATTATTAGTGATGTTGAGCATCTTTTCATGTGCCTATTAGACATCTGTATGTCTTTAGAGAGGTTCTATTCAGATCATCTGCCTACTTTTTAATTGTTGTTGTTGTTGAGATATATGAATTCCACATATATTTTGGATATTAACCCCTTGTAGGGCAAATGGAAAATCAGGTACATTTAAGATCTTGAAAATATCTGAAAATCCCCAATACCTTCATTTTGAAGATATAGAAACAAAGACCTAATGAGGTGATGTATTCAAGACCACATAGCCATAACTAGAAATAAGGCCTTTTGAGTCCAAGACATATACCTTGATAGTCTGCTATGTGCTTGTCACAATTTAAAGTGTAATTCATAATTCAAATTATCATACATTTTAATTTTTGTTCATATAAGAAAGTTACAAAATTTTGCCAAACTTAGCCAAATAAACCTCAAATCAAAAAATAGTTAAAATCATCTCTAAGCTCTCTGGAATTCTGTACCAAATTAGCTTCTGGGTGACTTTGATTTTTATACTGATAATTTCTCCTGAAATTTTGTACATTTTCTAGCTTTTACCAATTTAGTCAATAATTGTGTAAGAATGCCATTACACAATATATTGAAAAAGGCCAAAGTAATTTCATCATCCTATATTTGTCTTGTTTCATTTATCTCATCTTGAGTGTGCAGTGAGCATAATGATGTCCTCTACTCAGTAAATCTGTTTTCAATGGACTGAACCACTCTAGATCTTTCAGTTACTTCAAAGTACATCATAGTTTCAAATACACTGATCTACCATTGCACTTCTTTTTAGAATGCCTGGTAAACAGGACTGGATTTTCCCCATAAGTACAGCATTAGACATAATTTTATACAAATGTATATTTGTAGTAAATCATTTGTGCCACATTTTGGCTTGAGTCAGCATTGAGGTATGTGAAGGGTGATGTTTTGGGTCTCAAAAATGAGTAAGCTGTGTCCTCAATAATGTTCTGTGTTTGTTACATGCCTTTTTAAGCTAGCATCGTTATAGACTTGCTCCTTGTAGTTACTGTCTAGTCAAAATGCAGAGTTCATTGAATTACTTGAAAACAAGCTAACATTAGTTTGGCAAATATTGTTGCTCTAACAAACATAATTTTTTCATTATAGGGAACAACTTCCAAAAGTATCCTATGAGAAAGAAAGCTTCTCACATCCTGATTACTCATCCCTATAAAACAATCCCCTAGATTTTCATGACAAAAACAGATTCACTTCTTTTTTCCCCCATAGATGCAGAGGCAACAAAAATAGTAGTAAAAATATGTAACTTATTAAAATCCAAGAGTTTACTATGGACCAGGCTCAGAATTGGGAATATCCAAATTCATCATTTGAAGGAGGGAAGCCTGGTGTGCTGCAGTTCATAGGGTCACAAAGAGTGGATGTGACTTAGCAACTGAATGACAACACATTTGTCCTTATATTCAATGTTCATGTTGCAGGAAGGGGGACCCCTTCCAGGGCCCAAAACTAGGCTCTTGTCTAACACTCGGAAATGAATTGTCAAGGAGACACATGTGCTGACCAAGCAAGAGACTTTATGGGAAGGGCATCCGGGTGGAGAGCAGTAGAGTAAGGGAACCCAGGAGAAGTGCTCTGCTGCGTGGCTCAGTCTCCGGTTTTATGGTGATAGGATTAGTTTCCAGGTGGTCTTTGGCCAAACATTCTAATTCAGAGTCTTTTCTGGTGGCACACTCATCTCTCAGCCAAGATGGATGCTAGCGAGAGGGACTCTGGGAAGTGGACCGACACGCGGTATCTCATTTAGACCTTTCCCATACTCTTCCAGTTGGTGGTGGCTTATTAGTTCCGTATTCCTTATCAGGATCTCCTGTCATAAAACAACTCATGCAAATGGTTACCATGGTGCCTGGCCAGGGTGGACGGTTTCAATCAGTGTGCTTCCCCTAACATTCAGAGTATCCTGGGAGTGTGAATACCATTATCCCACTTTATAGAAGAGAGAATTCAGGCTTTTGGACTTATGGAATTAGCCCAAAGTCACAGTGAAAGTGTTAGTCACTCAGTCTTGTCCTACTCTTTGGGGCTCCATGGACTGTCGCCTCCCAGGCTCCTCTGTCCATGGAATTCTCCAGGCAGTAATACTGGAGTGGGTTGCCATTTCCTTCTCCAGGAGATATTCCTGACCCAGGGATTGAACCTGGGTCTCCCTCATTGTGGGCAGACTCTTTACCGAATGAGTCACCAGGGAAGACCCCAGCTATCTATTTATATGTAATCAACAGTCTCAAAACAAGTGGCTTAAAACAATACCTGTTCTCACAGTTATTGTGGCTTCCCTAGTTGATTTTCCAATGGTTTCCCTGGGTTCATTAATGTGGCTGAAGGCAGCTGGAGAGCAGCTAGGAGCAGGGCTGAACTGGGGATGGCTGCACCTCTCTTTCCCTCTGTGAGCTTACCTTATTGAACTATAGTTTATTTACGATATTGTGTCAGTTTTAGGAATCAATGTCAGATTCTTCTTCCTTTTATCTCAGTTCCTATTAACAGATACATCATGTTCAAGTTTCTTCAAAAACATGAAAGACATGCTAATACACAGGAAAACAATCTGAAGATATAGAGCAAGCAAGAGGACCAGATTCATGTATAACACAAACTTTGGAATGCTCAGGTAATAAATTTAAAATAACTATGATTGATATACTAAGAACCCATGGCAAAAAATAGACATTACATAAGGTAGATGAGTAATGTAAATAAAGAGATGGAAACTTTAAGAAAAGATCAAAGGAAATGTTAGAAATAAAATATGTTGTAATAAAAATAAAGAATGCCTTTGATGAGCTTATCAGTTAACTGGACATGGCCAAGGGAAAAAAAATCAATGAATGTGAAGGTGTAAATATAAACTTTCCACACTGTAATACAAAGAGAAAAAAATAATAGGTGGGGAAAAAGCAGAATCTGCAAGAGCTGTGAAAAAATTTCAAAAGCTATAACATATGCATAATTAGAATACCAAAAGTAAGAGAGAGAGAAAAGAAGAAATACTAAAGTAATAATGGTGAAGAATTTTCTAAACTTGATGACTGACACCAAACCACAGATCCAGGAAGCCAGATAATCACAGGTAATACCAAGCAGGATAAAGACCAAAATATCTACGTCAAGGCATATCATATTTGAACTGCAAAAAACAAAAGATATAGAGAAAATCATGAAAGATATAGAGAATAAAAACACCTTTCTTGTAGAAGAACAAGATAAGAATTATAGCAGATGTCTCATCAGAAATCACATAAATATTTCATCCCATTCTCTCCTTAAGTATTAAAAAAAAACAAATCCACCAATCTAGAATCCTGTATAAAGTGAGATTAATCTTCAAAGGTGAAAGACTTTCTCAGAACAAAAATTGAGGGAATTCATCACCAGCAGTCTTCCCATACTAGAAACATTAAAAGACATTTTTTAGGGAGTAGGAAAATGGTATAGGTCAGAAGTTTGAATCTACAGAAAAAGGAAGAGTATTGGGGGAAAAAATAAATAATGAAAAAAATTATTTTATTTATATATATATATATATTATTATTATTATTAGGGTCTCACAGCTTATGGGATTTTAATTCCCTGACCAGGGATTGAACCCAGGTCTTTGGTAGTGAGAGTGCAGAGTCCTAACCACTGGACTGCCAGGAAATTCCCTATTTTTCTATTCTTAGTCTATGGAAAACAGTGTGGAGGTTCCTTAAAAAACTGCAAATAGTCCTGCCATATGACCCAGCAATCCCACTGCTGGGCATATACACCGAGGAAACCAGAATTGAAAGAGACACGTGTACCCCAATGTTCATCGCTGCTTTATTTACAATAGCCAGGACATGGAAGCAACCTAGATGCCCATCAACTGATGAATGGATAAGAAAGCTGTGGTACATATACACAATGGAATATTACACAGCATTAAGAAAAAATTCATTTGAATCAGTTCTACTCAGATGGACGAAACTGGAGCCCACTATCCAGAGTGAAGTAAGCCAGAAGCAAAAACAACAATACAGTATATTAACGCATATATATGGAATTTAGAAAGACGGTAACGAGAACCCAGCATGCGAGACAGCAAAAGGAATGCAGATGTATAGAACAGACTTGTGGCCTCTGTGGATGAGGGAAAGGGTGGGATGATATGGGAGAATGGCATTGAAACATGTTAATTATCATATGTCTAATCAATCGCCAGCCCAGGATTGATGCTTGGGGCTGGTGCAACGAGATTTCCCGGGGGGGAGGGA
Source organism: Antilocapra americana (assembly GCA_007570785.1). NCBI lineage: Eukaryota > Metazoa > Chordata > Mammalia > Artiodactyla > Antilocapridae > Antilocapra > Antilocapra americana. The sequence goes on from ML660216.1 coordinate 1,887,228, forward strand.
GGAGGGAGGGGGGGTCTGGAGGGGGAGCATATGTAAACCCATGGTGATATCATGTCATTGTTTGGCAAAACTAATAAAAATAAATTAAAAAAAATAACCACTGTTTAAAGTAATAACAGTAATCTTGTATTGGGTAATCTCAGCATATGAATAAGTAAAATGAATGACAGCAATGTCATAGGAAATGGGAATATTCTGTAATGCATTAACTGCATTGCAAGTGAAGTGGTATAGTGTTATTCAAAAGTGTTAATCAAGAGAGGTATTGGAATTATTCAACATTCTCAATTAAAAACAAAAAGGCAAAAAAAGGAGTAAAAAGAAACAAAGAAAAAGTGCAATAAATAAAAAGTAGTTGTACACATACAGTAAATATAACCTCACTATAAATAACCACTTTAAATGTGAATGGCCTAACTACAGTAATTAAAAATCAGAGTTTCAAAGTGTGTTAAAAAAAAAGAAAGTTATTTAAAGAAAATCACTTTTGAAATAAAAATAGGTAAATGAAAAAGGAATAGTGAAAGATATGCCATGTTAACAATCAAAACAAAACTGAAATAGTTGTATTAATTTCAGACAAAGCAGGACAGAACAAGAAAACTTACCAGAAATAAAGAGGAGTTTTACATAAGGATCAATTCTCTAAGAAGACATCATAATCTTACAAATGTATAGACTTAACAACAGAACATCAAAATAAATAAAGGAAAAATTGATAAAGCTGTGAGGAGAAATAGAAAAATTTACTAGCATATTGGTTAAAGGGTACAAACTTCCAGCTGTAAGATGAATAAGTTCTGGGTATCTAAGGCAGAGCATATTGACTATTAATATAATTAACAGTACTATATTGTATACTTGAAAGACATTAAAAGAGTAAATCTTAAGTGTTATCACTGTACACAAATGGTCCTTATAGGAGGAGATAGACGTGTTAGCTAATCTTATTGTAGTCATTTTGCTGTATATGCTAGGTTGCTTTAACAGTGTCCAACTCTTTGCAACCCTATGAACCTATGGACTGTAGCCTGCCAGGCTTCTCTGTCCAGGAATGAATACTAGAGTGGGTTGCCATATCCTCCTTGATTTTGCAATATATACCTTATCAAATCAAATCATTACATTGTATACCTTAAACTTACATATGTCATATTTTTATGTCAGTTAAGCTAGAAAAAATGCAAAGAGAGACTGTAGACTCATTACCCCACCCAGGTTCCTTTGTGCCCATAATATTTTACAACCTGGGCTTCCCTGGTGGCTCAGATGGTAAAGAATCCACCTGCAATGCAGGAGACCTGAGTTCGATCCCTGGGTTGGGAAGATACCCTGGAGGAGGGGATAAAACCCGCTCCAATATTCTTGCCTGGAGAATCCCAATGGAGAGAGGAGCCTGGAGGGCTACAGTCCATGGGGTCGCAAAGAGTCAGACATGACTAAGCGACTAAGCACATGTGTTTTCTTAATGTCTGCATCGATATAATCAAAGTACCCAGTAACGTATATTTTATATACTAGATTGAAAAGAACCATAGCCTCTCATCAAGAAGGATATAAAATGGGGAAAATGGAAATTTAAAGCACTCTAAGATAATAATTTGGACCATAAAGGGAACAAAAGGAAAGCTATTATGTAAATACAAAGGGGCTTAAATTTGAAATAAAGGGTGTTAGATATACAATTTAGATATTAACAAAAGGAGAGGGAGCTGATTTTAAAGTATTCTGCCCATTAAGATGATTTCTTAATTCTGTCTGAATATTAGCCTTCACCTGGTAGGGCCTAATGGTGTGGTAATTGACCTCACCCCATCTATACCCCTAAGTTCAGTATCAACATTGAAAAGCTCAGGGGCCAGACAGACAGAAATCAGCATTATTACTGACAAAGCTGATTGCAAGAAGTGGCTCAGATGGGTTTTCTAATATTTGTCTTTCTAATCAAGAGCTCCAAACGGTCTCACCTGAGTGAGAGTGTGGCTATAAAAGATGATGTAATCTATGTATCTGAGTCAATGCTAAAGAGGTGGATGAACCTAGAGCCTATCATATAGAGTGAAATACATCAAAAAGAAAAAAACAAATATCATATATTAATGCATGTATTTTGCGTGTATATATATAAACACATAACAATGCATGACTTGGCCAACAAAAGTCCGTCTAGTCAAAGCTATGGTTTTTCCAGTAGTCATGTATGGATGTGAGAGCTGGACTATAAAGAAAGCTGAGTGCCAAAGAACTGATGTTTTTGAGCTATGGTTTTGGAGAAGACTCCTGTGAGTCCCTTGGACTGCAAGGAGTTCCACTGTCTATCCTAAAGGAAATCAGTTTTGAATATTCATTGGAAGGACTGATGCTGGAGCTGAAACTCCAATACTCTGGCCACCTGATGTGAAGAACTGACTCATTTGAAAAGACCCTGATGCTGGGAAAGATTGAGGGCAGGAGGAGAAGGGGACAACAGAGGATGAGATGGCTGGATGGCATCACCGATTCAATGGACATGGGTTTGGGTGGACTCCAGGAGTTGGTGATGGACAGGGAGGCCTGGTGTGCTGTGGTTCATGGGGTCACAAAGATTTGGACACGGCTGAGTGACTGAACTGAACTAAACTGAATGCATATATATGGAATCTAGAAATATGGTACTGACCTATTTGCAGGGCAGCAGTGAAGATGCAGACAAAGAGAACAGACTTATGGGCATGAGGGGTGGGTTGGAAGGAGAGGATGGGACAAATGGAGAGAGTAGCATGGAAACACATACACTAACATATGTAAAATAGATAGCCAGTAGGAAGTTGCTGTATGACTCAGGGATCTCAAGCCGGGACTCTGTGAAAACCTAGAGGGGTGGGATGGGGTGAGAGGTGGGAGGGAGGTTCAAAAGGAAGGGACAAATGTATAACTATGGCTGATCCCATGTTGATATATGGCAGAAACCAACACAATCTTGTAATTATCCTTCAATTAAAAATAAAAAAACAAAACAAACAAATACGATGCATTCTATATTAAAGTTCCTCACTTCTGCAGTACAGAGTGAAGGACTGAATATTCAAATGGATAACAGCCAGACCATATGTAAAGACAGAACTCTGATCCGGAACCCGCAGAACCTAGCCCAGGAAGCCAGCCTACTATCTGCAAGTCAGACTTCACGAAGTCAGAATGCTCTCTAGTAACTGGTCCAGGAAGCTAAACAATAATGCCTGTAAAGATCAGTCCAAAGTGGCCACAACTTGTTTAAACAGTTGACAGTTTCCCCAGTGTTCATTCCTACTTCCAGTGTAGGACCTACTGTGTGTGCATACTAAGTCGCTTCAGTCATGGCTAACATTTTGTGACTCTATGGACTGTAGCCTGCCAAGCTCCTCTGTCCACGGGATTCTCCAGGCAAGAATACTGGAGTGGGTGGCCATTTCCTCCTCCAGGGGATCTTCCTGACCCAGGGATCGAACCCAAGTCTCTTACTTCTCTGGCATCGGCAGGTGGATTCTTTACCACCAGCACCACCTGGGAAGCCCATTCCCTTCTCCAGGCAATTTTCCTGAACCAGGGATCAAACTGGTCTCCTGCCTTGCAGACTTTTTACTGTTGGAGCCACTAGGGAGAAAGCCAAACCTGCAGCCCTAATCAGTCCCTTGGATGCTCCACTTCTTTATTTGCTCACAGCTTCCCTAGGCCAACAGCCTCCAGTCAGGGCACACCTGAGGTCTTCTCTTTTTTCCACGTCACACCTCTGCCAAAATACCAACTGATGGGGGCCCATTTCCTTTCTATGACAAGTTCTGAATAAGTAGCCCTTATCATTCTCATTTAGTGAGTCTTTGTTTATTTCCACAGGAGAGAGAAAAGGAGAAAGTTCGCAGGTTCTCTCTGTCAAGGATAGCCTAGACCCTGACTTGGCCTTGGTGCAGAGAAGTTAGGAGCAAAAATAGATGCAAAGGTCTCCCAATATTAATCTCTGAAAAAGAGAATAGTTTCTGCTGGGCTGCTCAATCCTGCTCCTCAATTTTACTGATTGAATGCACCCCTTCCAATACCTTGGAAATCAATAGTGAGTTATGAGTGGAGAGGAGGAGGTGGAGGTGAAATTTCTTTCCCTGTAGGATATGTGAGGAGTAGGAAATAAGTCTAATCTTTTTGTTGTTGTTGTTATTTTCTTTACATTATCACGTTGGTTTTGCCATACACTGACATGAATCTGCCATGGGTATACATGTGTTCCCCTTCCAGAACCCCCCTCCCACCTCCCTCCCAATTCCCTCTCTCTGGGTCATCCCGGTGTACCAGCCCTGAGCACCCTGTATCAAGCACCAAACCTGGGCTGGCGATTGATTTCACATATGATAATTTACATGTTTCAATGCCATTCTCCCATATCATCCCACCCTTGCCCTCTCCCATAGAGTCCAAAAGACTGTTCTATACATCTGCGTCTCTTTTGCTGTCTCACATACATATACACATGGAATATCACTCAACCATTAAAAAGAATACATTTGAGTCAGTTCTACTGAGGTGGACGAAACTGGGGCCTGTTATACAGAGTGAAGTCTAATCTTAATGTATAGTATTCGGTCTCTGCAACTTTAATTCTTTCATGTCTCAACACTATGTATGGTGGTATTATCAACATCATCACCATCATCATGATCAAAGGGAATATACTGGAATCAAATAAAAACCAAGAAACTAGTAGCTCCCCTAACAGGCTATTCTGTGTTATCCCAGAGTTATTCTACCCAGAATTCTCCCCCTGCTTAAAATCTACATAATCAGGAAATGATTACTAAGTTCAGTTGGACTTCAAACCCCTCTAAAAATCAATACAGGACCCATACATAAAGTTACTTTTTCTTAATGCTCCCTGATTTATGGAGAAAGGAAAGAACAGAGCAAGTATCCACTCCCCATAGGGTGAATTACTGGATTCCACAGTCCAAGAATGGAGAGGGGAGTAGATGAGGATTTCCCTAGTATCAATATCTTTTGCAATAAAATAGGTGAGACAAAGATGATTCATTATATAACAACAGCTTGCCAACAGCTTCCCTGGGTGAACAATATAGACACAGCTTGTTCTCAGTTTTCCATTTGGAGTGAGCTCAAAATACAAGAAAGGAATTCATATACAGTCATGGCTGTCAAAACTAAGAAACTTCTCAAAGGCTCAAGAAAGCCATCGTGAGACTAAGTAGGACTCATTTTGATGCTCTCAATTCAGAACAAAAAACAAATTTATACTTGTAGAAATGTCTTGATTGGATAAATAATAGCATCTCTTCATTGTCAAAATAATTTGTATTAAAACTCAGTTTGGACAATGCAATAAATAAAGTGCCTTTCTTAGCACATTGTGTCCTGATCATGATGAAAAGTGTGATTAAACCTTGTCTGTCTCCTAACATGATTAAGAAGGATCAGTTATTAGATAAAGGTGTAGAACAAAGACAGATCATCTCCATCAGATGCAGAAAGTCACTGCCTACTCAAATGCTCCCAAGTTGAGGGTACAAATGACACCACAGCACACTCCTGAGGTGGCCACAGAGCTTAAAGAACAATTTGAGTCTTTGTATAAACAGCAGAGTGTCACTGGTTTGAGAGAGGGTAAATGAGTGGATAAATGCTAGAATAAACTTGTGCAGAGTAAGAGACTACTGCTACAGAGAATCAACTCTAAAATGTAAGGATATTTTACATGTGATCCAAACCTTTTCATCTCTATTCATCTTATAATAGAGAATTTCATATCCTGTGGAGTTAGCCCTGGGGTGTGAAAATCAAGTTTTCCCCCAAGGAATTCAATTCATGGTCTTCTATGAATAGATCAACCAAAAATATTTATTCAGTATTTATAAATAGTAAAAGCTTTTGCTAAATATAATAAGTGATGTATGTAGTAATATGTTTAAGCCCTTGTCTTTTTTTTTATTATTTACTAGTTATGTTCAGAACAGATCTGTGACATAATCAATATCTTAGTTTTCTTTCACTTTAAAAATTTAATTATAGTCGGTTTACAATGTTATTTTCAAGTGTACAGTAAGCATAAATGTATATGTGTATGTATATGTATATATATAAATCCTTTTTCAGATTTTTCCCTTATAGATTATTACAAGATACTAAACATAGTTCCTTGTGCTACAGAATATGTAAGCTCCAGGAGATGGTGAAGAACAGGGAGGACTGGTGTGCTGCAGTCTATGGGATCACAAAGAGTCAGACACGACTTAGTATCTGAATAACAACATATATGTTAATCCCAAACTCCTAATTTATTGCACACTGCCTTCTCCTGTAGTAATTATGTTTGTTTTCTCTTTAAGTCTGTTTCTGTTTTGTAAATAAGTTCATCTGTTTCATTTTTTAAAATCCCACATACAAGCAGTATCATATTTGTCTTTCTCTGTCAGCCCTTGTCTTTAAAAGGCTTCTACTTTTGTTGGGAGGTAATCATCAAAGTGATCTTCCTGACTAAGATGACTAACCTCACAAGGAAGCAAAGTGTCACAAGAGAATCAATGTCCTGAGACCAGAAGTCATCCCACCAGCAACTCAGCATACAGTTTAAAAATGAGATTTTTCAGGACTTCCTTTATGGTCCAGCAGTTAAGAATTCTCTAGCCAATGCAGGGAACATGGGTTCGATCCCTGGCCCAGGAAGATTCCACACACTGTGGAGCAACTAAGCCTGTACCCCGTAACTACCGAGCCCATAAGCTGCAACTACTGAAGCCCAAACCCTCAAGCTTGTGCTCTGCATCAGGGGAAGCAACCACAATGAGTAGCCCAAGCACTGCAGTGAAGACTAGTGCCCCTCTTGCCACAACTGAAGAAAGCTCATGCACAGCAAGGAAGGCCCAGTGCAGCCAAAAATAAATAATAAAATAAATGAATAAATAATAAAAAAAATTTTTTAAATTAAGTGTCCACATTTGACAGATTTAGGCTCAGTTTCCACCTCTAACACTCACTGTGTGATCTTGAGTACTTGGCTCAACTTCCTTTTGCCTCAGTTTTTTCAGATCTATAAAACAGGATGAATAATACATATGTGCCTGTGAGGCTTTAGCAGAGCCTGACCAGGAGGAGGATCACCATAGATGGCAGCTACTCCCTTTTCAAATTTCAATCAGCACTAGAAAAATGAAACAAGCATCTTCAAATCTGTTTTTTACTACTATTCTTATATTTTGTTGTATTTGCCCTCCTTCATCATGAAGGAAGATTCACAGTGAAAAATGTGTCTCCTGCCCTAGGTGAATTCATGAGCAAATGTAACTATGAAAGGGAGCTCTTATCTATGAGGATTTGCCAAAATTTGGATATGAATGAGCCAGGAAGCAGCACAGATGGAGAGTGTGGACACCTGAATTCATGTCCATTTTGCTCAGGGTTGTAAGTGGTACTTTAAGTTACTTCATTTGGCTAAGTCTCGGTTTTCCCATTTATCAAATGGGAAAGATGGGAAGAAACTTCCACTTACTGAATGTCAGGCACAGTGATAAATACACATGGTATATACACATTCTGTATATACCATCTCATTTAATCTTTACTCCAAATCTCCAAAGAACCCAGTTTTATCTTCATTTACAGATCATGGAACTGAAGATACTGGAATCTGGTACCCAGAGTTTTGTAGCAAGGCAGGGTCACTTGGTAGTAAGAACACAGGCTTGGATTCAGATCAACTCAACTGAAATGTGTCCTGGCCAGGGCTGCCTTAATTAAGCTGCTCAGCATCTCTCAATCTCAGTGTTCTCATCTGTAAAAGGGGGATACCAACACATACCTTTCAGTACTAAAATAAAACAATCATGGTGTGTTAAGTGTCCACGTTAGATCCCGGCACTTAGTGGATTGTGTAAATGGTAGCTATGAGGACATAGACCACAATCTAATGTCAAAATGGGTCAGATGACAAGGGTACACTGAAAACACCTGGATCTAGACACGACTCGGGGAAGTAATGTTGGCCTGGATGGGCTTCTGTGAAAATTCTGATATCATCTCCTGCTCTCCTGCCTTTAATCCTCTTAAAGCAGATAAATTGCAGAGTTGTTCCTGAAAGAGAAAGAGCCTTCAATTCAGTTCTCCTGCCTTCCTATTTAATGACTGGTGTTCATGTCCAACTCACAGCTGTTTTTGCAGGTATAGAAAGAAAAAAAAAAAAAAGTCATGATATAAAGCCTCTAAGTTTACACCAGGGCCATGAGATTCATTACAAAGTGTTTTTAGGGAGCACCTACTATGTGCCAGGCACTCTTATAAGTGTGAGTTCACATCAGTAAATGAGACGGATAAAGATTTCTGCACTCAGAGAGCTTACTATTTACCAGGGTGAAAGATAAGAAATAGAATAAATAAGTAAATTATACGGTATGTAAGAAAATAATCAAAGGGCTGTATAAAAAAAAAAAGAAGCAAAATCTGATTGGGAATGTGGTGGATGGAATAGATTGTGACAGCTTTTAAACTGGTTTCCAGAAAGCCTCACCCATCTGGCATATAATTAATATCACCTCAGAGAAAATAGCTCTGAGCTGAATCTGCAGATGATTAGTGCTGTTCTGTGTGAAAAGTGGATTAAAATGATAATTCATGAATAATTATTTTAATTGATGTTTGAGCATCAGAGAGACAATGAACATACTGGTGGGATAAGAAGGTGAGTCTGTGCTCAGGGATGTTCACTTTCATTTACTGAAATGGAGTTTCTGTTATTCATATCTCTTGTCTGGATGCAAGGTAACTCTTCCAGGTAATCATGAGCCAATCTCTTTACTTAGAAATATCTTCCCACTTATTCTCTCCTGGTGAGCAGAATGGGTTGAAAATAACTGTGAGAAACCTCAAAATTATCAACCAAGAATTAGAGGAGAGAGCAGAGCCAGATGGTTAAAATAGCACTGCGGTGTGTATTAACACTGACCTGCCCCTATAGAGGCGGCAGAACTCATGGGAAAACTTTCTCCACTCAGTGCTTAATGGGACACCTCATCCATGAAAAGATGACACTATGCATAATGCTTGTAATTAACTCATGTCCTAATGATGCCATGGAATTCTCCAGGCTAGAATATTGGAGTGGGTAGCCATTTCCTGCTCCAGGAGATCTTCCCAACCCAGGGATCAAACTCCGGTCTCTTGCATTGCAGGCAGATTCTTGATCACCTGAGCAAGCAGCGAAGCCCCTTTCAGAAAAAACTAATGATGCCAAACAACCACTAAAAATAGTGTTATGGAAGAATATGTAACTGCTGAAAAAATGATTAAAGTATGTGTTATGATACTATTTTTATATTGTTTACTCATAAATAAAATAAATCAAAATATTAACAGGTTATCTCTGGGTGGTAGACTTATGGTGATTCTTATTTTCTTCTCTTTATACAACAAAGATGTAATTTTTTGCACAATAGAAGATATAAACAATACAATTTACAGTTCAAACATGGTAAAAAAAAATAACTAATTATCCACAGATATATCAGCCTTGTTCTCACCAAAAATTTTGAAATCCCTTTGACTATTATAGGGTTGTATCCTCATTACATGTGTGTGGTTTTCATAGAATATTACATGGATTATATGTTAATTAATAAGTGACCTTCTAACCTGCTTCCCTATCCCCACCCAACCACAAAGCCCAAATTTTTAGTGTTTGCCAGTTACTGGGAGAAATGTCACTAACCTCAAACATGCAGATGACACCACCCTTATGGCAGAAAGCAAAGAGGAATTAAAGAGCTTTTTGATGAAAGTGGAAGAGGAGAATGAAAAATCTGGTCTAAATCTCAACATTCAGAAAATTAAGATCATGACATCCAGACTCATCCCTGCATGGCAAATAGTAGAGGAAACAATTGAAACAGTGACAGACTTTATTTTGGGGGAGGGCTCCAAAATCACTGTAGGTGGTGACTGCAGCCATGAAATTAAAAGATTGTACTCCTAGGAAGAAAAGGGATGACCACTTCAGGCAGCATATCAAAATGCAGAGACATTACTTTGCCAACAAAGGTCCATCTAGTCAGCTCAGCTCAGTTCAGTCCCTCAGTCATGTCCAACTCTTTGCAACCCCAAGAATCACAGCACGCCAGGCCTCCTTGTCCATCACCAACTCCCGAAGTCCACCCAAACCCATGTCCATTGAGTCAGTGATGCCATCCAACCATCTCATCCTCTGTCGTCCCCTTCTCCTCCTGCCCTTGATCTTTCCCAGCATCAGGGTCTTTTCCAATGAGTCAGCTCTTCACATCAGGTCTCCAAAGTATTGGAGGTTCAGCTTCAACATCAGTCCTTCCAGTGAACATCCAGGACTGATCTCCTTTAGGATGGACTGGTTGGATCTCCTTGCAGTCTGACTCTCAAGAGTCTTCTCCAACACCACAGTTCAAAAGCGTCAATTCTTTTGATGGCGCTCAGCTTTCTTCACCATCCAACTCTCACATCCATACATAACCACTGGTAAAACAATAGACTTGACTAGATGGACCTTTGTTGACAAAGTAATGTCTCTGCTTTTTAATATGCTGTCTAGGTTGGTCATAACTTTCCTTCCAAGGAGTCAGCATCTTTTAATTTCATGGCACAATCACCATCTGCAGTGATTCTGGAGCCCAGAAAATAAAGTCAGACACTGTTCCACTGTTTCCCCATCTATTTGCCACGAAGTGATGGGACCAGATGCCATGATCTTAGTTTTCTGAATGTTGCATTTTAAGCCAACTTTTTCACTCTCATCTTTCACTTTCATCAAGAGGCTCTTTAATTCTTCACTTTCTGTCATAAGGGTGGTGTCATCTGCATATCTGAGGTTATTGATATTTCTTCTGGCAATCTTGATTCCAGCTTGTGCTTCTTCCAACCCAGGGTTTCCCATGATGTACTCTGCATATAAGTTAAATAATCAGGTGACAATATACAGCCTTGAGTACTCCATCTAGTCAAAGCTATGGCTTTTCCAGTAGTAATATGTGGATGTGAGAGTTGGACCATAAAGAAGGCTGAGCATTGAAGAATTGATGCTTTTGAACTGTGGTGTTGGAGAAAACTCTCGAGAGTCCCTTGGACTGCAAGGAGATCCAACCAGTCCATCCTAAAGGAGATCAGTCCTGAATATTCATTGGAAGGACTGATGTTGAAGCTGAACCTCCAATACTTTGGCCACCTGATGTGAAGAACTGACTCACTGGAAAAGACCCTGATGCTGGGAAAGATTGAAGGCAGGAGGAGAAGGCGATGAGAGAGGATGAGATGGTTGGATGGCATCACCAACTTGATGGACATGAGTGTGAATGAGTTTTGGGAGTTTGTGAGGGACAGAGAAGCCTGGAGTGCTACAGTCCATGGGGTCACAAAGAGTCGGACATGACTAAACTGACTGACTGACTGATGATGTAAACACTCCCTCGATGGCCAATTTCAAGCTACTGATGTCATGTCACAGAACATGGTACCTCATGTATTGGAAAAAACTATAATTTGGAATCTCCATTTTGTTAAATGAGTAAGAACATTTATTTGAGACATAAAAGGATAAATGCCACTCTATCAAAAGTCCCTGGGCTTTTGATTGTGTCGTTGAATACTTTGTGGTCATTGAACACTTTGCGTCATTGTGACACTTTGCATTGTGTCATTGAACACAAACTGGGGAAGATAAACAGTTTGCTTCTGTGAGCCTTAATGAGATACACACCTATACCACTGGGCTATGTTCCCATCTGCTGAACATAGTTTGGCTTGGAGCAAAACTGCTCTTATGCACTGTTGGCTCACTGATGCTTCTCTTTTCTTTGCGAGAGGAAGAGGCCAAAGTACTACCTCTTATTGTCTACCATGTTACTATCTCTGGAGAGCCATGGGATCTTTTGCTAGAAAAAAATTTGCTGCTCTATTTCCTGTTTTTACAGGGTTTTGTGTTTTCATTTAATAGTATGAAGATTTAGATTCTGAATTTTTCAATATATGAAGCTTCTGATCCACTGTTTCAGGAACTTTGCAGAGATTCTACAGGAAGGATGGTGATACCTCATTTCAACACAGTCCTTGATGTATATGGGAGGGAGTAGAGGTTTAGTTTATGAGGAAGTCAACAGGTATTCACCTTGAAGCCTGATTTTTACATAAAAATTTCTGGGCAATGGTATTCGCTGTAGATGGAGGTAGGTTATGGCAAGGAATCTACACTGTGAAATGATGATTATCAGTTGTTAAACATGTACTACATGGCAGGAACCATCTGAATTAAATCATTGTGACAACATTATGAACTAGGCATTGTTATTAACCTCCAAATTACAGATAAATAAACTCCTAGGATTTACAAAAATGGTAAAAGGCTATTCAACCCTAAATAAGATTTATCTAAACCTTTCCAACAGAACTAGAGGAAAAAAATTAAATTTATATGGAGAAATCAAAGACCTTGAATAGCCAAAGTTATCCTGTTAAAGAAAAACAGAGCTGGAGGAATCAGACACCCTGACCTCAGACTACAAAGCTACACTAATCAAAACAGCATGGTGCTGGTACAAAAACAGAAATATAGATCAATGGAATAGGATAGAAGGCCCAGAAATAAACCCATGTACCTGTGGTCAATTAATCTATAACAAAGGAGGCAAGACTATACAATGGAGAAAAAGACAGTTTCTTCCAGAAATGGTGCTGGAAAAACTGCGCAGCTACATGTAAAAAAAAAAATAAATTGTAATATTCTCTAACATCATACATGAAAATAAACTCAAAATAGACTAAAGACCTTAATGTAAGGCCTGACACTGTAAAACTCTTAGAGGAAAACATAGGCAGAACACTCTGACATATATTGCAGCATCTTTTTTGATCCATGTTCTAGCATAATGAAAACAAAAACAAGCAAATGGGACCTAATGAAACTTATAAACTTGCCCAGAAAACAAAACTATAAACAAAATGAACAGACAACCCATATAATGGGGGAAAATATTTGCAAATGAAGAAACTAGCAAGGGATGAATCTCAAAGATATATAATGTCATGCAGCTCTAGGTCAAAACAATCAGACAACCCAATCAAAACATGGACAGAAGATCTAAATAGATATTTTTCCAAAGAAACGTCTGAAGAAGTCCTATAGATGGCCAAAGAACACATGAAAAGATATTCAACATCACTAATTATCAGAGAAATGCAAATCAAAACAACAATGAAGTATCACCTCACATCAATCAGAATGGCCATCATCAAAAAGTCTAAAAATGATAAATAATGGAGAGAGTGTGGAGAAAAGGGAGCTCTCTTATGCTACTGGTGGGAATATATACTGGTATAACCACTATGCAGAACAGTATGAAGTTTTAAAAAAAATTAAAGAAATTTAGTTCTTTTCTTGTGTTTCCCCACATTCTTACCCTATCTGGTGTGGTCAGAATACAGTCAGAAGTAAGGGGTTCAAAGGCTAGCCTTACTTGAGATGCTGGTCCATGAGCCTTCTGGAGGCCCCTGATCCTCACATGTAGAGATGCCCTAGATGACTCTTGATTTGGTGCTGGAAAGACGTGTACACTCTCAACAGCATCCTTTCAGTTTGGTTGCTGAAAATAGGCACTGGGTGAGTAAGAAAGCATGGCAACTCTTTTGGGTGTGCCAAGAGAATGAGATACCCTGAAACTGACGAGAAATTTGTCACTTTTATCTATCACAACTCTCTTTTTGGAGAGTTCTCTTTCTTTCCCTCTCTCTCCCATCTTGTTTATCACATATACTTCTGACCTTCTGCCATGTGTGTTATAAGACACCCACTCCGCTAATATTGTCCCACTGATTGGACCAAGTTCATGTACACAGGGCATTCTTTTAGACCGCAAGCCTTCTTCTTTGTCCAATCTGCAAATAGCTACCTTGCAACATGCAGGCTTGGTTTATTTCTCAGCTAATTAAGACTAACCTCTTTGAGCATTAGGCTGATCTACTTTATACATCTTAGCCTGGCTATCAGAATACATAAAAGATATCTCTAGTGTATATTCAAAATCTATATTTTGTAAATTCAGATAATAGTCATAAAACAATATTGGAGTTGAGTAAATAACCTGCTCTTTGACATCCCTCTCCTCAAAAGATACCTAGAAACAATAGAATTGTGCCCACTCTGAAGTCAAATTTCCTTTCAATGTTTAATGCTACTACCTTTACTTGTTTGGTTTGGCTTCCAGTGGGTATTTGGGAGGTAATGTTTTATTTTTTGCTGTCCCATTGCTCTGAATATTTGATTTCAAGGGATCCTATGTTTCTGTATTGAAAGAAATAGTGGATAGCTAAGGGTCTGCTGGAAAATCTACACTCAGCTTAAGATAGAGTCCCATTTTAAACTGTATCATTTAGAAGAAACAAATAACATGAGTTATTAACACATGCCAATAACACACAAATGTCATGGACTCACTCATATTCTCTCGGGGAACTTTAAAAACAAAAACAACTTGGCCCTCTTTCCAGCTCATTTCAAAGTGAGAAGTCAGTGGAATGAAGCTGTTTATGCCAAGCAATAATAGTGATAAATAATGCGTGAGTATTTATTATTTCCACAGTTCTTCCCCTTCCATTTGATCAAGATCCTGAGCAAACTTTCTCTTCTTTAGCCTCATTCTCAGCTGGTTGAAGGGCCCAGTAACAAATGACTGGTAGTTCACGCCTCAGCTCATCCAGAACAGAACCTGGGAGTCACGAGTGCTCTGCAGGACGCCTAGAAGGATGATGCACCCTGCCAGGATCTGCCCCAAATCTCCACTTCACTGAGGAAGCTCCTCTTAATAGCATCTTACTGGAGGCTTGTTTCAGGGAATTTTCCTGACAGGGAGATTGATCAAGTTTTTGCAGAATGGCAGGGATGTGGCCATTGGAAAAGAGGGGAAGGTAAATGTTTTGTACAGAAGAAAGGGCAGTCAGACTGAATGGTACCCAGTCCACAGTTCCATGGGTCCACTGTGGCTGAGGCCTTTGCGGAAGAGCAAACTCCAATCTCTTTCCTGAAGCACTGGAAGGACTGACTTGGACAACATGGTCCAGATATTCTCAGCCAGAGGGCCAAGGAAGTAGTCTCTTCCTATGCCGGAAGAAAAGACAAAGACTTCCATGGGAAAATATGTTTAGGAAATAATTGGGTTTCATTAGTACAGTGTGTCTGAGAGCCCCAAATAGGAATTTTAAATTGGGGCGTCTCTGAAATGGGGGATAAAATAAACAGCAGCTCTCAAACGTAGTTGACTATGTTGCTCTTTCATAAGAGTCATTTACTAGCTGTGTAACCTTAAGGCAAATTATTTAATGGTATTCTCTGTTTTCAAACTGGGAAAATTAAACTGATTAAATAAGTTAATATATGTAAAGAACTAAGAATAATGCAAAACTGTGGCTGTTCAGTTGCTAAGTCATGTCTGATTCTTCATGACCTTATGGACTGAAGCATGTTAGGTTTCCCTGTCCTTTTTTCCCTGCCATAGTATAGTAAGTACTAAATAAGCAATAAGTGATTATTGTTGTTGTTATGATCTTTGTTGCAGAATCCTGGATTACCATGGATTAAGAGTTTATGAAGTATATTTTAAACATAGAGGAAAGAGAATAAGCTTTAAAGTCAGACAGCCATGGTTCCCAATATCAGCTCTCATTTTATCGCTGTGTACTCTTGAGAAAGTTTGCTTCACCTCATTTTCTCCTCTGTAAAATGAGAATGTCTTATTACCTTGTAGAAATATTTTGAGAAGTGAACAAGGGGAGGTTATGTCTGTAAGGCTGTTAGCACTGTGTCTGCCTGTATGTTGTAAGCACTCATAAACATCAGCTGCCATCATCATCACCATTTTTATCACCACAGCCATCATCTCGAGGAATATTCACAATAATCCTGCAAGTTGAGAATTATTATGGGTGGAAAATTAAGGCTCAGAGGGTTAGCCAATGTGTCTGAGACCACACAGAACTCAATGCTATCTGACTTGATGATCTCCAGATGACTGAGACTTAGTGTTTTTAAAAATCCATAGGATCCCTATGTTACCCAACATCCCTGCCATTGGGTTGGGTGAAATGAAAGAGTCTGGTAAATTGAAAATGATGAGTCATTTCTGGACCAGAACATGTATACTTTGGTGAGATTCTCCCTTACCTTTCTCCCCTGCCACGGCATAACTGGAAAGTGTATATGCCAATATGATGTGTCATAGATTGAGAGAGGCTGAATCCCTGAGTCACTAAGTAGAATAATACCCTCACTTGAATCATTAAGTAAAGTAGTACATTTTATTGCATTAAGTCACTAGGATTCTGTGACTTGTCATGACATCTTGCAATGATTATCACAAAACATTATGCTCTTCCCATTATATTTAAGATACTGGACCTGATCTCAAAGAACTTAGCAAGTATTTTGGGATGTAAGCCATAACCCATGAAGATATACTTTTAATACTGAAAAATATGTTGGGACTATATATCATTCAGAATCCGGTCTGAAGAAATTGATCACTCCAGGTATATTAAAAAGAAGATATTTCATAGAGGAATTGGTTATAAGAGTATTGCAAGGGCTGAAGTTATTAACAGAGAGGAAAAGAGAGTTAAAGTATTGTAGGAAACCAGTACTGTTTACTGCTTACTGATCTGAGAGCAAAAATCTACCTGTAAGCCAGTGTGCTATGTTGCTAAAGATCCTACTGCCGAAGCCCAGCTGCCTAAGCATGACCTAGAAGTCTACACTCCCAGGCTACTACTTCTTCTGCTACAGCTGCCAGCGCCAGAGCCACTGCTATTACTCTCACTGCCATCAACACACCTCCTGTTACCACTGTGACTCCTGAAACTGCTTCAGGACACTACCAAATGCCTCCTTCCAACCTCCCGCCTATGGCCTCCACTGGCAGAAACAAGGAAGACAGGGATATGAACGGTTGTTTGCTATTCATAAAGGTCCAGCATAGGGGGTAGAAGGAGGGTTAAAGGCAAATGGCTGGCGTGGATTCCATAGAGCAATAAGGACAACACTTGCCAAGGGAACTTAGAGAAGCAATTAAGACAGACTGTGTGGTCAAGGAGAGATGTACTAGTTTCCTGTTGCTGCTGCAACAAATAATCATAAACTTAGTGGCTTAAAACAATACAATGCATTCTCTTACAGTTCTGGAGGTGGATGATATAAAATGTATCCATTTTACCATGTACGGTAACACATTCACAGGTTTCAGGAATGAGGGCCATTATTCCACATATTACAAGAGATTTGTACCAGACTCTCAAAGGATACATAAAATTGAGATGAGTATAGAAGAGCATGAATAGCAGAGCATTCTAGGCTGGGGAATTGACATGTGCAAAGGCACAGGGGCAGAGAAGCACACAGTTTGGTGGAGGACAGTGTATAAATGGTTGTGACTGGCAAATGGCTCATTAGGGCCATTGTAAAGATCAATCTAGAAAGGCAGGTGTGGCCCAGATGCTGGAAAGCACTGATTTTGTAGTTAATGTCATAGTTAATGGGAAAACTTGAAAGGTTATTGAAGAAGGGAATGATGTAAAAAAACAAAAGACTTCTGTTTAATCATGTAAATAATGACAATAGACACTACTATGCATTGGGTCAAATATTTCATAGTCTATAGCTCATTAACCTACATGACAATCCTGTGAGGTGGGACCCATTAAGATTTCCATTTTGCAGTGAGGAAAGTGAGGCCAAGAGAGGCTTAGAAACTTTCCCAAGGCCATTTGTTTGCTAAGTCAGGGATCTGCCATTTAAACCAACTAATCTGACTCTGGAGTCTGAGTTCTTAACCCTGCCTTAATCTGCTTAAGTTGCCATACCCAATACCAGAGTTTGGGTAACTTAAACAAGAGAAATTGATTTTCTCATCATTCTGGAGGGTGGAAAACCAAGATTAAGGTTCTAGCTGATTTGGCTTCTGGTGAGAGCTCTCTTCCTGGTTTGCAGATGGGTCTTTTCACTATGTCCTCATATGGCAGGAGCAAGCTCTCTGGTGTCTCTTCTTATAAAGGCACTAATCCCATATGAGGGTCCCATTCTCACGTCCTCATCTAAAACTTATTGTCTTCTGAAGGCCTTGTCTCCAAATACCATCATGCTATAGATCCCCACATGAATCTGTTGAGCAACACTATTCAGTCCATAGTACCCCCCTAAGTGAGTGTCCAATCCATAGGAGACCTAGATGAGACCAGAACTGGCCTCCTCAAATGCTTCCATATATTAAAATCCCCATAGACAAACTTTGGAAATGTTAACTTTGCATTTTCAAGAACAGAAAAAGAAATGAAGTGTCATTTTACTACCATCAGGTGACTGCACATATAAAATTCTGATCGGGACTTCCCTAGTGGTCCAGTGATTAAGACTTCACACTCCCAATGTAGGGGGACTGGGTTCGATTCCTGGCTGGGAAACAAAGATCCCACATGCCATGCATGGATGCTAATTAGGAATTATGAGTGGAAAAAGACTCCATGGAAACCAAGGTCCAGTCCCTCTCCTCTAATTGCCCAGCCTTGGATCTTGTAATATTAGTGAGGATCAGAGTTCCTCAAAGCTGGAGGAACCCATGGGCCAAATATAAGCCCGTTGGGAAATTCCAATGGTCAAGGACCTAAAGACAAAAGTGGAAACCAAAGAAGCAGGGTATAATTTTGGGCAAAGCCAAAGCAACCAGGAATGCCTGCATGTTTAGTTGTTCCATCATTTCCAACTCTTTGTGATCCCATGGACTATAGCCTGCCAGGCTCCTCTGTCCATTGAATTCTCCAGGCAAGAATACTGGAGTAGGTTGCCACTTCCTCTTCCAGGAGATCTTCCTGACCAGGGATTGAACCCATGTCTCCTGCATCTCCTGCATTGTAGGTAGATTCATTACCTCTGAATCATCTGGGAAGCCCTCCACATCCCAAGAGGCATGGCCAAAAAGTAAATGAAAAAACAATCAGTACAGTAAACCTGATTTAATAATAATAATAATAAGCCTCTGATAACACCAACTGTGGGCAGATATACATGGAAACTTCTACCTGGTGAGAAGGGAGTAATTGCTACATTGTAGAGAACAAATTGGCAATGCCTCACAAAGATAAAGATGCTCATATACCCCAAAACTGGCAGTTCCACTTTGCAGTACATTAACCAAAGAACTCAGTTTCAATTATATAGGAAGACACTTATGAATGCGTTTATTGTAAATATATTTTGCTGTGGATGATAGCAAAACAGTGAAAACAAGCAAGCTGCCTATTAGTAGGGAGGCAGATAAATAATTGATGGTTTTGTCCAACACTAGAATAGCATTCAATAGCTAAAAAGAATAAACTGGAACTCATCTGTCAACATCTGGAAAGGGAAATGGCAATCCACTCCAGTATCCTTGCCTGGAGAATCCCATGGACAGAGAAGCCTGGCGGGCTACAGTCCATGGAGTCACAAAGACTCATGCATGACTGAGCAACTAAACAATAATACATCTGTCAACACAAATTTCAAAACCATAATGTTGAAAGAAAAATGTAAAGCAAGGCATACAATATTGGCTAAAATGCATGCAAATTTTAAAAACACCAAAAATTAGTATGTATTTTCTATGGCTGGCAAGAGTGAAGATCGACATTTTAGGAATCAGCGAACTAAAATGGACTGGAATGGGGGAATTTAACTCAGATGACTACTATATCTACTACTTAGGGCAAGATTCCTTAGAAAAAAATGGAGTAGCCCTCATATTGAGCAAAGGAGTCTGAAATGCAGTACTTGAGTGCAATCTCAAAAGTGACAGAATAATCTCTGTTCATTTCCGAGACAAACCATTCAGTATCACAGTAAACCAAGTCTATGCCCCAACTACTAATGCAGAAGAAGATGACGTTGACTGGTTCTATGAATACTTACAAGACCTTCTAGAACAAACACCAAAAAAAGATGTCCTTTTCATCATAGGGGACTGGAACGCAAAAGTAGAAAGTCAAGTGTTACCTCGAATAACAGGCAAGTTTGGCCTTGGGGTACAAAATAAAGCAGGGAAAAGGCTAACAGAGTTTTGACAAGAGAACACACTGGTCATAGTAAACACTCTCTTCCGACAACACAAGGGACAGTTCTACACATGGACTTCACCAGATGGTCAATACCAATAGCAGAATGCTTATATTCTTTGCAGCCAAAAATGGAGAAGCTCTGTACAGCCTGCAAAAACAAGACGGGGAGCTGACTGTGGCTCAGCTCATGAACTCCTTATTGCCACATTCAGACTTAAGTTGGAGAAACTAGGAAAAATCACTAGACCATTCAGGTATGACCTAAATCAAATGCCTTATGACTATACAGTGGAAGTGAGAAATAGATTCAAAGGTTAGATCTGATAGACAAAGTGCCTGAAGAACTACGGACAGAAGTTTATGACATTGTATAGGAGGCAGTGGTCAAGACCATCTCCAAGAAAAACAAATGCAAAAAGACAAAATGATTGCCTCAGGACGCCTTACAAACATCTGCGAAAAGAAGAGAAGCAAAAAGCAAAGGAGAAAAGAAAAGATATATCCATTTGAGGCTCCAGTTTCGTCCACCTCAGTAGAACTGATTCAAATGAATTCTTCTTAATGGCTGAGTAATATTCCATTGTGTATATGTACCACAGCTTTCTTATCCATTCGTCTGTTGATGGACATCTAGGTCGCTTCCATGTCCTGGCTATTGTAAACAATGCAGCGATGAACATTGGGGTACATGTGGCTCTTTCAATTCTGGTTTCCTTGGTGTATATGCCCAGCAGTGGGATTGCTGGGTCATATGGCAGGTCTATTTCCAGTTTTTTAAGGAATCTCCACACTGTTCTCCATAGTGGCTGTACTAGTTTACATTCCCACCAGCAGTGTAAGAGGGTTCCCTTTTCTACACATCCTCTCCAGCATTTATTGCTTGAAGACTTTTGGATGGCAGCCATTCTTTCTGACTGGTGTAAAGTGGTACCTCATTGTGGTTTTGATTTACATTTCTCTGATAATGAGTGATGTTGAGCATCTTTTCATGTGTTTGTTAGCCATTTTTATGTCTTCTTTGGAGAAATGTCTGTTCAGTTCTTTGGCCCACTTTTTGATTGGGTCGTTTATTTTTCTGGAATGGAGCTGCAGGAGTTGCTTGTATATTTCTGAGATTAATTGTTTGTCCATTGCTTCATTGGCTATTATTTTTTCCCATTCTGAAGGCTGCCTTTTCACCTTGCTTTTAGTTTCCTTTGTTGTGCAGAAGCTTTTCATTTTAATTAGGTCCCATTTGTTTATCTGTGCTTTTATTTCCAATATTCTGGGAGGTGGGTCACTGGAGCCTATTATACAGAGTGAAGTAAGCCAGAAGGAAAAACAAAAATACAGTATACTAATGCATATATATGGAACTTAAAAGGATGGTAACGAGAACCTTGTATGCGAGACAGCAAAAGAAACACAGATGTATAGAACAGTCTTTTGGACTCTATGGGAGAGGGCAAGGGTGGGATGATATGGGAGAATGGCATTGAAACATGTTAATCATCATATGTGAAATCAAGTGCCAGCCCAGGTTTGATGCTCAAGGCTGGTGCATTGGGATGACCCAGAGAGAGGGAATCAGGAGGGAGGTGGGAGGGGGGTTCTGGAAGGGGAACACATGTATACCCATGGCAGATTCATGTCAATGTATGGCAAAACCAACATGATAATGTAAAGAAAATTAAAATAAATAAATAAATAAAAATAAAAAAGAAAAGATATATCCATTTGAATGCAAAGTGTCAAAGAATGGCAAGGAGAGATAAGAAAGCCTTCTTCAGTGATCAATGGAAAGAAATAGAGGTAAACAGTAGAATGGGAAAGACTTGAGATCTCTTCAAGAAAATTAGAGATACCATGGGTACATTTCATGCAAAGGTAGGCACAATAAAGGACAGAAACAGCATAGACCCAACAGAAGCAGAAGATATAGAGGAGGCAAGAATACAGGGAAGAACTATATAAAAAAGATCTTCATGACCCAGATAACTGCAATGGTGTGGTCATTCACTGAGCGCCAGAAATCCTGGAGTCTGAAGTCAAGTGGGCCTTAGGAAGTATCACTACCAACCAAGCTAGTAGATTTCCAACTGAGCTGTTTCAAGTTCTAAAAGATGATTCTGTGAAAGCACTGCACCCAATATGCCAGCAAATTTGGAAAACACAGCAGTGGCCACAGGACTGGAAAAGGTCAGTTTTCATTCCAATCCCAAAGAAAGGCAATGCCAAAGTTTGTTCAAGCTACTGCACAATTGCACTCATCTCATACACTAGCAAAGTAATGCTCAAAATTCTCCAAGCAAGATTTCAACAGTACATGAACTGAGAACTTCCAGATGTTCAAGATGGGTTTATAAAAGGCAGAGAAACCAGAGATAAAATTGCCAACATCTGTTGCATCATAGAAAAAGCAAGAGAATTCCATAAAAAACATCTACTTCTACTTTATTGACTACACCAAGTCTTTGTGCGGACCACAACAAATTGTGGAAAATTCTTTAAGAGATGGGAGTACCAGACCACTTGACCTGCCTCCTGAGAAATCTGTAAGCAGGTTAAGAAGGAACAGTTAGAACCAGACATGGCACAAAGGACTGGTTCCAAGTTGGGAAACAAGTACATTAAAGCTGTATATTGTCACCCTGCTTATTACACCATGCAAAATGCTGGCTCGATAAAGCACAAGCTGGAATCAAGATTACCAGGAGAAATATCAATAACCTCAGATATGCAGATGACACCATCCTTATGGCAGAAGGTGAAGAGGAACAAAGAGCCTCTAGATGAGAGTGAAAGAGGAGAGTGGAAAAGTTGGCTTAAAAGTCAACATTCAAAAAAACTAAGATCATGGCATTGGGTCCCATTACCTCACGGCAAATAGATGGGGAAACAATGCAAACAGTGACAGACTTTATATTCGTGGGCTCCAAAATCACTGCAGATGGTGACTGAAGCCATAAAATTAAAAGATGCTTGCTCCTTGGAAGGAAAGTTATGACCAACCTAGACAGCATATTAAAAAGCAGAGACATCACTTTGCTGACAAAGGTCTGTCTAGTCAAAGCTATGGTTTTTCCAGTAGTCATGTATGGATGTGAGAGTTGGACCATGAAGAAAGCTAAGCCCTGAAAAATTAATGCTTTTGAACCATGGCATTGGAGAAGACTTTTGAGAGTCCCTTGGACTACAAGGAGATCCAACCAGTCCATCCTAAAGGAAATCAGTCATGAATATTCATTGGAAGGACTGATGCTGAAGCTGAACCTCCAATACTTTGGCCACATGATGCAAATAACTGACTCATTGGTAAAGACACTGATGCTGGAAAAGATTGAAGACAGGAGGAGAAGGGGACGACAGAGGATGAGATGGTTGAATGGCATCACTGACTCGGTGGACACGAGTTTGAGCAAGCTCCAGGAGTTGGTGATGGACAAGGAAGTCTGGCGTGCTGCAGTCCATGGGGTCTCAAAGAGTTAGACACAACTGAGCAACTGAACTGACTTCTATGGATATCCACAGACATAGTAAAATTATGAACACATCCTTTGGAGGAATGAGCATGAAGTGCAGTGACATGAAAAAGGTGGGGTAAAATTAAGGTAGGGGTTTAACTGTGAAATTTTATTTCTTGGGAGGTAAAGAGACCTCTCCAAAATATTTGGTGGTGAAAGATGCTTGTGTTTTATTATTTTCTGAATTAGTGTGTTTCTTGCTATAAAATATTCAAATTAGTTCATAACTTATAATAATTGGAAAAAAACTAAGGGAAAAAACTAATAGTAATATTCAGCTCCCTGGGCTGATTTGAGAATTAAATGAGATATTCTGTCTAATCCATCTTGCCCAGTGTCTAGTTCCAGGAGCCAGACTCAGGCCACAAAGAAGCTCCCTTGCTTTCAGATTTCTCGTCTCACCTTGACATTCATGGAGTGATTATGGTTCAAAAACATAGTCTTATATTCATTATTTAATTTTATCTTTATCACAAGCCAGTGAATACAGTGGATGTCTTTTTCCCCATTGTAAGACACTGGAGTCTAAGAAATGAATGTAGGTGGTTCTGGGCAGCATGACAGAGGAACGAGGTCTGCTGAAATCCTGCTTTGACCCTTCCCACCATCTCTGTAAGATGGAGTGGTAATGGCTTGTCAAGGGGCAGAGAAAGTTCTTCCTGCAGTGGGATAATAATTCTAATAAGCCCTACTTGTAGATTGCACAGGAGAGAGAACTGGTTTAGAGTAAGCAGCCCACCCCAGCAATTTCTTCACTGGTAGCCAGCAAATTCCCTTGCCTCCCCAGGCTTTCTTGAAGGCCTCTGCTCACAAAATAGAGATTAAAATACCAATTTCTCCCTATCAAACAGGATTGTTCCCTGTAAATGCTTTAGAAATCTATGTTAATCAAATGAAATCACATGTATAGTCATACTTTGGAAATAATGATGTGATAATAAATGTAAAATACTAATGTTATTGCATAAATGGGCTGCTGGGCTGAGAGTTTGATATTTTAGCGATTCCATATACTTCAGATCCTTTTCAAAAGTCAAAGAAAATGGAAGGAATGGAGGAAACTCTCATCCTTTTAGAGAAACCCATCTAAAGGAAAGCCAAAGAATGGATTTCTGATTGCAAAGAACCCATTCAACTGAGCCCAACAACCACAAAGCTGTGCTTCAATGTGTATGACATGTGGGTACCACAATGTCTTCTTCAATAAGTGGCTTCCATTTATTTGCATTGTTCCCATTCTCTAAAAGTAATCTCTAATTTACAATATCCGATATGATTCATTAATCTAGAAAATTAGGTTTCTGGGCAAACATGGTCTATGTGTCCAAAAATTGAAATCCAACTCTTTGTGCTCTTTTGTTTTCCTTCAAAGAAACTTTCGAGTCTGCAAAGGCAGAGCAAATTAATTTAGCAAATTGAGTGCTCCCATATTTACAACAGCCCACGTTTGACTTAATTGTCCTAGAGCTATAAGAAGTGCAGGACACCAAGGACAAGACGCTGGATTAAAATGGAAGTGACTGTCAGTTAACAGTGAGGGCAAGTGGGGGCATCTCCACCCTGGAGACAGCACTCAAGACACAGGTAAAAGGGCTGTGACACATCGACCAAAGGGCTTGAAAGGTGACATCCGGGATGAGTAATTTCTAGCAGTACTACAGGGCTCGAACCTGAGCTTTTCAAACTAATGCTTTAGTGAAGAATCAAGAAGTAGCAGGAGAGGATGCTTTGGTGGTCCAGTGGTTAAGAATCCACCTGCCAATGCACAAGTTTGATTCCTGGTCTAGGAAGATGCCATAAGCAACTAAGCCTGTGCACCACAATTACTGAAGCCCACTCACCCTACGGTCCATGCTTCACAACAAGAGAAGTCACTGCAATGAGAAGGCCTTGCATCACAACTAGAGAGTAGCCCCTGCTCACTGCAACTAGAGAAGCATGTACATAGCAATGAAGATGCAGCATAGCCACAAACAAATAAACTTAAAAAAGAAAAAAGAAGTAGTAGAGAGAGTTTTCTAGCCATTTAGGAGTACGAGGTAATTACCTATAAAATCTTAACTACTAATACCTAGGAGACAAGAGCCTGGCTGCTGTCCAACTTGCCTGATCTAAACTTTCTCGTCGGCACAAAGGGGATAACGCTGAATTTCCAAGACAGTGATGAGATTTCAAGAGAGGGCATGTGAGCACTTTGTAATACCTAACAATCCCTGGACAGTGGCATTGTCCCTGAGAAATACCATAGGGACAGAATGCAACTCTCCATCCACCACGTGTTGAACACCATTCTTTCAACTAAAGTTCACATTTTTCTGAGTCGACCCTAAAGCACTTAATAA
The DNA here is from genome assembly GCA_007570785.1 of Antilocapra americana. Taxonomy (NCBI): domain Eukaryota; kingdom Metazoa; phylum Chordata; class Mammalia; order Artiodactyla; family Antilocapridae; genus Antilocapra; species Antilocapra americana. The sequence continues at coordinate 1,913,167 of ML660216.1, forward strand.
GGCTTGCTGAAATGATCCTTTGGGAACAAGACAAGGAGTTGGGCAAAGAAGTAAATTATTTCTCGTTGGTGATAGTGATGGAAAACAAAGTTCAGGAAAAGTTCATAATTTTTTATGAATTTTACTAGGCAGTGGGTTTTATTTCAATTAATCTACACTGACCATAATTCTCACCTCTTTACTGTTTTCCCCATATCTAAAACAACAATTCTTCTCAAGCTATACATCATAATCACTAATTCAAACTAACTAGATAGTTCTTTGATTTTTTTTTTTACACAGAATGATTCAGTTCTCTGAGTCTCCTGTTTTTATATTTAGTGTGCCATGTGTCTTTAGAATTACTTTAATTTAATATTAGAGAAATTAGATATGCTTATAATCAAACTGCATTATTCATACGGTTTAAGCATTCACACTTTTCAATGCTTTTATTTCATACTTCAGTTTGTTTTCTTTTAAGGGCTGAATCAACTTGATTAGGTATTCTTATTGTTCAGCATAAGCTTTGCCTTTCTTTCAATGCCTGTCCTCGTATAACACATCTCTATTCATATGCATTTTTATAAATTGACATTTGAATATATTCATATAAGCTCCCTGCTTTAAAGAATGAATGTTCAAAAGATTCTGAAGTTTTATGACAGTTTGGTCCCCTGGTCTTTAAGTAGTATAGCAGCTTTAGCTGTGTAAGCAATCATCCCAAAATTTTGAATCTTAAAGTAATAGCCATATCAGTAGTTCAAGATTTAGTGGATTGACATTTGGGGCTGGGTGGTTCTGATGATATCAGCTGGGCTTATTCAGTCATCTTCCATCAGCTAGTGGTTGGTGGCTTCATTCATGTGTTCGGCAGTTAGCTGGCTGACTGGTAGGGTAACTGGGCCAAATATAACTCATCATCTAGTAGACTAGATCAAGCTTGTTCACACTGTGATAATCTCCAGGTTCCCAATGGCAGCGAGAGAAAGCAAGCTCGGATGTGTACGCATTTTTCAAGTCTCTCCTTGCTTGACCAAAATAAACCTCATGACCAAGCTCAGATTCAGTGTGGGAGAAGACTGCCTAGGGGAGATGTGTATAAATTGTGGGCCATCATTTTAACCTCCTAGCCCAAGCAACATTCTTACATTGTTCTTTCCTCTTGAATGAACCCCTTTGTCGCACCTTTCTTGGAGAGATTTCAGAAGAAAGGTCTTACACACACCCTTCCATTCTGCCCCAAACTGAATAAGGCCTCTTTTTCTCAGTATGTGAGCCTAAGTGGCTCAGATAGTAAGGAATCTGACTGAAAGGCAGGAGACCCAGGTTTGACCCCTGGGTCAGGAAGATCCCCTGGAGAAGGGAACAGCAACCCACTCCAGTATTCTTGCCTGGAGAATTTTCCATGGGGTCAGAAGAGCCTAGAGGGCTACAGTCCAAGGAGTTGCAAAGAGTCAGACATGAGTGAGCGACTAACACTTTCTTTCAGATACCTTGACATTAAGTCAAACATGGAAATTCTTCCTAAACTATTCTTAACTGAGCATCAACCACTAAAACCATAGAGACATTCTGGTTTTTATATTTTGAAATTAAACCAGGGTAGCACTGATGAGCTGCAGATCTTTTGTTTTTATTCTTGAAGAATACCATAGATTGCAAGTCTACTTTGTTTTCATGATGGATTGAACCACTTACAGCTTGAGATGTAGTTTGCTTATTTCTTTGAGATTGCTGGGTCAAATGGTATAATTTTAAATAGATATTTCCAGATTTCTTTCTCCAAAACACATAACAATTCAGATTTCTGCTAGCAATGTGTGAATGTATACTAAAATTCTCATCAGGAATAAGTAATAGAAGCTTTTACAATTTTTGCTAGTTTGATAGGTATGTGATATTTCATTGTTACCTTAATTTGTATTTCCTTGACCACTGGTGAGTTGGAGAAGTTTTAAATATGTATGCTAACCATTTGGATTTTTTTTTTTGAGCTGCTTATTCATATTTTGGGGGGGCTCATTTTTCTGTTCAGTTGTTATTTTTGTCAATTTATAAGACCTCTCTGCATATAATTAAAATTGCTAATTTTTTGTTGGCTGTACTGCTATTTTCTCCCAATATCTAGCTTATTAATTTACTTTTTACTATGCAGGTAACATTTTAAAAATTATTTTTATATAACCATGTATGCTGTTTTTGAAATGGTTTCTGGTCGCCCTGTCTTGGTTAATAAAGTTTCTCTTGGCTTTAGATTGTATGTGTAATCTCCTTGATTTCTGCCAAGATTACTTTACATTTTTGTTATTTGTATTTAAGTCTTTCATCCATTTGGAATGTATTTTTGTAGGCGATGTAATATAAAAGTCCAATGTTACTTTCTTCACCATGGATAAGCATGATAGTGTTATTACCATTTGTTTAATAACTCTCCCTTTTCTGACTGAATTAAAACAGTATTTTTAATCTTTTAAATTTTAATGTATGCTGGGATTTTTTTTTTTTGATTCTCTATTTTTCTGATATTTCCATTCAATTTGGTTGTAATGTATGCCAATATCCAATAGGGCAATCCCCCTAATATTGTGTTTTTACAGATGAATGTTGGGCAGCTTACAAAGACATTTCACATAAATGTCTAATTCTAAAGACTGAACTCTTTGGGGTTGCTAATTTTTGAAGAATCCAACATTTTTATGCTGTTAAGTTTTATCCAAGAATAAGCAGTGCTTTTTCCCTTGTGCATATTTATTTTTATTTCCTTCAAGATTTTTTCACATAGGATCTGTATCTTTCTCATCCAATCTATGCCTAATAAATTTATAGTTTCCTTTAATATTGCAGATGATTTTCTTTTCTGGTATCTCCATTTCTTGGTGATTGTTTCCAGCATAGACAAAAGATATTTGATATGGTGCAGTGTAGCACAATAGTTAACACCATGGATTCTAGAACAAGATTCAAATCCTGGTTTGGTTCAAATCTTGCATCTACTACTATTATGTGTAACCTTGGATATGCCATTTAAACTTCTGTGCCTCAGTATTCTCACTTGTAAAATGGTGGTAATAATGCCCACCTACAATATAGAGACAAGTCATCCACCAAAAATTTACTTTCTGGCTCCATAATGAAGAGTTATTCCTGGGAAATGGCTGTCCAATGTCCCCAAAACTGTATTTCCCAGGTTCCCTTTTATCTGCAAGGTTTTCAGTGTCTGAATTTAGAGCAACAGAATGTGGCTGAAGTGCTGTTTACTAGCTTTAAGTCTGAATCAAAAATATTCAAGGCTTTCTCTATTTATCAGTTGGTTATTAATACTTAGGGCAACCTTAGGAGCCTTGAAATAAAGGTAACAGAGCCTCTGTCAGATGCATTCCTTGGATGACTATGGAATAAGCTTCTTTTTCACCCCACAACACCCACCACCTCAATTTATGAAGGGAAACATTGCCTTCAACTATGATGGGCCACTGAGTTCCTAGGTTTATCTGTTACATCAGCTAGTGTTGCTCTATAAAATATTTCATGAGGGTTATGACAATGTATGTATGTATATGAGTATATAAAAATGCATGCATTTCACATATCAGTGTGTAAGTTTGAGTGTATTATTATAAATATAATTATCTTGTATCCGGGTATCTACCATATGCTCTTCTTAAATTAAGTTTGAGTATTTTAGTCTCTGGAGTTTTCTGGGTATACAAACAATGCTATCAGTAAAAAATATAGCTATACCTCTTCCACTGCTTATACCAATTACGTTATTTTCTTATCTTACTTGTGTGCATGCCCAGTTGTGTCCAACTCTTTGCGACCTCATGCACTGAAGCCTACCAGGCTCCTCTGTCCTGGCGAGAATATTGGAATGGGTTGCCATTTACTGCTCCAGGGATTGAAACCATGTCTCTGTAGCTCCTGTATTGGAAAGTGGATTCTTTACCACTGAGGCACCTGGGAAGTCCTTTCTTATTTTACCACACTGCCAAGACAATGTTGATTAATAATCTTGATAGCAGGTATTCTATTCTTTTTCTGTTATTATTATAAATGGTCTATTGTTTTACTCTTTAAACTTTTATATATGATCAGATTTGGGGAAATATTATATTTAAGTAACTTCATTAAGTAGTTTCTATTTTACTTGGCAATTTTTTGAAATGACAATGTATTTTATCAAATGTGTTGTCTGCATCTGATATTGGTAAGTTCATATATATTTTCTCCTTTATTAATTGATACTCTGGAATACATTGAGGGACTTTTCTGGCTTAAACTATTGACACATTTCTCCAAATAAACCTTTTTAGTCATATCATAATATTCTTTTGATATATTTCTGGATTCCAATTGCTAATAGCTTATTTAGAATTGTTACATTTTAAATCATGGTTGAGATTGGTCTGTAGTTTTCTTTTGTACTAACATCTAACTGTTTGAATATGTCAGTTTCATGAAATAAAATGGGAAAATCAATACATTTTAATAAAAGAATAGCTTAAATAATGTTGGAATTGCTTCTTTCTTAAATTAGAGAATGCTCACTTTTGAATGTGCTAGTCTTGGTACCTTTTAAATGGTAGATCTCTGCATACCTTAGCAATCTCAGTGATGACTGATCTACGAGTTTTCTACTTCTTTTGTCACTGTCAGTAATTCAGTTCATATTTTGAAAGCTTTAATTTAATAATCATGAATTCAGTATATTTTGCTGTACCTGACACTCCTTAAATATTAATTTTGGTTTTGTTCTCATTGTTCAGTAGTTCTATATCGCTGGATGCCTCTTTGCTTGATCTTCCTTTCTTGACTCCTGAGTCCTCACAGCTGAGTTACTATTTTTACTGTTAGGTCTCAAGTTGTGGTAGCAATCTAGAAAGGGATGGGATGTAAGATGTTTTGTGCTCTGTGGACTGTTAAGTCATCTATCTCCTTGAACTCTCCCAGCCTCAGGAGTGCAGATGGCTCACCCAGTTGCTCAACTTCCTTTTAGCTTCTTGACAACTAAGAACTCTGTCAATCCCGGATTCACATTTTGTTGGGCTAAGGTTTTCCCAGAATCCAAAGCATTTCAGTTCCTGGGATCGCTGAAGCTGCTGCGCAGACTCTTACTTAGTCACCTGAATTTACCTTGCTGAGACAAGAATGCAGAGCCTAGAATTTCACAGCAGGTTGTATCAGGGGAGACCCATAGATTGGAAATGGGACTGGAGGGAAAGTTGAATGCATTTTTTTTTTTCTTTCCACAATAATAAAGTAATGCATGAGGTGAAACAAAGGTGATTTCTTGATATTTTTAATCAAAATCTAAAACAAAAATGGGGAGTTCTCACTTCACATTGCTGTTGATTTAGTAACTCTGCTGATTTGACATTCCTCTTTGAAAGTATAGGGCTTCCATGGGCTCAGTTGGTAAACAATCCCCCTGCAGTGCAGGAGATCTGGGTTCAATCTCTGGGTTGGGAAGATCCCCTGGAGAAGGAAATGGCAACCCACTCCAGTATTCTTGCCTGGGAAATCCCATGGAGAGAAGAGCCTGGCTACAGTCCATGGACTTGCAAAAGAGTTGGTCATGACTTAGCAACTAAACCATCACACATCTCAAGTGGTAGATCTGTAGGCAATACCCAGATCTGCAGAACTTTGAGGTCTGTGCTTTTTTTTTTTTTATTTTATTACTTCCTTCTTTACATAAGCCTTGTATTGTTTCTATTTATTTCTAAATGGAGCTAGGCAAAAATGAGTGTATAAAGTTCTCATTTGTACAGATTATCATTAAGATATAGCTCATAGGAACATAAAACATCTTAAATCAAAGATAAGGTTAAGCAAAGTGACAATTTATCAGAGTAAGGTTGTTTCTCTTAAACTAAAGCAGACCTTGGAGGTCTGATGTACTATTTAATGATGAGTACTTTTACAAAGGTTTATTTCCCTCTTTTTATTAAATGATTTCTTCCCAGGTTGGCCTCTTTGATCCATCACCTTAATAACTCATGCCCATTGACAAGCAGTTCTAGATTCATCAGTAATAGAGGTCTGAGTTCTCTTGCAATCCCAATAAGAACATTCAGCAAATCTTACATGGAGGTCCACATTTGTCTTTTCCATATGTCTAGATTTCACATTTTGTATGATTTTAATTAAGTGTTCCATAAATTTAAAGATGAGCCCTGAAAACTATTTTCTGAATATGGAGGATTCATATGATTCTTGCATTTTCTGATTTATTGACACTGGATATGGGACAGGTCTAAACAACACCTTGATACCAAGATGGAAGTTTTATCATGTTATACCTTCTTTGTTGGCTTCTGGAGACTACCTTAGGCTAAGAGTTCTATGACCACAGCATGAAAACTAGAGACCCAGGAAAAAGGTGAAGGTGAAAGAACCTAACCTGTTTAATATATAAAGACAGTGGGAACCGAAATAGTGGAAAATTTCTTCAGACTCATTTGATTTTAGACTATTGTACTTAAGCAAGGTGATCCACAGAGGCAGCCTGATTCTGACTAGACTTCTCCCTCTACCTTGAGTGCCTATTGCGTCAACACACATGCCTGGCCTTGTAGGGAACATGAAATTAAGTTTAGCTTTCCTTAAAGGAACCAGGAGATAAGGGGGAAAAATAGGAGAGTATGGACATACAGAGGGGAAAGATAAATTCCAGGAATGCTTCATGGGGAGAAGGACCTTCCCAAAGAGAAAGCATAAACAAAAATGTGAGCAAGTGTATGTAGCTTGTGTATATAGCTTCACATGCATAGGTGGTGGACTGAAGAAATCAGTAATAAATCAAGAAAGGTAGTTTGGAGTCAGATCATAAATGGCCCTGAATGCCATGGAAAATAATGTACAATATGAGGATGAGAAGAAGATATAGTCAAAAGCACAACTCAAAATTGGCTAAACCCCTGTACCATTTTCTGTTGTGAACATGTCCTATGGATCTCATTGTTGTTGAATCGCTAAGTCGTGTCTGACTCTTTGTGACCCCATGGACAGCAGCACGCCTGGCTTCCCTCTCTTTCACTATCTCCCAGAGTTTGCTCAGATTCATGCCTACCGTATCAGTGATGCTAACTAACTCATCCAGTGGTCCCTAGGAAATGCCTGCTTGCTTTCTGGGGCACTGTTTCCTCAGGGTCCCACCTTCCAATACAGGTGATTTTAACAAAGGAGACTATACTGTTTAGGTCTGTATCATGAGACCATCCTGGATTATTCAAAAAGTATAGTCACTCTAAGCCAAAGCTGGGCTCTTGGTCCTGTGTTTCAGGACTATCTCATTCCTAGCCAGGTATGGGGCTGTACAGCTGGTCTGTCCCCTCTTACCTCAGACTCTGAACACTGAGGATGACTTAAGGTTAGTTCCCTAGTTCCCTACTCTATTGGGATCTCAAAATTCAGCTGCAAAAGCTGAATCTAAAACATTCCTGCAAGAGGGAGGGGAGGCCTGAAACACTTCTACCCAGAAGATACACTGGCTTTTTAATTCCAGTATTTTTACAACCACAGTATATTATGAAGAAGGAAATGTTTAGAAATTTTTTGAAAGATAGAAAAACAAATTATATTTTCTGTATAATGCAGAGAGGGAAAGAAGAACAGAATGTAGATAAGTAGAAAGATTCCTTTACTGGGTTTCTTTCTTTCTTTCTTTTTGTAGTTATATCATTCCTTAGTGTTCGGTCATTCAAAGCTTTTATCTCTTCTACACATCCCTCTGGGCTGCCAGTCTACAGAAATACGCACAATTGCTCCCCATAGTTGGCTACGGTTGGAGAGGGTGCCTTTCATATAGTAGCATCTGGACATACTAAAGTTACATTTCATTTTCTTGCAAGGTGACTTATTTTGAAAGATTGGGAACCTGTGCTTTGAAAATACATTTTCTCTCAACAGAAAAGATAGTGTGAATAATAACACCCCACAGAAACTGATTATTTCAGCTGTAAAATACAAGTTCCATGCAGACTGATGATTTTGAGAATAAGATGGTGTTTTCAAAGATAAAAAGTCTGTATTTTTGGTCTAACTTTTTCCACTGTGCAACAAAGGAAAAACTCATTATCTAAATCATGGTTTTAGCAAGTTACTTTTCCTGGTAGCAGACATGACAGTTCATTTTGCCTGAACATTTGGAAATCTTCTTAAATCAACTAATACTATAACCACCAGCTAAAATAACAACTATAGACTTACCTTGGAGATATGGCAGGATTGTTTAAAGACCCCTAAAATGTTCCAAAAGAGAAAATATTCAAAAAAAAAGTGAGTTACACACAATTTTTGGTTTCTCAGTGCATGTTAAAGTTATGCTTATACTATGTTGTAGTCTATGAAATGTGCAATAGCACTGTGTCTAAGAAAACAATGTACATACCTTAATTTAAAAACACTTCATTGCTAAAAAATGCTAACCATCATTTTACAACAGAGGGTTGCCATATACCTTCAATTTGTAAACTATGCAGTATCTGTGAAGTTCAATAAAACAAAGTGCAAAAACATAAGGTATGTTTATACTCTAATTTTCACTGAACTGATTAAATTTATTTATTCAATGAATGTATACAAATCTTATGCTATGGAAAATGCAAAATAATAATGAGATGCAAATTCTGCTTTCTAAAAGTTAATAGTGCAATTATGGATACAAGACACACAGAATGAAGACAGAAAAGAGTATAGGTAAATGAATGATTTAGTATGATATAGATCAGAAATTCCAAACACAAATGTCTAGGGAATCCAGCAGGAAATGAAGCCTAGGTAAAGCTGGTCTGTGAGAGAAGCAATTAATGGGGATTATGGCAAATTATGGAGTACTTGCACTGCTTAAAGTGGGAAGCTTCTACTCATTTGAGCTGTTAAGCTTTCAGGCAAGAATAGGGGCCATCTTCTGCCAGTCTTATTATTTTTCAGAAGGAGCCAATGATCTGCATTATCAAAATATCTGAAAAAAATCTAAAAAAATAAAAAAAAGAATAAATAAGCTTATCTGAGTCTACAGTGTGGAAACCAAATGAAACACTTCTGCATACCATATTTATCTCACAAGTCATCAGCTTTTAAACTCTTCTTAAAGTCATTTAGAAAAAGAAGTAATTACATTGTAACAGATAAGACCACAGGCTTTGGAATTGAGTAATTATCACCTAAAGCAAGTTTCTTAGCTTTTTAAAGTACAATCTGTAAAATAACTCACAGAATTGTTGCAAGGATTAAATAATAACAAATACACAAAGTATTTATTAGAATACCTGGAAAACTGCAAATTACTAGTTCATTGATAGTTATCTGTCTCTCTGTGTATGTCTCTCTCATTCTCACATACCCCACTCACACATGTTTCAGAGATCTTGAAGAAAGAAGATCTATGGTTTCTGTATTTATCCTCCAATTATATGTTAATGTCACATTCAGACTAAGGGCTTCCTTGGTGGCTCAGATGGTAAAAAATCTGTCTGCACTGCAGAAGACCTGGGTTCAATCCCTGAGTCAGGAAGATCCCCCTGGAGGAGGGAATGTCAGCCCACTCCAGTATTCTTGCCTGGAGAACACCATGGACAGAGAAGCCTGGCAGGCAATAGTCCAGCATCCTAGAATCAGACAGGACTGAGCGACTAACACTTTCTGAGTTAAACTGACCACTAAACTTACTGAAATGGTCATTCTATTACAGTTCGATCTTCCTATTAATTAGTAGTTAGACCTAGAGGTTTGATCAGATTTGGGTTTGAGTTTTTCATGTTTGTGGCTGTCAGTCTACAAGTGACTGTGAACTTCCACCAGGCAGCACATAAGGTACAGTTAACCTTTTTTGGTGGTAGCAATCACTGATGGTCAACGCCTGAAACCATTCATTCATTAGGGGTTGCAAAATGGTGATATTATAATTTTATTATGCCTTCTTCATTACTTAGCTGAAAATTTCAAAGAAAAATGTTCTCATTAGCGATTTTGCCATCTTGAGGTATTGGAACTCTTACTGGAAAGACAAGACAAAGTTTCTTCTTTAATTAGCAATTTTCAAAATAATGGATAGTTCTCTGTCATCTTAAAAAGATCAATAACTAGTTTATCGATTTTATTGTTGTCATTATCATTATAAACTCATGGATTCAAATACATTTAATGTCATTTACTACTGCAGTTTGGAGAAGGCAATGGCACCCCACTCCAGTACTCTTGCCTGGGCAATTCCATGGACGGAGGAGCCTGGTGGGCTGCAGTCCATGGGGTCGCGGAGAGTTGGACACGACTGAGCAACTTCGCTTCCACTTTTCACTTTCATGCACTGGAGAAGGAAATGGCAACCCACTCCGGTGTTCTTGCCTGGAGAATCCCAGGGACAGGGGAGCCTGGTGGGCTGCCGTCTATGGGGTCACAGAGTGGGACACGACTGAAGTGACTCAGCAGCAGCAACAGCAGTACTGCAGGTATTACCCTTTGGAAGTACAAATTTTTCCTTCTTTAGTCAGTAGAAGTTTATTCAGCTTAACTTTTACCTCCTTTTATCATGTCTTTAACTTAACTCTGATGCTTTCTCTGTCTTCTTAATGATAAAATATTCCAAGGTCATTTTGAATATTTTTTGCTGTGAACCTAGGAAGAGCTACCTCTTCAAGTATTTCTGGTACTTTTAATGGGACATAGTACTTACAAATCACAATCTGGGCACTTGAGGTACTTATTCCTACTAAGTTGGTCAATATTCCTAGTAATTTCATTTGACAAAACTAAGAAAAAGAAAAGCATGAATTTAAAGATACACTATATAATGAGATCATACTGATTCTTCCAATCTAAAAGCAGAACGGCAGAGGTTAACTAAACTTGATGATTTTACTTAATATCAAAATCACATCTGTATTTCCTTTAAGCCACACTAAAAGTATTGGTCCTCAAAGAGATCAATAAAAACACTCTTGCTTTAATCCATAAGACATATGGAACCTATTCCAGAATAACATCACCAATGCAGTTGCTGATATGATATTTAAAGCTTTTTCATTTTTGACCATTCATTTTGTCCTTATCCCTACCAGGCATATACAGTCAAAGAACCATATTTTCAAATCACTTCAAATTATTTTCTTTCCTAGTGATTATGTCACAGTTTTAAACACAGTTATGTTAATTGTTCATTTTACTTTTGATTTGTAGGAATTCCTTCTCAAAAATAAAATTATTTAGAGATTAAGTAAAACATTTATTGGAAAAGGAAATGGCAACCCACTCCAATATTCTTGCCTGGAGAATCCCCATGGACAGAAGAGCCTGGCAGGCTGCAATCCATGGGTCTCAAGAGTCAGACACAGCTTAGCAACTAAACCACCACCACCAAAATATCTATAAAATCTACAAATAAATATGTCAAAGAAGTCTAACTTCTTTCTATGCCCATTCTTTTCACTATATGTCAAAATATTTTTTTAAGTTTTTATGAGTTATTTTTTCATTTCTTTAATATAAGTGTGTGTTTACCCTCTTCTTTCTTAGATATTCCATAGCATATGATTTTTGTTATTGTAACTGAAGTACAATGTAAATGGGAGTGATTACAGTGGACTGTCTTGATGTGTTTATAATCTTTGGGAAAAACTGTTCAATTTGTCACCACTGAGTATGATATTGACTATAGGTTTTTGAAGATACTGTTCATTATATTAGAAGAGTTCCCTTCTATTCCCATATCCCTTCTATTCCTATGTATTTATCATTTCTGGAGGTTGATTTTTAAATGCTTTTCCTGCATCTACAGAGATGATTAGAGGTTTTTAAAGTTAATTTATTAGTATAGTAAGCTCTATTGATTGATTTTTGAGTGCTTGGTCTAACATTGCATTCCCAGGTAAACTATAATTGGCATGATATATTATTATTTTCCATAGTGTTATTTTTTATTTGCAAATATTCTATTGAGTCCTTTGCATCAATATTTATGAAATGTATTGCCCTGAAGCTTTCTTTTCTTCTAATTTATCTTTTTTGATATAAGGGTAATTGTGATCTTATAAAATGAATTCAGAGGTGCTTTCTTCTATCTTCTTTTTGGCATGAGAGTTTGTGTAGAATTTGAATTGTTTCTTCCCTTGAACATATTGTAGAATTTCCAATGAAGCTCTCTGGCCCTAAAGTTTTCTTTTTTGGAGAGAATTTTACCTACAAATATAATTTCTTTATTATATATAAAACAATTCAGGCTATCTAATTCCTTTTAAATTAGTTCTTTGGTCATTTGTAAGTTCTTTGGTCTTCTAAGTTGTGGAAATTATGACCTATAACAGCTTTACTATCCCATTCTTAGCTTTTAATGTCCATAGAAATTGCAGTGCTGTCTCTTCTTTCATACCTGATAATAGTGATTTATGTCTTCTTACCATTGTGAATTTTCTTAATTTTTACAGAAAATCAAAATTTGAATTGATTTTTTCTATTGTTTTTCTGTTCTCTGATCAAATTTTTATTATTTCCTTCTCTCTGTTAGCTTTGGATTTAGCATGCTCTTACTTTCCTGATTTCTTAAGGTACAAAGTTATACTATTGATTTGACTCTTTCTTGCTTTTTAATGTAGGTGCCTACAGCTATGCATTTTTCCCATCACATACTGCTTTTGCTGCATCCCATAAGATTTAGTAAATTATACTTTTTCAATTATTCATTTTTAATTGGAGGATAACTGCCCCACAATACTGTGTTGGTTCCTGCCATACATCAACATGAATCAGCCATAGGTATATGTATATCCCCTTCCTCCTAAACCTCCCTCCAACCACCCCATCCCTCTAGGTTGTCACAGAGCATTGGATTTGAGTTCCCTGCATCATACAGCAAATTTCCACCAGCTATCTAGTTTTACATATGGTAATATATCCATTTCAAATAGATAAAGAAGTTGTGGTGTATATACACAATGGAATATTACTCAGTCATAATAAGGAACACATTTGAGCCAGTTTTAATGAGGTGGTTGAACCTAGGGCCTATAATACAGAGTGAATTAAGTCAGAAAGAGAAAGACGAACATCATTATTAATGCATATATATGGAATCTAGAAATACGCTACTGATAAAGCTATTTGCAGGGCAGCAATGGAGATGCAGACAGAGAATGGACTTATAGGTATGTTGTATTTTAATTTTCATTCATCTCTGTTTACTCCTTTCGCTTGCAATTTCTTCTTTGACAACTGTTTGAGTGTATTGCTTAATTTCCACATACTTATGAATTTTCTAGTCTTCCTTTTATTATTGCTTTCTATTTCCATCTTATTGTGCTCAGAGAAGAAACTTGGTAAGATTTTAGATTTTACTGAGACCTGTCTTTTGACCTAACAGTTATACTATCTATCCAGGAGAATATCTTGTGTGCACTTTACAAAAAGTTGTTGGGAACTGTGCTCCATATAAGTTAGGTCTAATTTTTATAATGCTGTTTAAATACTTCATTTCTTTACTGATGTACTGTCTAGCTGTTCTTTCCCTTATTGAAAGTGGTGTGTTAGAATTACCAACTATTATTATAGAACCATTTTTCCCTTTATTTTTGTCAGTTCTTGCTTCATATATTTTGGGGCTCTGCCATTAAGTGTGTATATGTAAATGTTATATTTTCTTTGACCCTTTTATCAATATACAGTGATTTATTTTTTAATTTATTTTTAATTGAAGGATGATTGCTTTACATAATTTTATTGTTTTCTGTCAAACATCAGCATGAATCAGCCATAGATGTATATATGTCCTCTCCCTCTTGAAACTCCTTCCCATCTCCCTCCCCGTCCCACCACTCTAGGATAACATATCACATAACCAATTTATCGTATACTCTATTTTATATGATATGAATATAATGACCCTATCTCTTTTCTGATTACTATCTGCATGGAATATCTTTTCATTCCTTCATGTTAAACCTATCTGTGTCTTTGGATTTAAGCTGTATCTTTTATAAACAGCTTAAAAGTGAATCATGTTTTCTATTTTTAATCCATTCTGCCAATTTCTGTCCTTTAACTGGCCCATTTAATTCTCTTATATTTTAAGCAATTACTAGTAAGGAAAAACTCACTTCTAGCCTTGTACTGTTTCTACACAGGTTTATCATTTTTGTTTCTCAATTCCATTCTGCCCATCTTTCCTTAGCTTTCAGAATAGTTGGGTTTGTAACCTCAGATCTCTGATAGGTTCAAGAAAAGTTCTGCTTCTGCGATTTTTTTTAGATTATCTAGCTTCTCCTTATTGTTATTTTTTTCTTGTTGCTGATTTTATTATCTGACTTTTTCTTATTGTTTGGGAATGTGACTCTTTCCAGCTTTTTCTATCCAAGGTGGAACTTTTAAAATGCAGGTCTTTCTTTTGAAAAGAAATTTTAGTTGTTAATTCAAAGAATTTATAGTACCCAGAGTGCTCCCTGGGCCTTCAGATCTAACTGCATTCCAATTCCCTTTCATTCACTCACAAATTATATGTTTCAGAACATTTCCCCAGTTTCTGTTGCTGTTCTTATACTGGCTGGTAACATTTCCCACTGAATTCCTACTAAAAATTTTGAGTTTCTTCTATCCTCAGGGTCATGATAAGCCTAATTTCCTTGCCCCTACACTTCCTCCTTCACAGATGCTGATTCTCTGTGATTCTTTTCAAGGGTTTTTCTCCATCTGTTTATATACAGGACTCATGGAAGAAGCCAAATTTACAATTTTGCTGTGGATGTCTATAGTTCTTTAGATTGGTTCTTATGGCTATCCTGTAAATGTAATGGGGGGATTCAGGGAGAATTGAAAAGTTATATGACTGCTGCTCTTTTTCCAGCAATTATAGCTACTTTTTATTTTCCCTTAATTCCAATAAAATGGCTCCCATTTTCTGACTGTCTACTCTAGACCAAGTGCTTTACATATGTTATTACTAACACTTTTTTAAAACCAATTTTTGTGGCAATATTAGTCCTGTTTTAGAGATGAAGTAAAATCAGCAGACTTACCTAAGATTCCATACTAGGTAGGAACAGAGTTTAAACTAAATCTTTCAGACAGCAATGACTATTTTTTCTCTTTAATACATCATATCATTGTTTCACATAAGAATATCAGTATAAGTCAAGGCAGTGGCAAAGAGTCAAGGTTAACTTCACAACTATGACTTGTGCACACAATTTTTCACTGATCTTATAGGTTTACATTCACTCATTCAATCAACAAATGTTCGCTGACTTTATTTCACATGCCAAGAACTGATATAATGATATATAATGAGTATTATCAATCAGAACCTCTGCCTTCATGGTATATAATTTAGGACACATATTCTAGGAGTAACAGAGCCTATTAAGTGGCAATGAGATAATAAGCGTGTTGACTTTAAAGGCAAGAAAGGGAACTTAGGCTGTAGTAACAGAGATACACTGAAGAGGGTAGAATTTAACTGACTTAAAGAGTATAAGAAAGTCCACTTACTGGACTTGGTGTTCAGTGGGAACTGGGGGTAGGGGACTAGGACTAATGTGGTCCCTGAAAGTACTATAGGGTGGAAACTAAGGAATATGATTGATAGACATTAAATTTAATAATACGCATTTTCCTGTAGCTCCAATGGTAAAGAATCTGCCTGCGATGCAGGAGACCAGGGTTTGATCCCTGGGTTGGGAAGTTCCTCTGGAGAAGGGAATGGCAATCCATCCAGTATTCTTGCCTGCAGAATTCCATGGACAGAGAAGCCTGGTGGGCTACAGTCCATGGGGTTGCAAAGAGTCAGACATGACTGAGCGACTGACACACACAAATTTAATAATAGGGAACAAACTTATTTGAAATATTAAAGATCATATTTCCAGATTATATGACTAAATAAAATATTTATATACATAAATTAAAAGGGAACTGGCAAACATTCTGGGTCATAATAGCAGAAGCATAGATGTAAGAATGCTGTGGCCAATTCAGGGGACATAGAAAGTGGGTATGGCCTAGGAGAGTGTATGGGAGTGGGTAGGAAGAGAACATGGAGGTTGGTACCATGCAAAATTTGAGTTCTAACAAGGTTATTAGCTTCATGACCTTTGACAAGTGACTTAAATTCTCAAAGCCTGTTTTGTCATCTTTAATATAAGAATAATAACTATTTTCATAGTGTTGTAGTAAAGATGAAATAAGATAAAGTATGCTTGCCACATGCTACATATTCAATGTGTGTTTATGATATTGGTGATAGTCTTCGAGATGGGACTGATTCTCAGTTGTCAATGCCCAGCTAAAGACCAAGGTATTAGAATTCTTGGGGATGAGAATTGCTAAAAGGGAGATTGTAAATAATGGAGTTGACTCTTTTTGAAGATTAATTTGGCTATATCATCAAAATGGATTAGTAAGTATAGGTCAGAAAGGCAGGGAAAAAGACAAAAAGTTTCTATCTGACAAAAGTTCAGACATGAAAAGTAAAGAGCATGGAGGAAGGACAATAATGTAGTTTTTTTTTCTCTCCAGTGAGGATGCTCTGCTTTTTTCCCCCTGGGGTTCTGTTCTGGTTGAGCATACACACTGTTATCTCAAGGATATTTTCTCACTGACTCAGAATCAATATCAAGTTATTTTTTATGTCAGTTTTGGAGTTCTTATCCTGTAAAGGATTTAACTCCAGGCAGAAAATTGAAATCAAATAAATAGAGATTTAGAACTGATTATCAGATGCTTAGTGTTCTTTCTCAAACCAATACTATCGGGACTGAAGAGAGAAGTATAAAATAGAACTGTACTTTCCCTAGTCGCTTCCACAGCAGTGTTTATCTAAGGAGTATAGTCTTGTTGAGCTACACTGAAAAGGAGGTGAAAAACAGGTCACCAGTTTGGAAAACTCAGCATTGGCCACAGGACTAGAAAAGGTCGGTTTTTGTTCCAATCCCAAAGAAGGGCAATGCCAAAGAATGCTAAAACTATCGTACAACTGTCTGACCGTAAATCACAACAAACTGTGGAAATTTTTTAAGGAGATGGAACTACCAGACATTACCTGTTTCCTGAGACATATATGCACGTCAAGAAGCAGCAGTTAGAACCAGGCATGGAACAATTGACTGGTTCAAAATTGGAAAAGG
Source organism: Antilocapra americana (assembly GCA_007570785.1). Taxonomy (NCBI): domain Eukaryota; kingdom Metazoa; phylum Chordata; class Mammalia; order Artiodactyla; family Antilocapridae; genus Antilocapra; species Antilocapra americana. Next base: position 1,930,257 of record ML660216.1, read on the forward strand.
AGTACAACAAGGCTATATATTGTCACTTTGCTTATTTAACCTCTATGCAGAGTAAATCATGCAAAATGCCAAGCTGGATGAAATCACAAGCTGGGATTAAGACTGCCAGGAGAAATATCAACAACCTGAGAAATGCAGATGATAGCATTCTAAGGGCAGAAAGTGAAGAGGAACCAAAGGATTTCTTGATGAGGGTTAAAGATGAGAGTGAAAAAGCTGGCTTAAAACTCAACATTCAAAAAACTCAGATTATGGCATCTAGTGTCATCACTTCATGCCAGATAGAAGGGAAAAAAGTGGAAGCAGTGACAGATTTTCTTTTCTTGGGTTCCAAAATCATTACAGATGGTGATTGCAGCCATGAAATTAAAAGACACTTGCTTCTTGGAAGAAAAGTTATGACAAACCTAGACAGTGTCTTAAAAAGCAGAGACATTACTTTGCCAACAAAGGCCCATCTAGTCAGAGCTATGGTTCTTCCAGTAGCCAGGTATGGATGTGAGAGTTGGGCCATAAAGAAGGCTGAGTGCCTAGGAACAGATGCCTTTGAACTGTGGTGCAGGAGAAGACCCTTGACAGTTTTTGGACTGGAAGGAGATTAAATCAGTCAATCCCAAAGGAACTCTACCCTGAATATTCATTGGAAAGACTGATGCTGAAGCTCCAATCCTTTGGCCACCTAATGAGAAGAGCTGACTCATTGGAAAAGACCTTGATACTGGGAAAGACTGGAGGCAAAAGGAGAAGAGAGGGCAGAGGATGATATGCTTAGATAGCATTATGAACTCAATAGACACGAATTTGAGTAAACTTTGGGAGATAGTGAAGGACAGAGGAGCTTGGCATGCTGCAGTTCATGGGGTGGCCAAGAGTTGGACATGACTTAGCGACTAAACAACAACTTTGCTTGAACCAAATAATAAGCACAAATTGGCAAAAGGTCTGGATAGCCCATTTCTACAGCTGAATAGGAAGAGTTAAACATATTTACCTTAGGAAGAGTGATTCAGCAACAATCTTTCTGCTGCACAGCTCAACAACAAGATGGCAGTTTTGACTTATTTTCCCATCACCAGGATGATTGCTCTGATATGTCCTCCAGTAGTAAGCATGAGCTTTCACTAGACTGCAAACAAATCATCTACTGGGTAGCACAAATCTACCTTTTGACCAAAAGCATATATTTATGAGCTGGAAAACTGAAAAAAAAATCAGTCTGTTTATAGTCAATAGGGCTGGTTTATGTCTAAGAAACTGAATGGAAAGTAAACAGCTCATGTCATACTCTGTTGTAACACTACCCTCAGAAATGAGATTTGATCTGGCTTTCTTAGGACTTGGAGTAGATCTCTGAGAGATTTTTCCAGCTTCATCCTTCATGCTAATACAAACCTTGACTCTTATCTTAGACTATGATCAAAATAAAAAACATTTTCACTCTGAATCTCAATCAGCTCTTATCTCACCCACTCTTCCAGGGCCAAGCTAACCCTTATTCATTTAATCTACAAATATTTCCTGAGTGTTGAATCTGAACTAAGGACTCTGCTTGCAACTAGAGAAATAACACTTAGTTTGACCCAAGGAATGGATCCCTACTTTCTCAAGACTAGTGTGAAGCCTGTTAGTCATAGGCAGCTTGTTCTTTATTCATTTATGTTTCTAGTCTTCAAAAGTAGGCAGTTCTATACTTTTTCCCCTCCTGCAATAGTAGGAACTTGTCTTAGTTTCGAAATATTTTCATACCTAATCCCAAAGAGAAGCCATTATTGTTATTGTGAATTTCCCATTCCTAATTAACATGGTGATAAAAGTCCAAACACTCTTGTAGCTCAATAAAATGTGAGTCTGTAAGGACATCTTATTTATTTTGCAGCACATAGCATTTTAATTTGGAGAGCATTCTGTTAGAACAGTTATTCTTTTAGCTATTGTTTCTATTGTCAGAGAGAAAAAAATCTCTAAAAACACTAGTTATTGTTGTTCAGTAAGAAAAGGAAGTGTTTGAGGTACTTCTGAATTATCAGTTATAAAAAACTGTTCTTGGAGTTCATACTATTTTATTGTATATAAAATAATAACAATATTTTAAAAACGAACATTTTGTCGAGACATGGAATAATAAAATCTGCCACAGTGCTCTGAATAGGCAGGCAGAAGAACAGCCCACTCTGGGAAGGAAATTACCTTGCCCTTGTGTCTTAGGTTCCCCAGCTGTAGTGCTGGGAGAGATAAATGTGGAGACAAGAGAGATAGAGTAAATACCTCCACCTATGCAGAGCCCAGCTTACAGGAGACCTGCAACAGCTTGGAACAAATAGAGCTTGTATTCACATTACCCACCCTTGCTGGCCTCCCAGTTCTGTGGGAGTTGATCTGCATTCCAGGTATTTCTATTAGAAGACTGAGGCCTGGGACAAGCAGACACAAAGGAGCAAAAAAGACAGTGAACAAAACATGGTTGCATAAAAGGGAACTCTCCATCCTGCACAGTTTTGAGCTACTGTGCTCAATGGGAAGCCCAAGAAACCCTGTGGAGTCCCACTGCAGAACCTTAGCTATAGAAACACCATTTTGCAACAAAGAAAAACAAACCTGACTCCATATTGCATATTCCACCCTTATGCTGTGTCACCTGTGCTTAGTCATGCTGGATCTGCATCTCTTTAAAAGAATCTTGCCTATAGCCTGAAATAGCCATTCTAGCGCCTTCTCAAGACTCCACCTGCCAGGCTGGGCCTTTAAGGATATAACACTTTTCATCCATATGGAGATAAAAGGTTGTGGAACAGAGAGCAACATTTGTAGGTTTACAGGAACATTGTGACCAGACTTAACATGGACAGCTGCAAGAACAAAGAATTCCTGCACCAAGAAGGCTGCAACAACCAGTCACACCATTTCCCCTGTTAGTTTAAAAGAAGTCTGAATTCTAACTCAGGTAAGACTTTTTGGGGGGACACTCGTCCAATATTTTCTCAGTCTGCTGGCTCTCTGAATAAAGTCACTATTCCTTGCCCCAATACCTCATCTCTAGATTTATTGATCTGTTATGTGGTATGCAGCATAAGCTTGGACCCAGTGACAGTTTTACCACACTTTGTATAGTCAGAAAAGGCCGATGGCACCTCTCCTTTCTTGGCTGTCTTCTCCTGCAATGTAAGAAGCTAAACAGTCTTCATCATGTTTCTGGATAAGATCTGGTCTGCTTTAAAGCCAAGAAAAGGATAGAGATGTGAGAGATGGTCATGAGGAGAAGGCAACAGGATCTGCCTTTTCTCTGAAGACAAGAAGCTCCTATTCTTTGGGTCAAAGAGAACATCCATGATGACTTAGCAAACATTCCTAGTGATGTATCCCCTGGTTCCAAAGTCCAGAGACTCTTTTCAAGTCTTCCCTCCCTGTTTCTTTACCAAATAAAAAAATTTACAATGACACAATCCAGTAGGGGAAGAGCCTTCCCTTTGTAACTACAGGCTGTGCACACTTGCAGGGGCCATCAATCACCCGAAGGGTGGGCCACCACCTTGGTTTCAAATAACCAAACAGACTATTTCTATTACCTTAAAGGAAAGGTCTCCAGAGCCTTTCTCTACAGGAATGTTGCCAAAAAGGATTATTCTCAAGGTGTAAGGTATAGAGAGTTTGCTTTGCTAAGCTTGGGACTTGCTTGGGACCCCCTACCTCTTTTTTGTTTCTCCCTTTTGCAGTGGGAATGTTTCCCTTTTAGAATGTGAATGTCTATCCTGGGTCTCTTCCACTGTATGTTGGAAGCACAGAACTTATCCCGATTCACAGATTCACAACTGGAGAGGAATTTTGCCCCAGCATAAATCAAGCCTCAAGTGTCACCCTGATATAGATGAAATTTAGATGAGATTTTGGACTTTAGAGTTTTTAACGGAATGAACTAAGACACTTGTGTCTGCTGGCATTACAGGAGTTTATTCTGCATAAGAGAAAAACCAGGGGTGGAATATTATCGACTGAATGCTTGTGTCACTAAATATCATATGTGAAGCCCTAATCCCCAGTGTGGTTGCATTTGGACATGGGGTCTCTATGGAAGTATTTAAAGTGAGGTGGCAGGGGTAGGGTCCTGATCTAATAGGACACTGTTCTAATAAGAGATACCAGAGAAATCACTTCACTTCTTGCCCACCCTCCTCTCAGCACACAAGCCAAGGAAAGGCCATGTGATCACACAATGAGGAGGCAGCCACCTGCAACCCAAGGGAAGAGATTTCACCAGCAGTCACACTTCCCGGCACCTTGATCATGGAAATCTAACCTCCAGAACTTTGTAAAATACATTTCTATTGTTTAATACACCTAGTCGTGTATTTTGTCATGGCAGCCCAAGCAAACTTGGATAACCGCAGCCACTACTGGGAGTACCATGCAGAATTATGTCTCTGAGAAGAAACAGTTGCTTTCAGCACCATCCATAATGTTGCCTCCAACGGTTCTCAGACTAGTGTGGTTTTTAATGCACCTTCATGTAAGAGAATGAATAAAGGTGTCTACCTTTACAAAGAAAGTCCTGATGAAAGAGCATTTCTTTTGTCATATAAAATAGAAATGATCCCAGAAAAGTGATGAAAACTTTCAACAAATACGAAGCTTTGCATTTGGCTGCATTACCTTCCCAGAAATCTCTTTCCACTTGAACTCCATCCTGTAATCCTTTTTCTTTACATACCTCCCAATCTATCCCTCTTCCTTCATCCAAGGTACATACTACCTTAGATGAATTCCGCATTATCTCTCACCTGGAGAATTGCAATGGTTTACTAATTAGCCTCTTGGACCTTCCCTGCTTTCAGCCTCAGTCCAACTAATCCATTGTTCAGACCAATGAATAGTTCTTTCTGATTATTTCTCTCCTTTGCACAAAGTCCTCCAATGACTCCACTGTACCAAATAGTGGGTTCCGAACTTGGTGTACTGGCCATTAAGGATGCTTATTAAAATATCCAGTATGAGGTCCTGCCTCTGGAAATTCTGAGTCAGTTGGGCAAGTCTATTGTAGAAACCCTGAGGTCCACACTTTGAGAAAACAATCCTAGAGGATAATGTTTAAATTCCTTATCATGGATATTTAATGATCAGACTCCTTATCTCCCAGAGAACATTTCTTGTGCTGTCCTCCTCTACCCATTATCATATCATCCAGCTATGCTGAACTACTTTCAGTTCCCAAAACCTGTCTTGCTATTTTTAGAATTTATGTCTTTGCTCCATCAGCCTTGAAAGCTACCTTTCTTCCAACTTGTCTGCTTGATGAACACCTCTACATCTTTCACTGTGTGAAAACATTTATGATGACCACCATGTTCCCCAGGAAGAATTGATTTCTCTCTCCTGGCTTCATTCTGTCCTTGTGGACCTCTGTCAGAGCTCCCTTTACACCTAATGGCACGTATGTGTTTTCTTAAGAGATTAGAAGTTCCTTGAATTCAGATTCCATGTCTTATTCTTCTTTGGAGCCACACATCTAGCATTGTTGCTGGCACACAGAGTGTTCAATAAATGTATGTGTTAAAGAATGAATGCAAAAGTGATGCAACTTAAGAAATCTGCGTATTCTTTCAAATCAGATTACAACTGGGAGTCAATTTCCTCTAGGCAATGAGTAATGAAGAAAAACAAAATCTTAGTTTCATAACACAGAAGGTCATGAGAACTCAGTCCTCAGTAGTGTGGGGTACCTCAGTGACCCTTTAGTTCTGAGGAGTTTGTCAAATGTAAATTCCTAGGGCAGTCCCTCAGAGAGTCTAATTCTGAATGTCTGTAGTGGGGGTCCAGAAAGCCACATATAAAACAAAAGCTTCATGTGGTTCTCACATAGACAATTCCATGAGCCTAAGACTGTGACTCATTATTGTTCCTCCACTGAAAAAAGAAAAGCTTGATGCAAACCAACACCCAGGTACCTACTAAAATTAATATAAACATGCTTAGCTTTGAAGTAAACATACATTTTCTCCTTTTATGACTTAAGGGTGGTCATAAACACCATTCAGAGTTGTCACGCCCTGTTGTAAAGATGCTAATTATTGACTAGAGTTGGGGAAGTTGTAAAGCTCTTGAAGAGTTCATCTCCAAGCCAGTGAGCCAGTGTTCTGTTCAAGTTGCTTCTAGTGCAGCGGTCCCCAGACTTTTTGCCACCAGGGACCGGTTTTTAGGGAAGACAATTTTTCAATGGACCCAGGGGATGGTTTTAGGATGATTCAAGGATATTACATTTATTGTGCATTTTATTTCTACTATTATGTCAGCTCCACCTCTGATCATCAGGCCTTAGATCCTGAAGGTTGGGGACCCCTGCTCTAGTACATACAAAGGTGTGAGAGGTGTACAAGTTTCCCCCTGTCCTCCAGGAAACAGGAACTCCAGGAAGCATGGGGCAAAGCCAGAGACACTGTGATTTCTTCAAAGATTGGAACTTCATCAGAGCCTCTTCTCCACCCCCTAACTATTCTTTGTTGACTTTTGGGAATGAGAAATCTCTCCATTCCACTGCTAGTCACAATAGGAAATAGCATGAAGGCTTGTCCTCCTGACATTATCCCCACCCTTCCATTTCCAGGCTTAACTAAAAACTAATCTAATCAAAACAGGCCGACCTTCTGGGACGCACCCTCTATAGAAGGAGGTGAGATAAGGTCAAGTGTCTGAGTTTTCCAACCTGCAGACAATATCTGGTTTGCTTCCTATACACACCAGTCCTTGCCTGGGTGAACAGTATAGAAATCAGGAGGCAGCACTAGAGATGGGGTAAAAATTATATTAATGAGACTCATGAGAATCTTTGGGTCCTTCACATCAAACTGAGTAATATTAGTTTAGAGAAACTTGATATGGAGGAAACTAGGTTCCACCAAAGACAAGAGAGAGAATGGAGGGTTGGCTTTATAAACTGAAGAACATTTACCAACATTACTCGGTATTTTCAGAACATGCTCTACCCAGCATCTTTACTCAGATTTAGCAAACAAGTATATTTAACAACAGTAACTATATTTTATGTGGAAAGTGCTTGATGGAACACATTGCATTTATTGTAAGTTTCACAGCAATCCAGAAATATAGATCCTATTAATCCCATTTTATAGTTGAGGCAATGCTTTATCATTCTACTAGAGCTGAAACTAGCATATGCTTATCCAAGGGGCACAGCAAGTTATACTTGCTGGAAAATCAAAAATACAAGTGGCGTGGGGAATTTGATCATAAGCATGTTTTAAAACAAAGGAAAAAACCACAGGAGCATCATCAATCAAAATGTCAAATTCAAAAGAAGAAAAAGATAACTACAGTTAGTGTGATCAGAGCACGTTTCATTGAGCTGAGGCAGAGTATAGTCTGACTGAGAAAAAGGATAAGAACCTTAGAGTAGATGGAGGTGAAGAAGACAGAGCAGAGGGAAAACTTAGAGACACACTGAGTTTTTCAGTCTGGTAGATAGAGTTTGTATTAAGAATTCTGGAGAGGTTTAGAGGTGCTAGCGGGTCTAGAAAAAGAGACACTTTGAGAGTGAGCTGACAGAATCTATGTTTTCCTTATAGACACCTGGAAAGCTTCAAGTTTTATTTTGTTTTGGTTGAATTCAGACAATTGGGTATAGAATGAATTAAGTGGAAGACTTTGATTTACAAAGTGATTCTAGTGGCTGAAGAATGAAGCTCTTTGTGGGTGGGAGGAGAGAAAATGGTGAGGGCGGAGGGGCAACACGAAGAAAGAACTGCCTGGACTTGCTCTCAGGATCTACAAGACCTGGTTTTGAATCCTACTTATATCGTTCACCTGGCCAAGTGAATACTTACTATATGTCATGCCCTGTGTTACTCATTCATTCATTTCACAGGTACGTTCTGTGTGTTTTCTACAAGTCAAGCATCATTTTAGGCATTAGAGATAGAGCTACGTAAGACAGAAAATAGCCTGTTCTGTTCTTAATTCTGTGAGACAAAAGAATCATTATTGTCACCATTCTGCAGACAAAAAGATCCAAGTTTCAAAAGGTTAAATAACCACCAAAGGTCAAATAAAAGATAAGAGCCAGAGCCGTGAATCTCTGGATTCTAAAAATCTAAGTACCAAGAACTTCCTTGATGATCCAGTGGTTAAGACTCTGTGCTTCCAATGCAGAGGATGCAGGCCTAATCCTTGGTCAGGGAACTAAAATCCCACTTGCTTCACAGCACAGCCAAAAGAACAAAATAAAATAGAAGCAGGCACCAACCCCAGGCTACTAGAGCAGGGTGCTGGTCCCATCACTTCATGGCAAACAGATGGGGAAACAATGCAAACAGTGAAAGACTTTGTTTTCTTAGACTCCAAAATCACTGCAGATGGTGACTGCAACCATAAAATTAAAAGACGTTTGTTCCTTGGAAGAAAAACTATGACAAACCTAGACAGCTTATTAAAAAGCAGGGACATTACTTTGCCTACAAAGGTCTGTTTAGTCAAAGCTATGATTTTTCCAGTTGTCGTGTATGGATGTGAGAATTGGAGCATAAAGAAAGCTGAGCACTGAAGGATTGATGTTTTTTGAGCTGTGGTGTTGGAGAAGACTCTTGAGAGTTCCTTGTATTGCAAGGAGATCAGACCAGTCAATCCTAAAGGAAATTAATCCTGAATATTCATTGGAAGGACTGATGCTGAAACTGAAACTCCAATACTTTGGCCATGTGATATGAAGAACTGACTCATTGGGAAAGACCCTGATGCTGGGAAAGATTGAGGGCAGGAGGAGAAGGGGACAATAGAGGAGGAGATGATTGGATGCCATCACCAACTCAATGGACATGAGTTTGAGCAAGCTCCAGGAGTTGGTGATGGACAGGGAAGCCTGGCATGCTGTAGTCCATAGGGTTGCAAAGACTCAGACATGACCGAGCTATTGAAATGAACTGAAATGAACTGAACCAACCCCAGGCCACTAGAGCAGGGTGCAGGTAACTCACTTTTCCTGAGTTGCAGTAGTTTCTTCTATAAAAAATGATATTGAACTTTCTCTTAATATATGGTAGTTTGATTTGTTGACTAGTTTATTCATTCACTATTGGTGGCTAATTAGACTAGAGAGTCTCAAAGAGATTCCCACTCCTCCTTTAAATAAGGTTGACACAACTCTGGGAATATTAGAATGAGAGAGAGCCCTGCTCACATTAAGGATGAGTTCACTCCCTGTGTTTGGCAAGGGCCACATTTGAAAGAAGCAAAAATGAACAAAGTGTGTTTATTATTTCTCTTCAACTCAAGTTCTGAAGTCATCTTGATTTTTCCCAGTAGTAAAGGGGGAAAGAATGATCACTATACACATTTGTTTTATTCTGCTACTATGAAAATAGTGCCAAGGACACAAACATATAACTATAATTATGGTTTTGGAGAGTCTGATAAGAAGCAACTTTTTTAAAGTGAGACTCTAAGAAGAGGACAGGTAAGAGGCTTCATGCCTTGGGGAAGTATGTTGAAGAAGTAATCCTAGGGGGGGTAATACTACCTTATTAGATTATATATAGAGAAAATATCCTGGGGAGAGGCTAGGGAATGGCATGCAATCTCTACCATTGAGACTTGCCACTGAGCTGTCTTTGATAGAAGGTAAACACATTAAGAAAAGAATGCCAACTTAGCCATGTTACCTTGTGGCAAACACCACCCACCAGAACAGGTATGAGAGAGCTGTCAACATGGAAGCCACTCCACTTTATTTTTGAGCACAAGAAAAGGAGAAGGTCTTGGATGTGAAAGGGGCCTCCATTTGAGTAAGTACATCACTCAGCAAGATGAGTGGAAGACACCTGTCTCAAGTAAAGCACAAAGGTGAAGAGATCAAAAGTCATTCCATGTAATTTTAAAAATTATTAAATTCACATTGCTTAAGGACTTTTTTTTATGATTCTGGATTTTTGCTTGAGATTCAAGGACAGATTCACATATAGCAAAATTTAATGTGTTCCTTGTTTACTGATACTAGAAGAGAGGTGGCCTTGGCTTCTTATTTAACAGTTATGAACCTTACTTTCTCACTTATAAAATGTGGATAATAATGACATTATTTAATAGGGTTATTATGAGGATTAAAGTATATATGTGTATGTGTATATATATATATATATATATATATTATATATATATGTATATTATATACATATATATATATATATAATGGGCTTCTCAGGTGGCTCAGTGGTAAAGAATCTGCCTGCCAATTCAGGAGACATAAGAGACATGGGTTTGATCCCTGTGTCAAGAAGATCCGCTAGAGTAGGAATGGCAACCCACTCCAGTATTCTTGCCTGGAAAATTCCATGGACAGTAGAGCCTGGCAGGCCACAGTCCATGGGACCATGGACTTGGACACGACTGAGTGAGTATGTGTGTGCGCACACGTGCACACAAACACAAACACATATATATGCATCAGCAAATCTAGTGGTTGGCTGACAGTGTTACCTGGTACTAGCAGTCACTGCAGGGATTCCAGTGTTGCTCAGTGGTAAAGAATCCACCTGCCAATGAAGGAGACACAGGAAATGTGTATGACCCTTGGGTCAGAAAGATTCCCTGGAGGAGGAAATGGCAACCCACTCCAGTGGTCTTGCCTGGAGAACCCCATGGACAGAGGAGCTGGAGAGCTATAGTCTATGGGGTCAAAAAGGATCAGACACGACTGAGAGACTGAACACACACACAGCAGTCACTGACAGATGCTGTGATAGACTGGTGGGCTATATTGACATGCATGCTGCCCTTTAGGGGCTTAGAGCTTATCACGCTTATGTAGTAGTGGTAGTGTATGTGCTAAGTCATGTCAGACTCTTTGAAACCCCAAGGACTGTAGCCCACCAGGCTCCTCTGTCCATGGGATTTTCCAGACAAGAATCCTGGAGTGGGTTTTTATTTTCTCCAAAACTATGACAGAGGAATGTCGTAGGCTATGGTTATCATCCAAGGGAACAACGGTCCACTTAAGCTGGAAGAGCCTGAAAAGCTTTATGAAGCAGGCAGATTGGGCAATGAGAGAGAAGTACAAGAAAAGGAACTTTAGGCAGACAGCTCATTGTGTTAAACAACAGTGTCTAGACTTGTGCGGGAGTGCCAAGGCTGAAAATGAAGTTGGAGGCTCAATCATGGAGGCCTTTCAAGTCATCTGGTCCTTCAATAAATATTTCTAAGTTACTACTGGGTGCCAGGCACTGTGGGAAGGACTCTAAGAGAACAAAGAAGGAAAGGACTTCGGTTCAAAAGCCATTAACAAATAATCCTTGCCCCGGTGAGTGGGTAATTAGCACCACAGCAGAGGAATAAACAATATGGCACTTTCATTTCTACCCCAGACTGACCAAAACAAGTTACTTTACCTCTTTGGGGCTCAGCTTCCTCATCGGTGAGCTGGGGATATTCATTTTCCCCTGCCTACCTCATCTGACAGCAGAAATGAGAGCTGAAAATATTGAGAGGAGGCAAGGATGGGAAGGCCCCAGGAGAATTGTAAAGTACCAATGACACAAAAGATTGTGAGAAAATGATGAAGATGTTGACATGCATGATGATAAAGTAGCTGGAGAAGATGGTGGTAAATAAGATGAAAACAGTGTGGATCATCATAACGATTCATCATGGTTCATTCAATCACTGAAGAAATATGTGCTAAGAGCTGACCATCTGTGAGTCCCTGCTTTAGCATCATGTGTACAAAAATAGACAAAGTTGCTGCATTATTTTTTATGGGGAGGAACACTAGAAATAGTGTTCTCTTCTGTCCCTGGGATTCTCCAGGCAAGAATACTGGACTGGGTTGCCATTTCCTTCTCCAATGCATGAAAGTGAAAAGTGAAAATGAAGTCGTTCAGTCGTGTCCTACTCCTCGCGACCCCATGGACTGCAGCCCACCAGGCTCCTCCGTCCATGGGATTTTCCAGGCAAGAGTACCGCAGTGGGCTTCCATTGCCTTCTCCAGAGGTTAGGCTAGCAAGAAAAAAAGTAGAGTGAAGCAACAGGAGATGATGAGAGGTGGTGATGACAATAGTAAGAGTGATACTTTAATAGCTGAAATCTCCCAGCAACATTCAATGCCTGTGGAAGGTTTCATTCAATTCAGTGAGACAGGTTACAGGGGGCCCCTCTGCAGTTTTCTTCCATGGTCCAATCTTTGTCCTTCTAGGTGGTACACGGTGGTACACGTGTAGAGCTGTGGCACTTATGTAGGCTCTGAGTAGGGTGCTTGGAGGCTGACATGCAGAAGAAAAGAGCTTATGGTTGAGATTTCTCCAAGCATATCCTGAGCCCAGATGGCCATACAGTCTAGGTAAAGAAATACTCCGGTTGTTTTTGTTCATATAAAACATATTTCTGAAGCTAGCCTTCTCTGCCCTTCAAGAGTGATTTCTGTGTAAGTTTCAGGAGGCTGGCAGGTATTGCAGATTGGCAGCAGCAATTTTCCCCATAAGAAATAACGTTGTTGTATTTGTCTTTGGCTTTAAGCTTATGTTATTATCCTGAGGGAAACAAAGTTGAAGGTGGGTGGAGAGAGGCTATTAAAACCCTGGGTTCTTTCTGCACATACAAAGAGCATATAATGACCCTATATGCCCTGACTTTCACAGCAAGGAATCTGAATCAGTTTGGGCAAACCTTTAAGTTAACACCTGAACAGCACTGGAGCAGAGAACACTGAAGTGAAGGAACTATCGGAAAGCCTAGATACAACCAGCACGTTCTGTAACAGCATACAATTTGGTACATGTCAGAGAAAAGGCCCAGTTGGACTCTGGAAGGTCACCAAAAGCAGGAGCCATGTTTTATGCACATTCACATTCCTTGCCTTTTAGTCATGTATCTGGCAAAATAAATCAGCCAACATTTAGCTGTTTGAATGTAGGACAGAATGAAAGAGAGGATGAGTAAGTAAGTAGAAGAGTAAATTAACAGAATCTAATGTGGAGCAGGAGGAGAAGAGATAGACAAATAGGGAATCCAATCAACGCATCATCTGTACCACCTGTAAGAGCCTGAACACGGTCTTGACCTTGAGCTTCATTTCCCTCATCTGGACACTGAGGATAACTACCATATCTACCTGAGAGAGCTACTGTGAAGAGATATGAAATAACATACAAAGTTCTTAAAGCAGTGGCTGGAATGTAGATGTGCTCCACAAATGGTCACTGTGAACAATCATATGAGTTTTCACGCTCATGGTCATTGCCAGGAAAGCAGGATTTTTCACAACCAGAAGAATGCATCATGTAAATACATTTTAGTATAAAGGCTAATCACATCAACAACTCTTAACAAGTGCTTTGATCTGTTTACATTCTATATCAGTCTCACTATCTCTGAGATATAAAGAAGTACACATATACTTACTAATCAACTAATAATAAGTAATATGGGGAAATAGAAAGAATTTTAAAATATGGGCTCTATCCTTAAGTTGTTTGTACAACTGAGATAGGTACAGAAATAGACAGAACCCCCCACTCCAGGCTCCAAACAGGGATTTCCCTAGAGGTCTAGTGGTTAAGACTCTGAAATCCCAGTGCAGTGGGGAGCACAGGTTTGATCCCTTGTCAGGGAACTTATATCCTGCATTCTGCAAGGCACAGTCAAAGAATAAATAAACAACAAAACTATGACACCAAACAAACTAAAATAAGTATCATTAGGAAATTAGAGAAAGCAAGGACTACTCCAAGTAATTGGAGACTCTATAGACTAATAAGTACAGCTCAATCCTACCTTCTTAGCAATCAAACATTTTTAAACTGGATGATGGGGAAACAAAGCAATGAAAATGAAAATTAGTAAGAAACATATCCCTAGAAAAAAACTAGAAATTCTAAAACATTCTAAAAAAGCTTAAATCACAGAGGAAAAGAGCATTAAAGTTACAGACTTTTAGAGAATAGCTTCTATAAAAACCTCTACAAATCAAATTTATGAAATGTGGTCAAAGCTGCATTCAAAGGAAATTATATCATCATAAATGCTTTTGTTTTTAAATGCCAAGAAATAAATACAAGGAAATAATTATTAAAATCAAGAAGTTAGGAAAGAGACAAAATATACTTCAGTAGGAGAGAAGAATGAAAGATGAAAGTATAAATGAATGAATTGGAAGGCAAAGAAAAATTATCAACAAAGTAGAGTGGTTCTAGAAACTAATCATACATCTAGAAATATGTATATCTTGGGAAAAAAGAGAGAATAAGAACGTGTGTTTGGGGTGAGGGAGCTATCTTCTATTAGAAATGAATAAGAGTTTATAACAAAAGGAAAATTGAAAATTTTTAAACTGAATAAAATTGATAAACTTTGTTAATACTATAAATGATCAAAATGTACTTAAGAATTATAAAGAATATTGGATAATAATCAAGGATGCCTACTTCTCTCCTTCCTCCATAAAATTTGAACTTCAAAAAACAATTTTTATGATGTATAATAGACCCAGATGAATATTATATGAATCTTTCAAGGAGCAGACAATACCCATATTGTTTTAACTATTCCATGAAAAGAGAAAGATTCCCAATTTTTTTGTTTTTGAAGCTGATATAGGTGGCTCAGATAATAAAGAATCTGCCTCCTATGCAAGAGACCAGAGTTTGATCCCTGGATCAGGAAGATCCCTTGGAGAAGGGAATGGCAACCACTCCAGTATCCTTGCCTGGATAATCCCATGGACAGAGGAGGCTGGCAAGCTACAGTCCATGGAGTCATGAAGACTGGGACATGACTGAGTGACTAACACTTTCACTTTCATAACCCTAATAAACAAAACCTTATGTGAATAGAACACAAAAAAGGTAACTATTTCTATTGCTATTGTATCAATAAAAGAGGTGTTCCCATCAACTGTCCTAGATTATGATCAATCAGATTGATACAGGCTGGAATCTGAGACCCTTTGCTGTCTCTTCCAGCAATAAAATACAAAGAAACTATAAGGGAGGAAAAATAACTGCATGTACGACCATTTGGGTGACTTATGAACAATAAGATACAAAAAGACCAAAAACCCAACTGCTACCTCTGAGGAACAGAGAAAGAAAATCAAAATCTATGCACCCTGTACATAGAACCACCAAGTGGGTGGGTACACCACCCAAGTCACCCCTCTGGCCAGATTCTAGACGTGGCCCTACCCACATCCCATATGAGGGATCAGCTCACCCCACCTCACGAATGAGCAAGGGAGCCGGTTACTTGTCTTTGCTCCCTCCTGCTACAACAGTAGATCCAATAAAGCCTTGCCTGAATTTCTCATCTGGTCTCATCAATTTTGATTGATCAAAGAGTCCAAGAACCCTGGTTGGTAATAAGATTAGCTCACCACAACTTCTGGGAGAAAAAAGATAATGGGTAAATACAAAAGCAAGAAGAATGAAGTTTTGTGGTATGGGAAGGAGGGGTTGGAGTTTCACTTCCTTTCACCTACTTTTATATATTTGGAAAAGTCAAGAGAACTCTGAAAAAATTATTAGGATTAGCAAAAGAGCTTAATAAAATCATTAGTTACAAGGGACATACAAAAATATTATTTTTCTATATAACCAATGAAATAATGCCATTTGTAGCAAAATTAATGGACCTAGAGATTATTATACTAAGCAAGTCAAAGAAAGACAAATATCATATGATATCACTTATGATATATGATATATTATATAACCTAAAACATTATAAAAATGAACTTATTTACAAAATATAAACCTACCCACAGACAGAGGGTATGGTTCCCAAAAGGGAAAGATGGGAAGGGGAGGGAACAGATAAATTCAGAGTTTGGGATTAACAGACACATGTTACTACATATAAAATAAACAACAAAGTCCCACTGTATACCTCAGGAATCTATATTCAATACCTTGTAATAATCTACAATGGAGAAGAATCAGAAAAAGAATATATATGAATTGTTTTGCTATATACCAGAAATTAACACTACACAATAAATCAACTATACTTCAACTATATGTATACAAAAATATCAGTTCAATTCAGTCACTCAGTCGTGTCCGACTCTTTGTGACCCCATGAACTGTAGTAGGCCAGGCCTCCCTGTCCATCACCAACTCCAGGAGCCTACCCAAACCAATATCCATCTAGTCGGTGATGCCATCCAGCCATCTCATCTTCTTCTCCTGCGCCCAATTCTTCTCAGCATCAGGGTCTTTTCCAATGAGTCAACTCCTCACATGAGGTAGCCAAAGTATCGGAGTTTCATCTTCAACGTCAGTCCTTCCAATGAACGCCTAGGACTGATCTCCTTTAGGATGAACTTATTGGATCTCCTTGCCGTCCAAGGGACTCTCAAGAGTCTTCTCCAATGCCACACATCAAAAGCATCAATTCTTTGGCGCTCAGCCTTTTTCACTGTCCAACTCTCACATCCATACATGACTCCTGGAAAAACCATAGTCTTGACTAGATGGACCTTTGTTGGCAAAGTAATGTCTCTGCTTTTCAATATGCTACCCAGGTTGGCCACAACTTTCCTTCCAAGGAGTAAGCGTCTTTTGATTTCATGGCTGCAATCACCATCTGCAGTGATTTTGGAGCCCCCCAAAATAAAATCTGACACTGTTTCTCCATCTATTTCCCATGAAGTGATGGGACCAGATGCCATGATCTTAGTTTTCTTAATGTTAAGCATTAAGCCAACTTCTTCACTCTCTTTCATTTTCAGCAAGAGGCTTTTTAGGTCCTCTTCACTTTCTGCCATAAGGGTGGTGTCATCTGCATATCTGAGGTTATTGATATTTCTCCCAGCAATCTTGATTCCAGCTTGTGCTTCTTCCAGCCCAGCGTTTCTCATGATGTACTCTGCATAGAAGTCAAATAAGCAGGGTGACAATATACAGCCTTGATGTACTCCTTTTCCTATTTGGAACCAGTCTGTTGTTCCATGTCCAGTTCTAACTGTTGCTTCCTGACCTGCATACAGGTTTCTCAAGGGACAGGTCAGATGGTCTGATATTCCCATTTCTTTAAGAATTTTCCACAGTTTATTGTGATCCACACAGTCAAAGACTTTGGCATAGTCAATAAAGCAGAAATACATGTTTTTCTGGAACTCTCTTGCTTTTTCGATAATCCAGTGGATGTTGGCAGTTTGATCTCTGGTTCTTCTGCATTTTCTAAAACCAGCTTGAACATCTGGAAGTTCACAGTTCATGTATTGCTGAAGCCTGGCTTGGAGAATTTGGAGCATTACTTTACTAGTGTGTGAGATGAGTGCAATTGTGCAGTAGTTCAAGCATTCCTTGGCATTGCCTTTCTTTGGGATAGAAATGAAAACTGACATTTTCCAGTCTGGTGGCCATTGCTGAGTTTTCCAAATTTGCTGGCATATTGAGTGCAGCACTTTCACAGCATCATCTTTTAGGATTTGAAATAGCTCAACTGGAATTCCATCACCTCCACTAGCTTTGTTTGTAGTGATGCTTTCTAAGGCCCACTTGACTTCACATTCCAAGATGTCTAGCTCTAGGTGAGTGATCACACCATCATGATTATCTGAGTCATGAAGATCTTTTTTGTACAGTTCTTCTGTGTATTCTTATTATATATATAATGGAAAAGTTTTCCAATAAAATACAAAAACACCTTGGAATAAATTTAATAAGTATACTGGATACCTATATGAAGGAGACTATAAATCTTTTCTTAAGTCATAAAAGCAGGTTTGAATACATGAAAATTATACCTTGGCTTCATGGTAAGAAGACTGAGCATTATGTCAAGTACACCTAAATTAATTTATAAATTTTAATGCATATCAATCAAAATCCCAATATGGTTAGTTTTGCATTGTCAAAATGATTATGAAGTTCATCTGAAAAAGGTAGATTAGGATAACTGAGAAACTTCTGACAAAGAAAAATGACAAGTTGGTACTTGATATATTTATTTTTTTTAATATATCAATGTTAAATTTTACTATGTTAGCATTTAAATTTATTTTAACACTAGGATGTTTTAAATGCTTGAAAAGATACTAAACTAACATGATAATTATGGATGCCTCTAGGTGGGGGTGGGCTGTTTGCTTTTATTTTCTTCTCATACTTTCTACATATTCTGAATTTTTAATTATGGGAATGAATTACTCTTACTCTCAGAATAAAACAATGTTATTTTCTTAAAGGGTCTATAGAGTTTAGTTCAAGAAGGGAGGCAGTCTACCATGTGGCAACTCTGTGAAGAAACAGATGAGATGTAAACAGTAGCTCTGTAAGATTATATGGAATTTATACTCTTAATTATAATGTGTTTTATATTTTTTATTTTTAATGTTTGTTGTAAGATTTTACATTCCTCTTCATAAGGGATGGGGAATTTTTTCTATTTCAATTCACTGCTACATCTCCAGCATCTAGAACAGTGTCTCGTCTTGGTTATGTACTCAATAAATGCTTGATGACTATTAAATGAATATATATTAGCTGTGGTTGATGTCTTAGTTTGGATTCCTTCCAAAACAGAGTCTGAGACAAGGACTCAGATACAGGTAGTTTAACTGGGAGCTAAGTTCATAAAGCAAGAGTGAAGGAGTAAAGTGAAATAGCAAAATAAGGCAATCTAAGGATGCATTACCTACATTATCTAAAGTACACCTGTAAGTAACAGAAGCCCAATTCCTGTGGTTTCCACTAGGAAACATAAAGAAATGTACATGTGATGGATGGGAGGCCAGGTCTGCTGGATTCCATCCCCACTGACTGAGGTTAGCCCTGAGGGCATTGATTTCTCTGCACTATAAACAGGTCTCTACAAAATTTGGAAGCTTTCAGAGCAAAAAAAAAAAAAGAAAGAAAGAAAAATTGAGTGACTTGTGTTGAGGCAAGACACAGTCATCGTGAAATTAGTCTTAGTCCTTAGGAACTTAGCAGAGGCTAAAATCAGAGGTGGATTGAGGGGTGGACTTGAGGTACCAGAGGTATCTGTCATTATATTCCTGATGAAGAATATGATGATGCCATATTGGAAAGGTCTTGAGTCTCAGGTGAGGCAAGTTAGCATTTCTTATGTGGCAAAGCGAATGAGAATTCATGAAGAAAAACAAACTCATGCCAGTACCACTCAGAGAAACCCAAGGAGAGAAAAGCCAGAGTATACAGAGCAATAATACCTTATTTTACAACCAGATGGTTAACTATGACTATAGGTTGAGAGATCATATGTTCTAATTTTGAACTGTGGATTTAAATAGCCATATCACAAAATTCACATCCTGAATTAGACCTTGGCTATGTTTGGAGTGTAAGAGACTCTGAGTTCAGTCCAGTCATTCAGTCGTGTCTGACTCTTTGAGACCCCCATGGACTGCAGCACACCAGGCTTCCCTGTCCATCACCAACTTCCAGAGCTTGATCAAACTAATGTCCATCGAGTCAGTGATGCCATCCAATCATCTCATCCTAAGTCGTTCCCTTCTCCTCCTGCCTTCAGTCTTTCCCAGCATCAGGGTCTTTTCCAGTGAGTCAGCTCTTCACATCAGGTAGCCAAAGTATTGGAGCTTCTGAGTCAGTCCTTCCAATGAATATTCAGGATTGATTTCCTTTAGGAATGACTGGTTTGATCTCACTGCTGTCCAAGAGGTTCTCAAGAGTCTTCTCCAATACCACAGTTCAAAATCATCAGTTCTTCAGGGCTCAGCTTTCTTTATGATCCAACTCTCACATCCACATATGACTACTGAAAAAACCATAGCTTTGACTATACAGACTCTGAAGGACAGAGAATTTCCCTTGTAGCCATTGCTCCCCATAGCTACTTTTCTCTACTTCCAATTGACTTTAGCCCCTAATAGTGACATCCTGTGTGTGTGTGTGTGTGTGTGTGTGTGTGTGTGTGTGTGTGT